>JAJGRW010000396.1:1636347-1852825 GCA_025461045.1 Carex parvula | reverse complement strand
GAGCCATGCTGATACCTCGGGTAGGGGTAGGTGATCGCCGCCTCCTTCTTCGGTCATCGCAGGCGTGTTCTATCCGGCCTCGGGGCGGGACTCTGGTTACGTTCTCTATGGGAGCGAAACTGTTCTCGGCGAGAGGTTCTCGGCCCTCCGCCTTGATAGGCTGATCCTCGCTCGTTGACACGGTTGGATCTCGGGACTTGCGGCATGTGGCCCTTCCTCAGGATGAGGTCCCACCATTCTCGTCCTGACCTTCCGGGCGTCTTCCCACATCAGGGTGTACCCCTGTGGTACGGAATTCTGGTCCCTGCGCTCGGATTGAACCTGTTGCTCTGGTAGGAAGGGGTATCTGTTTCGTTACCGGTTCGGCATTGTATAATTGAGAGCCCAGGTTCCTCGGGGAGATATTTACTGCTCGGCTGTGGACACGATTTGCCGATAATGGCCGAGGTACAGGCATTGTAGGCCGTATTGGCATTTGCTGAGAATATGGAGTGGGACCCGTCATGGGATACATTCCCTGGGTACCTCCCGGCCCCCATTGTCCGGAGGGTGCGACACATGGGATCGTACCGTATTGGGGACCAATTGGAGTGTAAGGTGTGTAGGGGGTCGCACCATATTGGTACAACGGTGTTTGGTAGTATGGTATGTACGGTATTTGATAGGTACCCGCTGTCGGATTGTAATAAGTACCGTTTACCTGATTGTGAAATGTACAGCCATCTGATTGTGCTCGGTGTGGGAGTGGCATGGTAGTGTTCCTTCGGTGAACAGAGGTCGAGTGACGTCGGGACTTGTGCGACGAGGTTGAGCAGACTGGGGACCATGGGGTCGCATCATTGAGCTGCTAGGCCTCGCCCCTAGAGGTTGGCTCTGCGAAGTGTTCACTGTTGGTGGCGTCACCCCCGGGAGGGGGTGTGATTGTTACTCCTGGAGGGGTTGTCACCCCCCGGAGGGAGCAAGGTCGATGTGGATGGATGAGCATCTAATTCGTCGAGCGAGCTAGGCGTGGCCCCACGGTGGTTGATACGTCCTATCTCGGGAGATGAGGCCGTATGGAAATCCGGGCTGAGTTGGAATCGTCCTGTCAAGAGATGACAGGCCGAGGTTCGCAGTTGAGTATGAACTCGGGGGTATTCGCGAGAGATTCTGACTCTGACCTGTATAGTCTCTCTATGTGAAAATTGCGTCCCCTGTTTCATGGGAATACTCGCCTATATCGTCTAGCCCTAACTGCCATCTCGGGCGTTTATGGGAGAACTGTGGGCAGTTATGTCGTCCGTTACTTGGACGTGGGCATTAAAACCGACCGTTTTCTGGGACGTGGGCATTAAGCTAGCCGTTTCCACGGCTATCCCGTATGTCGGTTGGCCTTAACCTATATTCGGGCTGCATGCTTTTGAGGCCTCCGAGTTGGGCCCCAGTTTAGTGAATCTTTGGGCTTTTTCATATGACGTCGGGTTGGCCTTGTAAAGGTCCGAATCCCAGTCTTTCATGGCCCAATTTGGAACAAGTAAAAGGGCCTGTGGAACATGGCCCTATCAGACTAGGATTGAACGCTCTAAATTTTAGGTATCTAGGAAAACTGAAAGAAAAAAAAAAAACAAAAATTGGTTCTTGGTTGGGAAAAGGTTGGTGGTCAAGATTTGAATCATTTGGAAATTACAACTTTACAAGTGTAACTCAAAGAGCGTCAAACCGAGAGAGGTGGGAGATTTTTGAGCTGTCATTTCGAAATAGTCAAAATTTGCCATCCAACGAGGAAATGATGGCGCATGGTCGTACAAATTTAATGTTTAAATCAATCCAAAAGTTTTGGATTCCTAAATTTTAATGCGTGATGGAACTGTCAGCATGCTAATGATAAATCCATGTTGGACGAATGATGCCAATATTGATTTTCCCGGTATGACTTATGAGCATTAATCTCTTCTTTAGTGAAAACATGGAGTTCACGTGAATTCAGAGCCGTCTGATGGACATCGATTGGAGCAATTTAATTTCCATCAAGATTTGTGCACAATTTGTTTTGATGATCCAGATCAAGTTTTGTGCCGGTCAAGTGTGCGCTAACTTTCATGTAAATCAGACAGTTCTGACCAAACATTAGATCGAATTTGATCCGATACTTATTAGGAATAATCCTATCTAGTGTGAATTCTATGAAAATGAACTGACGCATTTCGTGCGGAGGCGATTTCATCTCTTGATTGTAAGCTGTAAATACAACTTTTATTTTAGCTGTCTGATATGATGCATACAATTAAAAAAAAAAAAAAAAACAATTGGCATGCAGTCAGTATATTCACAAGTGAGGAGTTTTTAAGAAAATGGTTCAAATGATTTACTTAAGCACTGTAGCTAGTAGTACATTAAGACAAAGTGTGGGTAGAACTAGGGTGCTCTTGAGTTCACCAAGTTCTTGGTGAACTCAAGTCTAAAACCCATCGGATCGGCTTCAAACAACGAATCCGAACCGTGAAACCCGTTTATCTTACGAGTGGTGTGTCTACATGCAAAAATTTTAAATTTTGAAATTAATTTTGCATAGAGTCAAGTGGTCAAAAAACGTCAAAAAATGAATACATTACAATTAATTTATTAACCTTCTAATTTTGACCGCTTGACTTTATCCTAAATTAATTCGAAAGTATAAACTTTTTACATGTATACGCATCACTCGTAAGGTAAGCGGGTTTCAACGGTTCGGATTCGTCGTTTGAAGCTGATCCGATGGGTTTTAGACTTGAGTTCACCAAGGGGCTTGGTTTACTCATTAATATTAATCACAAAAACTATTGTTTGATTTATATTATTATGAGCGTTAAACTAATTAACTTTTTTTTGGCAAACTACGGATAAAGATTTTAACCAAGTAGTTTTGTCTCTATGCAGCGTTGTTTTAATTCTATAATTATGTGTGTGAAGTCAAAAACTGTTGTTTTAAAATCCTTACCCCAAACTAAGAGTATTATGCACTGAAAAAAAGTTACATAATGAAATATTTGTCCTTTTTTAATTTATGAGCGATTATGCAAACCACATACAATTAGTAATGGACACCTCCTGTTTCCTCTTACTTGATTTAGAAAGAAAGGGCATGATTTGGGTGAACTAAAGAAAATTTAATCACCCACCAAAGCTGGATAAAGCTTTGATAGTGCTGTATTATATCAGCTCGTGTGTCTTTATATATATTAATATATATTCTCTTTATTCCTAATTTTCTGACCGCGTGCATCGTCTTGTCCAAGTCATGGTTTCATGCGGCAATGCGGCATGGGATTAAAAGACCATTTGTTTAATTATTCAATGAAGCTTCTTTCACACAAGTGCAATTTCTGTTTTTTTAGGGACCTTTTGGTTAGAGACGGAAACTTTAATTTATGAAGGACAATTAATATATACACACAAATGTACAATATGTTAAATATTTTTCTTGAGAAAGTATGAGGATTGAAAAAAAAAGTTATAAAACAAAAGGGATACAATTTAGTGTTAATATATCATTTTTATGTAAATTTTAAAAGAGGAGGGATCCACTTACAACATTTGTAAGTTACAACATCTTACAACAATTCGGTTTTGTAATTTTCAAAGTCCAAACAGTCGATCCAAACCGTTTAACATGATATCTATATTAAATTGTGCTTGGAGATCAAATTTTACATTTTTGAAACTTTTTACTATTTATAAGTATTTTACAAAACTACTGTTTTTCAGTGGTCCAGAATTATCTAAAAACAGTAGCTTTGTAAAATACTTAATAAATAGTAAAAAATTAAAAAAAAATATCAAAGTTGATATTCAAGCACATTTTAATATAGATATCATGTTGAACAGTTTGGATCGACTGTTTGGAAAATTGCATAACCGAATTGTTGTAAGATGTTGTAAGTGGATCCCTCCTCATTTTAAAAATATATAAAATATAATACACATATAATTGAATTTTAATAAGAAAGGCATAAATTCAGCCCATTTAGCTCATGTGTGGTCATTTTCTATAAAAGCATTATTCTGATAACGATTGCAAATAAAATTGTTAAAACATAAATCTATTATTTGTAAGAATGCTTAAATAATAATTTTGCTATTCTAAGTAAAGATTGAATATATGGAGAGAGTAGAGGAGAGGAAAAATAAACACATTCTTTCTAGTCTATTTTAGTTTTCATTGTCAAACAAATTAAGCACTAACTTGAAAACACTCTTAACCATGCTTCCAACTATATATCATAATTGTTGCAACTCTTCAACCATACTCTTCCAACTACCACAATCATAACATTATTTTCATATTTACCAAAAAGAAGAAATAACAGTACAAAGGAATATTTACAATGTTTGGAAAAAAACAGAAAAAAACACATATAGCTCAGATGCATAATTCTAACCTATGACTTCTATTAAAATATTTTGGACTCAATAATAGAAACTCATAAAAATGCTTTCTTTAATTTCTAAAATATTGTAAAAAAATCCACAATTAAAATTTGCCCTACAAAATTGTGATTTGCTACTTAGAATCAACTATTTAAATCTAAAGAATAGACACTTGATGCTATATATGCATAAATTGGAGTCCACACATATCAATGGCTATTCATCCACTTATATGGTCTACATATCAAATTCTAATAGCACACTAAATTTGTTTTTTTATTCTTTTCAATAAAAGAATGATTAATATTTTTTCTAATGTTAAACATTAGTAAAAAATTAATTAAACTTAAAATCTTGTTCTCCTATAATAAGTTGGTGCTTCTTTGACATTTGTTTTAGAAAAGTTATCACTCAAGTGTGTGTGGACGGATCGATATGCTGATAAAATGACGGAAATATGCGAATTTGTATACTTCATCATTTTTTTAATAATTTGAACACCTCGTATTCTCCTCTTCTTTTCTTTTCCTTTTTTTTTTTTATCAAAATTTGAGAATAAAAAGTTCAAGAAAGATTTAACGAAATCAGATATTTCTAGTGGAATATGACAATTTACATAGGGAGGCACATATATATATATATATATATATATATATATATATATATATATACACACACACACACCCATGGACAACACATATGAATTTTGTAAGTAAATATTATTGAAAATTTGAAATTATGATAAGTGAAGAAATTTCCTCTTAATTTCTCGTATGTGCTTAATTAGTTTGTCAGTCAATTTTAGTACAAAATCTCTGTCAAATTAAGTACAATAAAAATTAGTCAATACAATTAGTTTATGGATTTTTCTGTAAATTTCATGTAATATTCTATTGCATACAAATATAAGCCAGCACAAATGTCTCTTCATTTTAGGAACTTCTAATTTATCTTAAAAGAATTAAGGCACTGATCTTGATTAATTGTTATTAACCATATATAGCACGTGCCTGATGTACTTGTTAATCAGAATATCACTTAGTTCTTCAATGGATTAACATTTTTATCTACTTAGTTCTCCAAAAGGGATAAAATTTAATGTTAATATAACATTTTTATCTAAATTATAAGAATATATATAAAATATAGTACACTTATAATAAAATTTTAGTAAGAATCAATTCAGCCCATTTAGCTCTGGCCTAGAATCAAAGAGCGTGAGATAGAAATGTGAAATTGGGTCAAAACATTTATGCATTTCATAATCCTTCTGTTTACAAGAGTTGATTAAAAGAAGGTTTGATTAAACTCTAATTGAATTGTTTAAATTATGCAGAAATGGGAGTAGACGTAGTTTGATCATATTTGTTGTTATTGTTCATTTCCTATTTTGCTTCAGTACTTCTGATTTGTACAATTGAATCTAATATGTTACTTAAATTGAGTTGCCAGAATATCCAATTGTTAAGTTGAATATGTTACTGATAATAGATTAAGATATGAGATATGCTTATGAAGTTAAAAATAGCAATTCAGTTTGGATTTCACAAATAAATTGTTACGAGATAAAATAAACAATCTTAAATTAAGATGTTATGCATGGGAGTACTTTGTTTTGGTGGAACATTGTACCACTTAATGGTAAAAAAACATACTTTGAACTACTTAACATAACAAGTTAAACTACCAAAATAGATGATATTTAACTTTGATCGGCCTAAACTTAAACTTGTGTCATTTTAAGTTGATTTAACTATTCAATGATTTTGTTCTTAATCAAACATAAACTTAGTGCTTAGCGATAATTAAACAAATATAGCCCTCATGCTTGGTGCAATTTTCAATTACACTTTTTAGGAACAATATTGCTGTTGGATAGTTGACTTGACCTAATTTACGATTTGACTATAACTAGGAATTTAGTTGTATCTCAGTATGACAATTTATGAGGACGCGCTCAATGTGAAGAATGTTCTCCTCGTATAAGAGACATCTTACATCTTTGTAGAGACATCTCTCTCTAATTATAAATTCAAAAATAAGAAAATTTCGCAGCTTTTACTTACAATGAAATTTTAATTTTGGATAATCATATTAATTAGTGATGAAGAAGTTAAATTATTTGTTGATTTTCTCTAATATCTTATTACAAAATTTGACAACTTGTGCAAAATCATAAATATATTTACTATATATATGCATATTGTTTTTATAAAGTTTTCTATTAGAATATAAAATAGACTTATTGAAAAACACTTCCTGAATATTATCATATATATATATAACAAGTGATAGTTAATATCATTTATATAATATATATGTGATACTTTAGATAAGAATTTTTTTTATATGAACTTCAGATAATAATTGAACAACACTTGCATGATAGATCATTCAAAAATCTTCTCTCTGTCACTCTTTCTCACTTCACATGCATAACTTATCTGAAATGACACTTGCATGAAAAGGATGTTATGCATGTGCGACAAGAAAAAAAGCTAAAAAGAGTGAAAATTCTAACTAATATTACAATTTTTATAATTTTAAATTAATATTTACAATAAAAAATATAACAATTTATATTGCCAAAATTACAGATCTGAAGTGTTTTCAACTCTCATTTAAGAACTGTAAATTTTTTCCTGTATGGTGCGCATAACACCATTGGTACAAAAGCATGAATGGTGCGCATGACTCTTAGCAACTGAAAATAAAAAATCTTGCAAGAAACAATAGTCATAATAAAATTTGTGAAAGTCAAGAAACAAAATGATATTTTTTTTTTATCAACTATAAATATGTTACAGTAAGTGATTAAATAAAAATTATATGGTCACTCGTCAAATTAAAACCGACAAGGTAACTATTAAGACGTCCGTATTTGAGAATAAAACTCTTAAAGAAAAGAAATGAAATTGAGTTGTAAAGGACGGATAAATTAGTTATTTTTTCTACATTCTGATTTGGAAAGTGAGAATCAATGAGAAAATGACTAAAATTATACCGTGATAATATTTCCGTTCTTTTTCTGATTTTATCATAACGAATAACCGAGAGCAAACCGAATGGAATCCGTATCCTCTGCATTAACTCAAACTTTGAGTTAATGAATTTTGGCTGTCCGATCAGTATCTGAGCTAATCCGATCCAAAATAGAATGCACAGGCCCTTTTAATATTCGTACCTACACAGATCGGATGGTCCGGATTCGTTATGAATTAACTATAAGTTTGAGTTAATACATAGAATACGAATTCGATCGGATGAAGTCAGGACCCGCAACTCTAAGGTTTGTTTTGCAAATTGAGGACTATGAAAAAGCTCATCAGATCCATTGATAAAGGGACCAAGTTGTCAGAAATGCAATCAGGGTTCAGGAGAAGCGAATCCAATAAAAAAAAAATTTGAAACACTTTACACAGAGAGTCCTTGGTGATTCTGAGTCGAGGAAAGCATTGTACCGCTTGAACCAAGGTCATCAAATTCAGTTTTCGTCTAAAAATATGGAAACACTTTGCACAGATATCTCATGAAAAATCTTACTTGCGACATGAATGGTGAATTGGTACTGATGGTATATTATTGCTATATGCAAGTGGTATCGAGGGCCTACATATTGTATTTGAAAAAAACGCAGTTAAGTGTATTTGCTTTCGAATTATTTCTTGATTAAGTGTACTTTCGTTGGGTTTGTATAGTAACAACTCTGGATGCCGCTAGCGAGCATGGAGCACGGAGCCAAGAGCAGCCAAGGCGACTGGCAGGTGGTTCACCGACGGCGCAGATACCCAGATCAATGGAAGAATACGTTCAGCTCCTCCCCGGCCAAAGCTAAACCCTACGTCCCCTTCTCCAAAACCTACGCCCAGGTGGTGGCGTCCCGCCCGCCCTCACCTCCTCTTAACACCCCCGTAAACCTAATGCGCCGTTCCCACCTCGAACTGCCCCTGCTCCGGTCAACCATCAGCACCCCCCACCTGCTCCGATCAACCATCAGCACCCCCCATCTGCCACTCTCAACCCGCCTACCAAGCCTAATCCCCAACTACCTAAACCCCCTCCACTGCTCATCCCAAAACAGAACAAATCATTCCCCCAACCCAACGCAGCTACCTATGTGTCCTCGCACAGCCCCACCAAACTCCGCTTCCCGCCCTCCCTAGCCTTTCCTGAATGGAGGGACCGTTGCTTCAGGTGCTGCAGGACCGGCCACACTCAGGCTATGTGCCGCAACCCCATGAAATGCGGCCGATGTTGGAAGGAAGGCCACCCAGGTTCTAGATGCCTCACCAAATCTAAGGTACCGGGTGAGCAAGGTATGCTGGTACCGGGTCCCACTAAACCCCCCTTTGAACCACTATTTGATGAACTTCTGGTCGGGCCCCGGCCACACCACTGGCCAGATATGCCACAAGAAAGGCCATTGCTTACGACCTGCTTCTTAGATAGGGATGCCGAGTACGAGGCAGAGATAAAACGGCTCAGTCAAGGTGTAGTGGTACAAGCACTCGGTTGGGAAGGTGACTTACTGGCTGACATGGTAGCCGATTTCGCTGTCGCCACAGAGTTGGTCAAACTCGACGAAATCTCTGTTGCATCACTAACCTGTTCCTCGTGCCTCATTCACCTTCCCCCTTCACTAGCACCAGATACATTCCTCCGTGCCATCCCGACACGAATCTGGGACCTTGGCCTAGATTTCCAACCTTGGAGCCCCTATGCAGCAGCTACAACGACGGTCCCGGAGTTCAAAGTTCTGCTAGAACTCCGTGACTTGCCGATCCAACTATGGCGCGAAAACTTTGTCATACGCCTGGTCAGCTCCTTCGGGCTGTACTTAGGTTCCATTTCCCCACCCCATGCAGCAGACTATACGGCCTGGTCGGTGGTGGTGGCGACAGACACGCTCGAACGCATCCCACATCAAGTTGAAATCGTCATAGGGGGTATCCGTTCGACCATCCGGGTGCTGCCCATCAAATGGTCCCACTCCCCCATCTACACCGAGAGGGACATGCCTCATTGTCCACCGGAATTCACCCAACCTGAACCACAACCGCTGTCGCTTCGAGTGAGGTCTCCATCCCCGTCGGAAGAATCCTTCGACGAAGAAGAGATGGTTCGAGTGCCTAAAAGAGTTATGTTGGAGATATGCCACGGCCGCAATCCGGAATCACTTCCCCAGGACCTCCGAGACTATGTAACAGCAACACAAGTACAGATGATTGAGGGCTCCATGGCGGCCGGCGACCAGGAAGATTACCAACCACTTGGTCTATCATTGCAGGTGGTTGCCGCACGAGATCCGGGCTCCAATAATCCAAGCCCCAATAATCCAAAACCGCACCCCAGTACAGCTGCCAGTTCCAGCCCCTCTCCTGACACGGATTCTGCCCATGATCAGCCACGGCGTGCGTTGTTCACAATCCTCCAGAGAAATACTACTGGCCCGGGTCACGAAACCCCAAAAGATCTACCCGCCCCGCATGAAGCTCTATCAGCCTCCACCACACGAGATCAGCCCACTACAGTTGTTGCTGTCAACGACCAGGTCCCCTTACTGGACACTGCTCAGCCCACTACAGTCGTCGCTGTCAACAGTGCAGACCTGTCCCCCATTTTGCGTGGTGACAGCCGTCTCACAGCTACTTGCCCACAGGCTTCTGGCCCGGTCCAACCGAATTCAGGGCCGACGCAACTTCCGCCAAGGTCTGCAAAAAGGAAACCTACCAAAGCCGTTCCTACTGAGGCCGGCCCATCCAAAAGAAATATCCAAGGCCCGCTAGACAAAGAAGGACAAGAGACCCCTATAGCACTCGGCTTGGAAGGCTTTTACCAGATACAGGTGTCTAACTCCTATTCTGCTCAGCTGGCTAGTAATTGGGGCCTCCTACCCGAAGTGGTCAGAAAGGAAATTGAACGAGACAATCAGGAGAGATTGTTGAACTACGACCTAGTTCCAGAATCGCAATTACAGGAGATGGAAGTTCAGGCACCAACAGCTGCTCACTCCCAAACCGATATCGAGGAAAGTACTTCCCTGGGAGAGCAATAAGGGTTCGACCCTGTGCTGATGTGTTTGACGCTACTGATTTCACATGAATCTACAAAAACTAAAAATCTTATCTTGGAACACACGTGGTTTAGGAGGGGCGGAGAAGTGTAATGTGGTTAAAAATACGATTAAGGCGTCACGATGTGACATCTGCTGTTTGCAAGAGACAAAATGGAGTGTCGATGACCCCACAAATCACGCGAGAGTTTTGCCAACATTCTTTAATAAAAGAGGAGCGGTTCTATTGGCAAGGGGCTCTAGTGGAGGCTCGATCATCGCTTGGAAACATAACTACACCCTCCTTAATTCATGGACGACAACTCATACGGTCACGGCATTACTGAAGCAGGAACAATCCGGCGGCACATTTCTCATCACTTCGGTTTATGGCCCCAGTGTTGACGATCTGGATACCAAAAGAAGATTCATCTCTGAGTTACGAAATTTGGCTGACCTGATGCATCAACCATGGATCCTGCTTGGTGACTTCAACCTCACCAGATGGCTCACTGACAGACCGGGGGAAATCAGAGGTTTTTCACTAATGCAGTGTTTTAATGATTTTATCAGGGATTTAGCAATGGAAGACGTGCCCTTACAGAATAGAGCATACACGTGGTCAAGCAAGCGTCCGTGCCCCAACTTCTCAAAAATTGACAGGGTGTTCGTCACAACAGATTGGTCGCAGACTTTCCCGATTATTACTCTGCAGGCATTAGAGATGGTGGTATCAGATCATTGCCCTCTACTACTCTCCTGCTCTCAACGCGGGGTAACTAAAAAAGAATATAAATGGGAAAATTTCTGGTTAGCGTACCCGGAAGTGAAACTGATAATACAAGACATTTGGGACAGAGCTGAATTCCGGGATGATTGTGGGCTAAGAGCCTTCTATGCCAGAGTTTCGGTCCTCTATAGAGAAATGGTACAGTGGCAAAAGGAGAGATTTGGAGCCATCAGCAAACGCCTTGATTTAAGTAAACAACTGGTGTTGCTGTTGGATAGAATTGAAGAGCTGCGGCCTCTACAACCACACGAGTTCCAGAGGAGACAACAACTCCGAATGACTGTATTCGACCTCGCCAATGTTCAGGAGAAACGGTGGTACCAGAGATCTCGTTGCCATTGGCTAAAGGAGGGCGATAGCAATACGAGATATTTCCATAAAATGGCTTCCTCCCGAGCTACAAAAAACAGGGTCACCCACTTGCAACACAACGGTGCTACTATCACAAATACATCACAGATCATGCTAACATTCCGGGAACATCTAGTGGCACTGTTGGGTACCAAGGCCGACACTGTACCCTTCGATGCTAAAAAACTGTACCCGACCGAGGTGCCACTTGCCCACTTAGCCGACCGATTCACGGAAGAAGAGATTCATGGGGCAATCAGGGGCCTAGCGGCCAATCGGGCATCCGGTCCGGATGGTCTCAGCAATGAGTTCCTTCGAAAATATTGGGACCTTATGAAAGATGACTTCAACCAGATTTTTCATCAGTTTTACGAAGGGAGATTGGATCTGAAAGAATATAATAAGGCAAAAGTCATCATGCTCCCAAAATCACCAGAGGCTAATTCAGTTAAGGAGTACAGGCCCATTAGCATAATTAACCTCGTCCCGAAGGTGTTAGCTAAAGTTCTTTCTAATCGACTCGCTGGTTCCCTCTCAATGCTAATCTCGGACAAACAATCAGCCTTCATCAAGGGCAGATTCATTTCTGAGAACTTCATAACCACAAGAGAAGTGCTTCACCATGTAGCCGCCTCCAAGAGACCAACCATCTTCGCGAAAATCAATTTCAGCAAGGCATTCGACTCATTGGATTGGGGGTTCCTGTTCCAAGTTATGCAGGTGAGGGGCTTTCCAACGCGGTGGATCGATTGGATTAAATCACTGTTATCTTCAGCATCCACCAAAGTGGCTGTCAATGGTGATTCTACAGATTATTTCATGCATGAACGTGGTTTGCGCCAAGGAGATCCCATATCACCAATGCTCTTCATACTCGCTGTTGATGTGTTGCAGCAGATGATCAGAGTATTCAATGACACCCTACACCAACCGATTTCGCGTAAAATTCAAGAATCATTAATGGCCCTACAGTACGCAGATGATTCGGTGTTCATCTTAAATGCTGATCTACAGTCCCTAGTGACCTTCAAATTACTGTTGAGGGTCTTCTCAGCCATCTCGGGTCTAGCCATCAACTACTCTAAGAGTTCGCTAGTACCATTCAACATGCAAGAAGGGCAAATCGAGGAAGCTGTGGCCATCCTGGGATGCAAAAGCGAGTCACTCCCGATAACCTACTTAGGTATGCCACTGACCATTACGGCACCAAAGAGGGCAGATTACCTACTTTTGATTGAAAAGCTGGAACGCAGACTACAAGGTTGGCAAGGTAAGCTCCTGTCAAGAGGCGGCAGGATGCAACTAGCACGATCAGTAATGTCGGCTGTGCCGGTTTACTTCATGAGTTCCTTCAAATTACCGTCGTGGGTGATCCGGCGAATTGATTACATTAGGCGATCTTTCATTTGGGGCAAGAGGGAAGGGGACGCCCGGGTCATGTCTATGCTAAATTGGCCTACTGTTTGCACACCGAAAATTTGGGGGGGCATGGGGGTCACTGACCTGCTGGTTCAAAACCATTGCCTTCTCATTAGATGGTGGTGGCGGTCCAATGTTGCCCCCAATGCCATCTGGACCCGATTTGCACTATCGCTCCGTACCACTTCAATCCGAGGCGTTACTAGTTGGAACTTGGGGGGGTCATTTTTCTGGAAATCCTTACTGAAAGTGCTACCTTTGTTTCACTGGTCCTGCACGACTCGGCTTGGTTCGTGCGAATGGAAATGGGAGAAGAATGGCCTATACTCGGCCAGGTCATTATACCATGCAATCAAATCAGAAAATAGGACCAAATGGCAATTTCAGGCAATTTGGCAAATGAAGATACCCCAAACGGTAAAAATCTTTGGTTATCTCCTAGTGAAGGGTAAAATTCTTACACGAGAAGTATTGATCAGAAGACACATTCCCTGCCCTGCGAATTGCGTCTTGTGTACCACCTGCCTGCTGGAAGATGCCCTACATCTTTTATTTACATGCCAATATGCTAAACGGGTTTGGGCATCAGTAACGGTACGGACCGGTATGGCCTTGGATCATTTGGATACCGATATCCAAGGGACTTGGAATAAATCATGGCGATTGCTATCTTCCAGAGGTAATAAGACACTTCAATTGGGAACAGTTCTTTTTATCAGTACGTGCTGGCACATCTGGTTGCAGAGGAACAATGTTATTTTCAGAGATGTCCGTATGCCTCCTGAAGTAACAGCAGCTAGAGCAGTGGAGCTGGGGAGATTATGGTTTTCCCACTGTTAGAAATTTAATTGTTGTAATGCTGTAATTTTCTAAGAGTATATGGGGTAGGAACGTAGTTTTTCTGTATATATCACTGTGAACCCCTATACTTATGCTATGTTGTAATGGTTACTTTAAATTCAATAAATTATGGCAGCCTCTGCCCTTCATTCAAAAAAAAAAGTGTATTTGTTTTCTACGGTATAAATCTGAATTCAATTTCCATCGACATGGATTGTATTTTAATTAAAGAATTTGAGGTGGTGTAATGCATACAAATTTGTCGTCATAAAAAGCACTGGATTTTTTTTTAATAAAAACATGGAGGTATAGTCTATCAACTTCCATGTAATTGTCCACAAAGAACCTTCCATTTAGATTTCGAACCCACAATCTCCTACACAGAGCGTGTTGCCTTTTGCACTAGACCAAAAACGGATTCTTAAAAACACTGGATTTTTAAAATTAATTATGAATAACCATAACACAAATTTCAAAGCAAAGAGCAAGGAGGTTCGGATGTATTAGATCTAAGAATCAAGATAGTGCATTATTTTTTTGAAGAAGAAATTTGAAGGTCTAACCTCTAGATTTCATTGATCAGGACATTAGAGGTGTCCAATTTAAGAGAGTGCATTATTGTCTAATGGCTTGTTAAGTACAATAATTCAGATGTTTAAGGGTAAGTAGAAAGAAGTTTTGTTACTTAAATGTGGATCCAGAAAAATATATAAACCGGTTATCTCCAATATTCTGAAAAGATATTATTAACAACTAATATTATTGAAACAAATCAATATAAACAAAATAGTAAAATGTGATGGTGAAATTGTATAGTTTGATTTAGATAGATGACATGAGGAGAGTGTTTGTTTGCAAAATCATATGTTTTCCTAAAATTATAGTAGCAAAGGGTGACATGGATATTAGTTTAAATATCTCGTTTAGAAGACAATAGTTGGGAATTATTTTAAAAAAAATGACAAGATTAACATAAATTTCTAGTTTTTTAATCAGACCCCTTGCTTTGGATCAAATTATTTGGCGATGACATCCATCTAAAAATTTACAGTCCACTCTATTCATGTTTGATTAGAATTTGATGGTATATTAATCATGCGTATAATGATGTTTAGCAAGTCAGAATACCTCTTAAGAGTACAACTTTTCTTTGAACAGTAAGGATGAATAAACTTTTTTAAGTTATTATCTGGATGGGAAGAATGATTGAATTACATAATTGAGCGAGTCTATGGTACTATGCATAGTACGGATTGGTCCATACTACGGATCAATATTTTTGTTTTCAAAATCATAACGGTCGATCCGAACCGTTCAACATGATATCCATATGATAATATACTTGTGGGCTAATTTTTTAATTTTTTAGAATTTTTTTACTATTTTTTTAGATAGGTAGAAAATCACTGTTTTTGGATGGTCCAGAATTTTCAGATCAAGTGATTTTCTACCTATCTTAAAATAGTAAAAAATTTAAAAAAATATAAAATTTAGTCTGCAAGTACATATTCATGTGAAGATCACGTTGAATGGTTCGGATCGACCATTAAAATTTTCAAGATGAAAATATGACTCCGTAGTACGGACTAATCAGTGCTATGCATAGTACCATAGACTCACTTTACAGAATTTGTTGTTATGAGAGATGAATTTGTATTGTTTGGTTCTATCAAATGGTGTTGTCTTCTTGTAAGTTCTTTTAATGTTTTTATATGATGGGTTGTTTTACTTGTATTGTATGTCTTTTAAAAATTAGGTTGAAATTGTTGTTGATTAGTAGTTGTTTTTTTTATTAAATATAGGTTTAGACAAAGGATATTATTTTGGTACCACTATTTAGTATCCAAAATACTGACAAGTTTCATTGAAGGACATTGCTTATACTTGGTGCTGTTTTAAATCGATAGCAACAGCATCAAACGATCAAGCAAGGAGCTAGTATAATATGTTAGATTTGGTTCCACTGCTAAGTCCCGTAGGAAATAATAAATTCTCTATTCAGGGACCATGGTAGTATTTATGAATATGGTGTCGTCCAATTTCACAACATTTTATTCATAGAAATTAATTAAAAATAATATAAAAAATTGATAGATGACGATGGTATTTTGATAGCATAGAAAGAACCAAATTATTTTAAAATTTTAAAATAATATTGAGAAATTGATTTGGTTCGTTTTGATGTATCGTCCCACCACACATCTTGCCACAATAAATTTCTCCTATCCCGCTTTATTAGAAATTAATTGCTGTATGGATCGAAATTTTCAGACAAGCTTATATTAATTTTCATAAATTTTCATAAATAAAATATTCTGATCAAATTTCAATACAACTTATCCCAAATATTTTATTAATATCCTCTATTTAAATTCCACAGATCCCTCCATTTTTTATTTTTAAAATTGCTTCAACTGCTTAGAATATGGGCGGTTCTATTTTTTTTTTTTTTTTAATTCTCAAACAAATATTATATGGATGAAGGATTTATTAAGGAGTAAAATTATTCATCAATTATTTTTTGGAAAATTCGCAAAACAAATATTATATTGCAAAAGCATCGATGACAGACTGATGCTTTATACAATGCTTAATCCCAGCACAAGTGCATCGATGTTTTATTGCAAAAGGTTCGATGACACACCGATGCTTTATAAATCTCAGAGGTTGTCTAACTTTTTTTCACAGCATACTCTAGATCTGAATACCAAAAATACTAAACTAAATTTCAAAATGAAAATATTTACATGAATAATATTTTAACTAAAAAATCCTAGATCTAAGACTTCATATTTTGTTATGTTATTTAGTTAGGATTATACACTATGAGGTTGATATTAATCATTTAAAAAAATGATGAATAATTTTACTGCTCAATTAATCTTCCATCTATACGTTATCTATATTCTATTTGTTTGAAAATTTCCAAAAAATAAATAAAAGGGAACTATAGATTTGGGCGGTTCACTTCAAAAAATAATAACGGTTCACTTCCGAAGAGAACCGCTCATATTCTGGATGGTTCACTAGGGAGTGAACCTCCCATGATCTGAATGGGGCAGTTTTAAAAATAAAAAAAGGACATTTGTGGATATTTTCCTAGTGGAGGATATGAATAAAAATTTCGGCCAACATTTTTTAATATTCATAATTAATACAAATTAATAATTATATTCAGCTTGGCTGGGTATTTTTAAAAATGCTCAAACCGGCTATTTAATGGCATAGGGCAAAGACGGGTGTACCACTGATAGGCAAACACCATAGGGCACTGACGTCCTGAAGTGTCACCTTTATCTCTCCAAATGGTAAGTGAAACGTATGGGTCTCAGGACACCATTGCTCCACTAGTCCTGTAATGAGAGATGCATTAATGATGCCACTCGCACTCTGCATAGTAGCAATATTGTATAACCTTTAGGTTGATGACATACGGGTCCATCATCTCGTAGTACCGCATATGAATGCGCCGAAGCTTGACATCCAAAATCGTCATGTCCTGCGTTTAAAAAAGGAATCCACAGTATTTATAGAGTTAACACACCCAAATTTAAACTTGAAAATTAAACCAAAAAATAAAGTACCTTGCGAGAAGCTAGTGAGACTCGGTGCTCACTATGTGGCATTCATAAAAGAGGACTGTAATGCTCCGTGCTATCAGTGGCGATCGGCTCATCATCAGTAGCTGGTACCAGCTGAGGTCGAATTCTCAGCCGTCCTTTAGCCATTTTAATTTTATAACAATTAACGGTAAATATAAGTTGATAAAATATGCTAAATTATGCTAATTATCCTAAAATATTCTAAAATATGCTAAATTATGCTAAATAGGCTAAAATAGACTAAATTATACTAAAATATGCTAATTATGCAAAAATGTGCTAATTATACTAAAATATACTAAAATATGGTAAATTATGCTAAATATGCTAAATTAGGTTTAAATATGCAAAATTATACTAAAATATGCTAATTATGCAAAAATGTACTAATTATACTAAAATATGATAAATTATGCTAAAATATGGTAAATTAACCTAAATTATGCTAAAATATGCTAATTTAACTAAAATATGCTAACATATGCTAAATTAAGCTAATTAAACTAAAGTATACTTAAATGTACTAAATTAAGCCAATTAATCTAAAATATGCTAAATTACGCTAAAATTTGCTAAGTTTGCTAAATTAAGCTAAAATATGCTAAATTATGCTAATTTAACTAATTAAAACTAGAATATACTAAATATGCTAAAATATACTTAATTAAACTAATTAAACTAAAATATACTTATTTTGATACATTTCTAACAAATTCTATCAATTTACAACCATTAAACTAAAATTTACTTAATTAAAACTAATTAAACTTAATTAACCCAAATTATAACTAATTGAGAACTAAATTATACTAATTTTTTGTACATTTCTAATAAATTTTATCAATTTACAACCGTTTGGACTTCAAATAAATTTAAAAAAGTAAAGGGACTTACATGCAAATATGAGAAGAGGAGGAAAAACTTTGGAGAAAGAGATAAAGTGAGGAGAGAGTGTGAATTTTGTGAGAATGAGGTTTTGAAAAAAACAGAATCCCTGTGGAAATTTTATAAATACTCAGACCGGCCATTTTTTGGCCGGTTGAGATTTAAATTGGGATCGGCCATTTTTTTAGTATTTTTGGGAAAAAAAATTAAAATTATTTGAGTATTTTTAAAAATATCCAGCTAAGATAGATATAAATATTAAATTGTATTTAAATTTGAATATTAATAAAAATGTCGGAAATTTCGGCAACTTATCCCATGAATTAAATTTTCTAAAAGACAACCTTGCAAGAGAGTCATGTCAAATTAAATTATGTAAAGAGCCCGCAAAACAAGAGGTGTACTGGTGACTGGTGTAGTGATGATAAGACAAGAAAGAAAGAGAAGTGTGATATGAAATGTGGACCAAAGCTTCAACTAGAGAAGAGAGAGAGAGAGAGAACTAGAGAAGCAAAGAAATAAACAAAGCAAAGAGATGGTAATGGCAATATATGCCTATATGGTGCAGAACCTTTGTTGGTCACAGGTTGGGCATGAAAACCTGGAGTTATTGCTTTTCCCTCGTTTAGAGAGCCTTTCTTTGCTTTGATGTTATTATTTTTTCTCTCCGGTCAAAAATACATAGAGATGACATCTGATTTGATGGTTATTGTGACTGTTGTTGTATCCGTTAGAACTTAGAAGTAAGAAAATATTTGCTCTTTTGATGATGATTTTGTTTCTTTTCCATAATTTGCTTATCCCTGTTGCTCTAGATTTGACGAATTTAATCTACCTCAAAATATTGAAATTTGAAAGCTGATTTATTTTTTTAGTGAAAACTGATTTGTGATTCAAGACATGTTTGTCTTGTTTATTTTGATTATAACTTACAAATTCAAGTTAAAAAAAATTGAATTTTGATCAAGACAATTATTCATTCTCCCTCTGGGTGGCTTTGTACAATGGCTTGAACTTTCATTTTTCTTTGAAAAAAAATAACCTCTAAAATATGATGGAGTGTAATGGAATTCATTAATAAAGAAATAACAAAACCTATCTATTTTATTTAGAATTCTTGATACCTCACTCAAAAATAAAATGTACATAAATATCCGAAACATCATAAGCAGATTCTTTTTTCTTCAGAAGATTGCAAGCAAATTCAAGAGGCCAATAGAACAATTCTTGTGAATATTAAATAGTTAGATAGCTTGATCGCTAATTTTTATTGAAAAGAACAAATAAGAAAAACTAATTAGTAGTTTATGTTTCTTGAGTAAATGGAGACAATCCAAAGCAGCTTACAGCAGTGGTCCTTTCCAGAGGTGGCAAAGCTGTATCCAGCCTCTGATATATTAATATTTTCCTGCCCTTTCTGACCTTATTGCCTCCTCATAATTTTATAATTATTGTCTTTGCTTTTTGTCTCACTATATTCTTCTTCTTCCTTTTTTAAATTTGTTTTAAGCTTTTTGGCAGCCGAGCTATTCTACTTATGATGTATGCAGATTTTTTTTATTAATGGGTCAATTGTTTCTAATTATTCCTGTTTAGTTATTTTTTTGTGATCATAAGATCCGTAGGCTTTTTGTTGGTCATTTATTGAGCTATGATCCGTTATATATTGAGTTGTTTATTCCGTCAAATCGGTCGACTTGTTTGATTAATCCATTATATGTTTTGTTTTGTCTTTTCTAAATTTTTCTAAAATAACATTTTCATGATTTATTAATTTTAAAAAATTAAGATAAAATATATTTATTTGATTAGTTTGATGAGTTAAATTAATTATTTTTAATAAATTATAAATATATATATAATTTTAATAAAAACGTAAAATTATCTGCAAAATTTTAATCAATTGACCTCGTAGACTGCGTACAAATTAATCGGTACCCATCACAACGCCATTGGAAATAAGAGAACGGAGTAGGTCCGATGCCCATCGGACCTACTTTTAGGTTCAACGAGCAGATGACCGTCCGATCTAATTTAAGATTTGTGGCACGAACATTGAAACAAGAATGCACGAATTTTAAAGCATTCTGCACGAATCTTAAAGCAAATCGACGGTGATTAAACTTATCGAACTAGAGTAGGTCCGATGCCCTCTCAAGTGTGGAAATAAAGCATTAGAACTGGGATAATAAATTAAGAGTAGAACTACGGTGTGACGTGCTCACCAACGGGTTTGGTGAGCACACCTCCAAAAAAAGCATTTTCAAAGTTCAAATAGTCGATTCGAACCTTCCAACGTGTTCTTCATATTAATATGTGCTTGGAGACCAAATTTTACATTTTTTGGAAATTTTTTACTATTTTTTTAGAATTTTTGAAAATCAGTGTTTTTTGAATTTTTTTTTTATTTAATGAAAAGCTGATGATTTTCAAAAATTCTAAAAAAATAGTAAAAAATTTCCAAAAAATGTAAAATTTGGTCTCCAAGCACATATTAATATGAAGAACACGTTGGAAGGTTCGAATCGACTATTTGAACATTGAAAATGCATTTTTTGGAGGTGTGCTCACCAAACCCGTTGGTGAGCACGTCACACCGTAGTTCTACTCATAAATTAATAACGCATGACATGAATGATGAATTGATGATGATGTATTGCGTACGTCATACTGACGTAAAATTTAAGCATGGCCTAATGGTGATCTAATTTCATTTCATTATCTCTAATCGTAAACGTTACCATATTAAACTAAGTACAATAAACAAAAAAAATAGGAGGCCGATCGAACTAATTTTGTTTTGAAGGCCCTAATTGAACGGAGTGAAAGTCAACTCAAAGATGGCCTTTTTAGTAAAGGAAACAGTTTTCTTTTAGTTAAACATCTCCATTAAATAAAATTATTGCAATTCTCTTCTTTCAAATTTTATTTACGCTCTTTCAGATCCGTATATTCTTTTTTGGTAGCTCATCTCCCTACTTGTCCCGTCATTTTTATTAATATCTAAAGTTAATTACAAATTAATAAATATACTCACGATTTCTGAGTATTTTTAAAAATATCCAAACCGGCTATTAAATGGCTGATTTTGAATTTTTTTGCCTACCGGCCATTTAATGGCCGGTCCTCTCATTTTTTTTTATAGAGACAATATAAAGAGCAAGATGCTGAAATCTAACACTAAAAATTCAAATTTCTTTTTAAAATATTTGTTAGATTAATTCTTTTGATGTATAATTAGCATATTTATACTAAAATATGTTAAATTACTTAAAATATGTTAAATTATGTTGAATTACACTAAATTATATTAAATGGCCGGCTTATTACAATAATTTCGCAAATTATACCCAAATACCCTAAATTACGCTGAATTAGGCCAATTTTGTGTCATCTTTCATAAATCATAAAAATAGTAAAAAATTTCGAAAATAGTAAATTGGTATTCTACGAGTTCATTATATAACTAATTTACTGAGATACTTAGATTGAATAATAGAAATGAAACTCTTAATCGAAAACTTCAACTCAAGTTTGAGGCTCTTTCCTTTGTTTTTTGGCAATTCTAATGGAATAGCGGTCACTGACGCATGCGTATTTTCGTAAGCTTTTCGAAAAGTGGTCATTTGCTGAAATCGGACACTCGAGCGCCGTTTTATGGCATGTGAAGTTTCGTTATCGTTTTTTGCCTTCTCAGTAAAGATATCATCCCTATTCATATGTAATTTAGCGTAATTTACAGTATTTTAGCGAAATTTAACATAATATAGCGTAATTTAATGTAATTTAGTGTAATTCAGCGTAATTTAACATAATTTCAAGTAATTTAGCGTATTTTAGTATAAATATGCTAATTGTACATCAAAAAAAGTAATCTAACAAATATTTTAAACAAAAAATTGAAATTTTTAGTGTTAAATTTCAGCATCTTGCTCTTCATAGTGTCTCTAAGAAAAATGAGAAGACCGGCCATTTAATGGCCAGTTTGGATATTTTTAAAAATACTCAGAAATCATGAGTATATTTATTAATTTGTAATTAACTTTGGATATTAATAAAAATGTCGGCTATTTGTCTGATAACAAATAGTGGCAATGGCAAATAGTACTTTAGAGTACAAAAACACAATATTATTAATGAAAATCTTGCTACTTGTCTGACTACAAATAGTGGTAATATGGTACTTAAAAGATTAAGAGTACAAAAACACAACATATTTAGAGTAGAACTAGGGTGTTCCTGTGTTCACCAAATTCTTTTGTGAATTCAATGCTAAAATTTATCGAATTGATTTCAAATAACGAATCCGAGCAGTTGAAACCCGTCTATCTTACGAGTGATGCGCCTATATTTTCAAATAACGAATCCGAACTGTTGAAACCCGTCTAACTTATGAGTGATGCGCCTACATGCAAAAAATGTAAACTTTTGAATTAATTAAATAGAAAGTCTAAGCGGTCAAAATTAGAATGTCTATAAAATAATTTTAATACATTCATTTTTTTAACGTTTTTTTACTACTTAACTCTATACAAAAATAATTTGAAAATTAAATTTTTGTGCATGTAAATGCAGCACTCGTAAGGTAGATTGGTTTCAACAGTTCGGATTCGTTCGAATTTGTCATTTAAAATCAATATAATAGATTTTAGAGTTAAGTTCATAAAAGGAGGGGAAAAAAAAAATATGTAGTTTTGCATGTCATTTTGGTCCTATCACGAGCAATCCACTTTATAAAATAACGCACAGATTTATTAAACAAATTATAATATGAATTGGATTAAAATGCATCATTTAGTTTTGTACTTCAATCATGCTCCAACCATGCTCCACATTCTGATTATTATTTTCTAAGTCCGAACAGTTGACCCTAATCGTTCAACATGATCTCCGTATTAAAATGTTCTTGGAGACCAAATGTTATATTTTTTTGAATTTTTTTACTATTTTTTTATATAGGTAAAAAATCATTGTTTTGAATGATTTAGATTCATCTGAAAACAATGATTCTGCATCTATCTAAAATAATAGTAAAAAGTATCAAAAAAATATAAAATTTGATTCCCAAGCACATTTTAACATGAATATCATATTGAGTGATTCAGACTGACTAGTAGAACTTTAAAAATAAAGATAAGAATACAGAACATGATTGAAGCATAAAATCGATGTTGTATTTTTACCCTACTCAATATGATATATAGAATTGGCAGTAGAGTTCAATTTTGAAGAATTGATCTCATCGATTGTTATTTCATGTCTTGTTTCTTAATTAAGCTGAGAATTTATATTTGATTTTTTTTAGTAAAAGTTTGAGTTCAAACTATCTAACTATTTAATAATTTTTATCTAAATTTCGAATATGTGACATCTCATGACGTATTTGTCACTGGACCAAAAATAAAGAATTTATGTCTGTTATTTTACCAATTGCAGTATTAATCAAGTAAAAAACATATGAGTTTGCATAACTCGTTAATAAATATAGGGTACAAGATGATATATCTTGTCGATATTTGATTTAAACCGTCTGATCCTATCTACTTTATTCAAAAAAAAGGAGAAAAAAATTCGATAATCGAAACTGGAATAGCTATTTCATTATTTAATGAAAATGTATTGTATATTTCTTTTTGTTCGTTTTTTTTTTTGAAGGTTTTTTTTAAGGTTAGTGGCTTTAACGTATTGTATATTTCATTTTGCAGGTTAATTTTTATGATCATAACTATTATTTTGCATAAGGAATATTGATAAATATGAAACCACGTAAATCTCTTTGTGAATATATAATTAAATATAGTTGCAATCGACTATAATTTATTCTAGAAATGCAATTCAAAAGATTTTGCACTGCTAAAAAAAAAGAATATTTTGTCGGATTTTAAGATCCCTACTCATCCCCAAATGCAAATCCGACCACTTTTTAAATAGAGCACAGGGATATCGTTATATAAAAACGAACGATCCAATATTAATTTGCAATATTCCAATCCCAACCGTTTTTAATAATGAATAGTAGAAAGATCAATTTTTTGTTCCTGACAATTTTCCCATTTGAAAAAATAAATAATTGAAAGCTCAATCTTTATATACAGTAACACCTATTTATAGCCAGACCGTATCCTATATACAGTAAAACCTATTTATAGCTAGTATTGGAACTAGGAAACATAAGTAGTGGGAGCCACTTTTACAAATTACCGACTCGGTGATTTTATTTATTGTGCAAGCTGTACATTTTTTTTTTTACTAAATGAAGAGAAATAGGGATTTTTTTTAAAAACCATAATTAAAATAATTAATTTTAAATAAACAACATGATTGTGGTTAGATTTACAAAAACCATCAAAACCGAATTGCCAATTCGGTCCGAAGGATTTTTTTTTCTCTGGACCGAAATGGCAAATTCGGTCTGGCTGTTTTTTGCTGTTTTGTAGAAATAACGCCACAGAAAATCAAAAAACAGGCCAGGCCGAATTGGCAATTCGGTCCAGGATTTTTTTTTTTTTTGTAGAGACGAGCAAAATAAAGAAATTAAAATTTGAATTTTTTTTTTAAATTATTTGACAGATTACTTATTTTGACATATAATTAGCATATTCATACTAAAAGAAGAGGGATCAAGTTACAACAAATTTGAGTTACAACAACTATTTTTTTCATTTTCAAAGTCCAAATCGTCGATCCAAACCGTTCAACATGATCTCCACAATAAAATGTGCTTGCAGATCGAATTTTACATTTTTATGAATTTTTTTACTATTTATTAAGTATTTTACAAAAAATAGTCATATTCAGACCATTGAATTTTGTACCCATCTTAATAAATAGTAAAAAATTTAAAAAAATGTAAAATTTGATCTGCAATCACATTTTATTTAGATAATCATGTTGAACGGTTTGGATCGACGATTTGGACTTTAAAAATGAAAAAAATAGTTGTTGTAACTCAAATTTGTTGTAACTTGATCCCTCATCATACTAAAATACGCTAAATTACTTGAAATTATGCTGAATTACACTATATTACATTAAATTACGCTAAATTATGTCAAATTACGTTAAAATATTGTAAATTACATATGAATATGGATGATATCTTTACTGAAAAGGCGAAAAACGATGGCGAAACTTCAAACGGTCATAAAACGGTGCTCGAGTGTCCGATTTCAGCAAATGACCACTTTTCGAAAAGCTTGTGAAAATGCGCATGCGTTTGTACTAGCTATGTCGGATTTTGAAATTCAGAATTGCCAAAAAACAAAGGGAAGAGCCTCAAAACTTGAGTTGAAGTTTCCGATTAAGATTTTCATTTCTATTATTCATTCCAAGTAGCTCAGTAAATTAGTTACATAATGAACTTGTAGAATACCAATTTTTACTATTTTTGGAATTTTTTTACTATTTTGTATGATTCATGAAATATCGCACAGAATCGGTCTACTTTAGTGTAATTTACCGTATTTCAACATAATTAGCGAAGTTATTGTAATTTAGCATAATTTAGTGTAATTCAACATAATTTATCGTAATATAGTGTAATTCAACATAATTTCAAGTAATTTAGTGTGTTTTAGTATAAATATGCTAATTATAAATCAAAAGAAGCAATCTAATAAATAATTTAAACAAAAAATTTAAATTTTCAGTGTTAGATTTTTTTTATTTTTGCTCTTCTTAATGTCTCTAAAAAAAAAAAAAAACCTGGACCGAATTGGCAATTCGGTCCAGGCTAAACAAAGCCTCCACACGAAAGGCAACACAGTTTTATTGTGAAATTTAGCTGGACCGAATTGCCAATTCGGTCCGGAGAAAAAAAATGCGATCGGACCGAATTGCCAATTCGGTTTTGATGGTTTTTGTAAATCTGGCCGCAATCATGTTGTTTATTTAAAATTGATTATTTTAATTATGATTTTTAAAAAAAATCCGAGAAATAGCAAGTAATAATGCAGGGACAGCGTGGAACCCGTGAGTGAAGTTAAATTGTAAAATACCGTACAGAATCCGACAATAAGTATTTATGAGTTAATTCAATGAATAATTCCTTTACACATTGGTTCATTTAATGGCTTAATTAATATCTAATTACTATTGTTTCAGTCGTGGCTTTGGATACAATGGGAGTGTTGTGGGATTAATTGATCAATTGCTGCTGAACAGCACAGATCTCAAAGTGCAACAGCTGCATTGAAGCCGTTGGATACGAGCTGTACAGTATTCATCCAAAAATATTTAAACGATTATTGATGGAAAAATTATTACGAAAAATAATTACTCTGAGTGTCCAAGTAATATACTGGCGCAACACTCTTCAGTGGAATATAAGCCCAACAAAACTGATTAGATCATGCAAATCAAATTGAACTTCTAAATGAGACTGGGCCTCCAAAACTTGATGCATCAAAGGATTGTAATCCATGAGCTACTTTTTTTTTTTATTATTTCAATTTTAAAGCTTGGGTAAAATAAAAATGTGATTTATCATCAAGAAAATCACCCTAGCGGTGGAATATAGTAAGTTGACACATAATTTCTGATAGATTGAAAAATTAAGAATAATCTTGATACAATTATAGGCAATGTAATAGAGTTATATTATTCATGAATTGACTGTTTAATAGTCCAAATTTGACAAATGAAAATTAAGATTGACAGCTTAACATTTCGTTATATGTGGATTAATACTTTCGAGATGGTATGTCATTTAATTGGTTGTTAAACTATTTTTTTTTTCTTTGGGTATCTACCGTAGCTATGTACTCTTTTGTAGTTTTTTTTTAATTAATATATTGTCGGTTAGTAAATGACAGCTAACCTTAAAAAAAAATTCTGACTATTTTTTTGAAACAATTAGCATACCCCGAAGTAGGGCTGCACAAAAAATTCATAGTTCGTAATTCGATTCGAGTTTGATTCGAAAAAGTTCGTAAAAAATTCGATTCGAAATTGAGGTCATTCGAAATTAATTCAAACCAAACTTAGTTCAAAATTAATTCAAACCAAACTCAAACTGGACCTAATTCGTTCGAAATAGGTTTGCAAACCAAACTTAGTTCGAAATTAACTCAAACGTGAACTGTTAATTTCTGCTGATAATGAACTTTAATATTTTGTTTAGAATAATATTTGGGTTTGTAATAATTCTAAGACTTTGGTGATTGCTCTGTACTTCTATTGATATTTAAATTGCACTTTGAATACTTTGGATTTTGAAAACTTTGGTGATGTTGCTCCTGTTGGCTATTTGGAAAACTTTATATTCCATGATTGTACTAAACTTTAGTGTTTTATATAAATTTTGGTATTTGTAATGAACTTTGATATAAACTTTAGTGTACTGTGTAATTAGAATTCAGAATGCCTGAGTTTTTATTGAAGTGCTGTAGTTTCGAACTATGGCCCAGCCATAAGTCATAACTCATAAGTCGTAACTCATAAGTCGTAACAAAGTTCGTAAAAGTTCGAAATTGAGTTCGTAAAAAATTCGATTCGAAATTGAGTTCGTTCAAAATTAATTCAAACCAAACTCAAACTGGGAGTAAGTTCGGTTCGGTTCGGTTCGTTTGCAGCCCTACCCCGAAGTGAATTAAATATTATGCAAAAAGTGGCATATCTTTTAATGTATTTCATAAATCGTATGTATACATATATTTATATGTTTCTAATCATGCATTAAAAGAGCTTCACTAAGGGGAACAATTGGCCAAGAAGTTAAAAAAGATGTCACTTAGTTCTGTTTATAAACATTGTTTAACATCTTTTTTACTACATATATACCCGTCTTAGTGATCCAACAATTTTACAAATCAATTCATTATTTGTACGTAATTTTAACTAGAAATTAATAAACAGAACCATCCAAGTATGGCCAAAATGAAATTTAAAATTGTTGTGGAGGGACAAATTAAAAGATCTGTAACCAAATTCAAACATGGGTATAATTTAGAGAGATTTTTTATTTTAAAAAACCATAATTATTAAAAGTAAACTTAGGGAACTAACTTGATTGACTTTTTTTTTTTTTACAAAAAACATAAGTACCGAATAGGCTAATTCGGTACATCTCATTTACGTTTAAGCGGTACCGAACAACCTATTCGGTAACTGCCAGTTTCACAATTTTTTCATAATTTCTGTCAAGTAAAAGAGTAAAATTAGGTGGTACAGATAGGCTATTCGGTACCACTTAAACGTAAATCGAATAGCTTATTCGGTACTTATGGTTAAAAAAAATTCAATCAAGTTGCTTTCCTAAATTGTATTTTTCTAATTATGGTTTTTAAAAATAATTCGTTTAGAGACCTCCAATGAAATTAATTTGAAAAGAATCTGACCTAATAAGATACTACTTAAAAAAAGTAAATTCAAATAAAAACTATCAAAGATAAGAAAAGAAAAATTAAACAAACAAATGAAAAACAAAGACGACAAAAAAAGAGATGATAATCATCACCTCTCAGTGAACTAACAAAAAACTCATTATTCATCATAATAATCATAAACACAGTACAATGGTTAATAATTTTAACTGAACAAATTTCCATTATTTTAACTAATTCCTTAAATTTAAACGTGTACAGTAACTCGCAAATGATTGCTATATTTTCATTTCCAAGTAGCTCTGGTTATTTACCATAATAAAAAAAAATAAAGTGTAGAATTCATAATCCTTCACATAAGAATGCATGCAAAGTACAACTAACTGTACAATTTTTGTCTCTGATGATTTAAAATATTTACAGTCTAAAGTAAGATCATATGAAAAGGAATACAAGGAACTCGATGTGCAAAATATGTACTGAATTCAAGATTTTATTGTTAGTTGATGTAAATTTGTCAACATTACCAAAATTTATCCATTTATCTATTAGCATACACTAAAGAAATTAACTTTGCATTCCATGTAACATAACACATTTGTTGGAGAAAAAAAAACAAGCAAGTGAGAAAAATTTAAATCATCACTAAATTTGCTGAAAACCAGTAATCTCCTTACAGAACTTAGTAAGGTGCTGATGGTAGGTGGGCTGCACATATGTCAAAAAAGAAGCCTCTAATTGGCCAGTTGTAAAATTAATCATCATTGAGGGAACTCCTGAAAATTGAAGGTGTGGGTTCTTATCCTTGTCGCGAGTTGCTTCAAAATTAATAAATCCAAAATACAGGAACTCCTGAAAATTGGGATCAAGCTGGAGCACATCTTGTTTAGGATAATCCAGTATGAGAATTACCAATATGTGTCATTAATTTATTATTATAATTTATTTCTCAATTTCAAACTTCACTCAATGCTTGCCAAGTATAAATTACAATATGGATAAACTAATAAGGTATTATTAGTGTGATGGTTGTAAGAAATCTTATTTATTTTTTATTAAACAATCATATGTAAAACGTGCAAGTCATGTTTTTTTGTTACGTATCGATAAAGTCTTATGTTACTTTATTAATTTTTCTTTGCTAGTGGGTTAATAATTTAGAATTGCCATGAATCAATTAGTGCATTAAGAGAATAATTATGGCTTAATAAAATTGAAGTAATAGACTCTTTGAAAAATAGATATAATTGTCAATTTTCTCCAATATCACATATGTCAATATTTACAAGCATAGGAAGACAAAATTAGCTAACAATAGTTAATTTGCAAATTTCTTTTTTCAATCTATATCACCTAGCTTGTTTTAGGTAATTATATATATTACTTGTATAACTACTGACTCTTATAGCTAGACTCGTAAATGTATCTCAATTATGATAAGAACTCGTTTTCGTGGAGTGTGTTAGGTGTGAATTGGACACAACCTTTATATGATCTATACCATCGACATGAGTTTTTCTTGTTTGGAATTTATTTTTTTTAATAAAAAAGCCAAATCGCTCAAGATAAGTTTTTCATGAAACGGCACATAAGATTTGAGCGCAACGGATGTTTCGTACCATTTGCCGATGTTGTTTCTTAAATTTTTGAATAAAAAGGCATAAGGTCCGGTTTCATTAGATGAAACAGGTAAGTTACAAAGGAATGTTCACTGAGCAACCAACTACTCAGTACATGAAAACATAACATATCTCATGCTCTAAGCCTCATTAAGGATTCATCACTATATGAGATAATTCTTAATTAACTAGCATTTTTAGGTAGCTATCACCTCAACGGTTAGACCTATTTTGATATATAGCTATTTTTTATCTATCTATATGTAGACATTGGACGTGTAACTCTTAGCCACTTTGTCCTGCCGAATTCACATCACCCCCGGTACCGTAATAGGAAATTTTTTACAATTACTTGATCTAGACCGTTCTTCTTAACTTGGCACGAATCTCAAAGCCCAATACCACCCCCCCCTCCTCTATCAGCCGGAGATGGCATTGATGCTGTCGCCAATAGAAAATCAGCGATATATTTCTCCTCTAACATGCACTTTGACTCTCTTGCTATCTGTCCAATATTCAACAAGAGAAATTATAAGTAAAATAATTTGTTTAATAGTTTCAGGGGCGAATTGTTTCTTAAATTAATTAAAATATATTCTCTCTCACGACTTCGCAGTCTATGTGATGGTTTTAAAAATATATATATATATATTAAAATACACTTGTACGGTTATTCTGTTTATATTGCTGGGAAAAATGGTTGAGGGAAGTCGACGCATCATTTGTTCAATCAATGCACTCTGACAAAGGAATTGTACAAGGTGGTCGCCCAGTTGAATAGATTATAGATGATTGGTTAATTTTAGGTTCCTACCCACTAACATGATATCAGTTGCGTAGTAATTGTGTTGCCTTCAGTCTTCTACTCACTTTATTGGGCCTATCTGGGCTTCGGTAAATGATATTACTAGGTTTCGAAATACCAGCACGGCCCAAAGGCCCATCAGAGCAATGTTTCTTAACGTCAGTTCTTTGAGAATGGAATAGTAGAATAATAGAGGAATTATGGACTTGAGAATTGACCACTTTTCTAGTGTATTCCAAAAGTGTTCGGCACATTCAACAATTGGAATAGTAGTACTTTTCTTCATTAAAATACAATAATTGTAAGAAATGACTTTTATAACCTTAGTTTTGGTTACTGCACCATAACGTTGAATAATAGTACATCAATATTACAACTTCTATTTTGCTTGAGTTATAAATTTGTAAATGACAAAGAATTATAATTTAAAAACAAAAAGAAATAAAAAAAAATGAAAGTACACTAGAAGCAAGCCTCGGCAAAATAGAATGATATTTGTTTACATTTTGGATATAATTAACTGGAACTATAATTCATTCCAAATTGTGCATGAAAAGAAATAGGTTGAATTTAACAATTGGACAAAAATATCATTTTATCTTATATTATTGTAGCATGAAGCAAATTAGAGCATCTCCAACCCAGCAATCCGTAAAAAATTAAAAACAACTGTAAAGCACTGTTTAAAAGTTAAGTTCCTTTTAGTTTCTTAACCCTTCCATCCCAGAAATTGGGTCAAAGCCAATAGGAAAGAAAGAGAGTACCAACATGTCCAAAAGAAATCGTTTGCTTTATAAGTAAATTTGTTTTTTTAAAAATTGACTTACAATCCAACAATTATATTAGCAACTGACACATCAGATTAGCAATTTAAAAGAAATCATCATTGTAGATGCTCTTAAGTGCAGTATCATACTTAGCAATAAAGCAACCACACCAACAAATCAGTAATCAAAACAGTAATTAAGAAGGTCCAAAAATGATCAGATGGGCCTTACCGCAACAAATTTCATGAGATGTGCGCTGGTCAGTGACCCCAAGCAGCCGAATTGAACCCGATGGAGCAGAAGCAACAAGTGAGCCAGATAGAGGATTCACAGTAGTAGAAGCCCGACCTGATTGGATAAATTTAATGCACTCTATTTATGAAAAGTGACAAATACTGCACAATAGGTAGTTAAATCACCGCATTAATCATCTCCAATCGTTCTCGCATCAATCTTTCTCTAACAAAAATAGTTAACTACATAGGTATAAATACTTCAGTGCATATGTATAAATATTTGTAATATTTGACAGTAATACTTTCAGACGTCATCTAGTATGATATGTAAAAATACCTACAAGTATAAATATAAATACTTGCACGACGAGGTATAAAATACTTGTGTAATGACGAACTCGAAAGCACGTCATCATAGATTTCATTTGAAAGAGAAAATTGTGTAGAAGGCGTTCGTGATTTTAGATTCGCAAAATTCCTCGCAGATCGTTAGAAATATGGACGAGATTGAACGAAGAAAAAAAAACCACCTCTAAAAACGTGTATGGCCCCCATGTAGCTTGAGTGCAGTGGCGGAACATAGTAGACCCCAGGGGGTGCTAAGCCACCCTTTCACTTTTTTTTTTTTTTTAATTAAGTATATAGAAGTTCAAGTAAATTTTATTTTTTGTACATAGTAGCCCCCCTTATGTAATATATAAATTTATAGGGTCCTAAGAATAAATATTGAGAAGCAAAGTTGAAACTTGCAGCAACTTTTTTATTTCCATTTCATTGTTGACTCCTTGATTTCCGCACCATCAATATTAAAAAAATAGAAAATCTTGCTTTTGGAATTTGGAAAGTTCAACATACAAAGAAACTTAAAAAAAAAGGAAATGTCACCGCCAAATTGAAAGAAAGAAATCTTCAGAGCTTCTCGGCTTCTCCAGTTCACCGAAAAAAAAATTAATCAAATTTTAGAAGAGTGGCGAAATTCCACAGAGGGCATCTACAGAAATTCAGAAAACAAAATTAAAGAAGAGCTACGAAATTCAATTTTAATTGAGGTTTGTATTTGATTATACTTTTTAAAATTATTATTCATTGTAACTTTGAGATAAAAAATGATATTTATTTTTTTATGTATAATTTGTACACAGAGAAAATTATGTCTTAGAGAAAGACATTAGACTCTTATTTCAAGGTGAAGAAAAGTAACTAAAACTCTCAAACTCCGATAGAAATTTCAAGTCTTGATAATCAGATTTTTGAACCAATTCCACATGTGATGAATATCGATCAAGAGCAACCTTCACAGAGTTCTTTAAGATCATTTAAATATGAAAGAGATCCAGGTAAACGCCTCCAACTATCAGATTACCCTACTAATGAAAGAGATGAAGTTAGAAAATTTTACATACTTAAGGGGTCTTACCAGTTTCATATGGATGAATATCCATATATTGAGCAAGAAAATCAACGTCGTAGGTTTCAAAATCATTGGTTCAAAAATTTTCCTTGGTTAGAGTATTCAACTGACACAAACCGTGCCTATTGCCTTCCTTGTTTTCTCTTTTCAACAAAACCAAATGGAAAACCTGGTTCTAACACATTCATTGTTTCGGGATTTCAAAATTGGAGAAAGGTCAGTGGAGGGAAAGATTGTGCTTTTTTATCTCACATGGGTAAAGATTCCAACTCGGCTCACAATTTTGTTGTTAGTTATTGTGAAAATTTTAAGAATAAGATGGATCATATTGAAACGGTTATAGAGAAGCAAACTGAAAAGGAAGTGAAAGAAGCAAGGTTGAGGCTCAAAGCTTCTATTGATTCAATTAAATGGTTAACATTTCAAGCGTGTGCGTCTAGGAGTCATGATAAATCTCGCGAATCAAAAAATCAGGGAAATTCTCTAGAAATGATAAAATTGCTTGCTTCATACAATGAGGAAGTGAACCAAGTTGTGTTAGAGAATGCTCCGAAGAATGCGAAATACACCTCACCGTTAATTCAAAAACAAATTCTACATATCATGGCTCGAAAAGTACAAGTTGCAATTAGAGAAGAAATTGGGAATGAGAAGTTTTGTTTGATTGTTGATGAATCTCGTGATGAATCTAAGAAGGAGCAAATGGCAATTGTTGTTCGATTTGTCGATAAAGAAGGATTCTACATATTCTTAATGCAGTGCATTTGCTATCAAGCACAAAGACACTACTTCAAGAACTAAAAGATCATGGTTGGGAGCCTCTTTTGGATAAGGTAAAATTGTTTTGTACAAAACATGAGATTGAAATTCCCGATATGAATAAAAGATTTGTTGATCTAATTCGATCTCGTAGTAAGAAAGACAATGCCAATGTAGAACATCATTATCGGGTAGACATATTTAATGTCACAATAGATCAACAATTACAAGAGATAAGTGGTCGATTTAGTGAGCAATCTACTGAACTTCTTACCCTTAGTGCTGGTCTAGACCCAAGACAGGTGAAGTCGTTTTGTATTGAAAATGCATGTTAATTGGCAGAGAAATTCTACCCGGCAGATTTTACTAGTCAAGAAAAAGCTCTGTTAGAATGTCAATTGCGACATTATGAGATTGACATGAGAAACAGCCCAGTCCTTAAAGACTCCTCATCGTTGGCTGACTTATGTCACCGGTTAGTGGAAAGTGGCAAATCCGCTATGTATCCTCTAGTTGATAGATTGCTTCGACTAACTGCTACTCTTCCTGTCTCAACTGCTACTACAGAACGAGCTTTTTCAGCCATGAAGCTTGTTAAAACTGCGCTTCGAAATAAGATGGGTGACGAATTTCTCAGAGACTACATGCTTGTATATATTGAGAAAGAAATAGCTAATAAGATTACTTCAGATGAGATTATTGATGAATTTGATTTTTTAGGAAATCATAGGTCAAAATTTAAATAATATATGAATTTCATTTTTTTAATTTAGTTTTGATAGACATGGTATTTTATTGGTGCTAGTTATTTATTGTATCTTTTTATGAACTCAAATAGTGTAAGATTTGGTGTTATAAAAAAAAATTTCATTTTTTTTAAATGATGATTAGCCCCCCCCTATATTCAAATCCTAGTTCCGCCCCTGCTTGAGTGGTACCTCACAGATATTTATAGTGCGGGTACGTTTGAGAGATTTGGTTGGAGAGACAATTATTTACGTAAATATTGTTCACCTCATAGGTGTAAATACTTCCTTGCATAAATATTAATACTTTAGAAAAAAAAAAATCCAGTGCTGGATTCTTTGCGGTTCCCCAGATAGTTATAGTAGTTATGGTTCGAGTACAGTGCATGTACTGTAGCGCGGATACTGTTATCAGCTTCCAAAATAATTATCCTGCTAAAATCGAGACTTGAATCCAGAAACCTATGGTTCTCAACATTGCCAAGTTAAATTTACTCAACATTTAGGGCTGCTAATGAGTCAAGCTCGGCTCAAAACTCGGCTCAGCTCGTCATATAACTAAACATGCCCAACTCGGGCTCAGCTCGATCTTGAAGAAAAAAGCCCGGCTCAATTTAATGAGTTTGAGCCTTCAGCTCGGCTCAAACTCGGCTCATAACTCGCGAGCTCAACTCATGCCCCTTCACTTTGATTATTTTATAAAATACCCCTGGATATATTCAATATTCGATTACAATTACTTTATATCATTTCTTTGTTTAGAGCTCAACTCATTATAAAATAATTACAATATTCGATTTGTAATTCTCAAATAGCCCCATATAGAGCTCAACTCATTACAATTATTTTATACCAAAACAGCTCAAACATCTCCATAATTCATTTGTCGCTATAATTAAATAAATTCTTCACTTTGATTTATTGTATATAGCAAACTAGTTAATCATACCTTACACTATATTCGATTACAATTAGTTTAGATATAATCAATTACTACGACTTACAATATTTTTTTTTATCACCCCAATTTCTGAAACTATATTGTCTCAAATTAAATAACAATTAATTTAACTTTCAATTAAATAACCTCAATACGTTTAATACACAATTAATTGGTTTGAACCTCCTCACTCTAAATTAATCATTTAATTTTGTAAATGCCTTGTCTCTACCTAGTTTATCAAAAAAAAAAAAAAATTGTAAATGCCTTCAATCCCGTTTCCACTCTGTTTAATTATGTAACCCCTGACCCCAACCCCTCCCTTTAAATATTATTAATTAGGAATTGGCTCATGAGCCGGCTCGGCTCGGCCCTGTTTAAGTGATAAAATATGAGCCGAGTCGAGTTCGGACTTTATTTAGTTTAGGACCTGATTCAATATAATTTATTGAGCTGTTCAACTCATTAGCTCATGAACGAACCGGCTTGCCTCATTAGCAGCCCTATGAACATTGCTTTAATTAGTCCACTAGTTGAAAAGTTTTCTAACTACATTATTCATCAAATAAGTGATTGTCGATTTGACTAGGTTTTGACTAATCTTACCAAATGCCAACAGACAATACAAAATAATTCATATTTAATTTTGAAGTTTGCTAAATTAATTTTACATAATAATAGGCAATTATTGAGCCTTATGACAATAATAGTGCGAAGAATTCCAATGTGGCACATCATATTTTTTTTTTTTCTGCTTTTTATATAATGTAAAACACCTTACTTTTTTTTATGTGTTACATTGTTATAATGTAAAATACCTATTTTTTTAATGTAATTAGTATAGAAAACGAAATCTTACAAAATTAATTCGTCTGAAACAAATTTACTTGATAAATTAAATAAGTCATATGCTATATATAGATAATTATCGATCTAAATAAAAGACGCGATGAAACAAGTTTTTACTCATTTTATCACCGAGCTAAAACAAGTGATTATCTAATTTTATTACATAATACATCAAGTTATTGTCTATTTTAAAACCTACGGTTCCGTTCGACAACAAGGGATTAAGCCTCCTTAAGACTTAATCCGCTTTCTTTAGCTTTCTTAGCCGCTTAATCCTGCCGAACACCGGTTCCTTAGCGCGGATTAAGAACACCTCCTTTAGATTTCTTTTGTCCGGATCTTAAGGCACCTCTACCCCTTCCTTTAGCTTCCTTAGCTTTCATCAATGAATTTAGACAACCGAACATCGATTCCTTAGCGCTCCTTAAGCTCTTAATCCTTCACTCTTAATTCTTTGTTGCCGAACAGCCCGTATAGGCTTCTTTTATGAGCTAATTAAGTTTGATAATCACTTAATTAGTTGGGGGATAAAACAAGTAAATACATAAAAAAAAAGTTACAGCCCCAGTAACACATCGAAATTTCCACACAGAGGACCAAATTACATATCTACCCGAGAGAAAAGAACAAATAAGTGCCAAAGGAGACAACGAAGGATCCGTACAGCACGCTAGAAACAATTTCAACCCTTCTTTTGTCAGTCCACAAGTGCACCTCCATGCCAATGTAATCATGGTTTTAATCAACAATGATAATATACACTTAAATGTGTTGCCTTAGCTTACAAGTTAGAAGCATTTAATTATGCTACTGTATGCATTAGCATTGCATCATAATCTCAACAAGCGAATGAGACAATGAGCAAAAGCCATAGATAAACGACATGTTTTAATTGGTGATTCTAAAAGCAATAGCACCACCTCAGCATGTACCCAAAATCGAACACACAATCACTTAAAACATATTCAACTAGACCAAATAAAACAAACACATAATAACACACAAAATTTGTTCAATGCAAATATAACCATAACAGGTGAACAATAGTTCAACACTGCAACAAACGAAGGTTTTGTAGTATCAACCATAGCAATCAAATTATTATCAATACTATCTGGATTAGGGCTGCTAATGAGCGGACTTCAGTCCATAACCGGCCCCTATCAAAATTTGAATGGTAAATGTCCAGTCCATAACTGGTCCGAACTTGAGGGGGTTCTGACCATGTTAGCCCGTCCAACTCGGATCTTTACAGTGCCCAGTTCAAACTGGCCCTGTTCGGACAAAAATATTTGAACAACTAACGGGCTTTGTGTGGACAACATACGGACAACCAATGAGCTTTGTATGAACAACTTATATGGACAATTAATCTGGTTTGACTATTGACTGATGCACTGTATAGACAACGGACTTTGTATGGAAAATGAAAACTTCGATGAAACTAAAAATTCCAATCTTTCAGAAACCAATGAAAATGAAAACTTCGATGAAACTAAAATTCCACGGATATGATTTCATTCATTAATAATATCACAACAGAAACTTAAATGAGAAAAAAATTAAAAATTAAAAGATATTGTAATACTAATATCACAACATACAATCAATCACAAAATATTCTCTAAAAAAGAATAAATTGAAACAATCTTCTCAGAATTCTAATTATTGTTGTAAGCTACTGAAAGGAACTCTGACAGTGTAATGGCTGCGGCTATCCTTGGAAATACTGAAAATCGAAGTTGGATTGAACTTGTGAAGATCGGAGCTGTAGCAATTGCTAGATAGACAGACATTGGTGCCCTTTGCCTGCAACTGGAAGTGCTATGGTTCTAAAAGAACGACAATTAAAAGTTGAGAACCTTTATCACCAACAGTTCCGTTGAACTTCCAATTACAGTCAGAGAAAACATGAACAATTAAAGCGATTGCATTTATTAAAGATGCTTAAATAGATACACTGATTGCACAAAAAGTGTCAGAATAACCTGATTGAACCTCATGCTAGTCTATTCATACGAGATACTTAAATTGAGAGAAGCGGGTAGACGGCTTTCCGACCTGAGAGAGGAAAATTTGGATGGTGAACAGGGTGAGGGGGGGAGTGAACAGGTGGCGAGCCTAAGCGGTGACAACGATATATTTTTTTTTTTGGAAGTAATTGCAAAGGCGAAGACTGGGTAATTTGGAACGACATTAGCATATATATGTCAGCAGAGCACATCCGGAACTCTTGATTGTCCATCAGACTGCACAAAAGCGGGGTGGCACTGTTTATTCTACAGTACCCACCAATAACCATCCAGAATTAAGGTATTTTTAATGTGATCTTGCCAACTCTTGAACTAATATTCCGTGCAATCATTTTTTAAATATGAAAATGTACCAATTAATGTAATAACATCACATCAGGTGAAGTTACACATTGATTAGTGCATAGTTGAAATACATGTGGAAAAGTGATAGACAATGCACTCACGAGAACAAAATTTATTTGACTATTATTAAAACTGGTTGAATTATTATCAAAATTAAAAAGTAAAATTACATATAATAGCCAATATATTTATTTCTGATAGGTTGATTCTTTCAAAACTACCAACTTTGTACCAAATAAATTGAATAAAGTTAGGTGAAAATTTTACAAGGCCTTTTCATTTTTTTTGGGAAAATTACAAGGCCTTTTCATTGGATGCTTGTACTCTGCACCAGGAACTAGATTTATATTAGCTAATACAGTAATACCTGATAAATATTTACCTTTTGCTGGCACCTTTTGACATTTTATAGAACGATAAAGTCAAAAACAATGCATAATGGCATCTCTTATAAATGGAATGAAAGCGACAATTCTCAGTAAATGTGACCCGCCTCACCTTCCCTTAAAAAAAACGCCACAGGAGAGAGAATTCAGATCTAAACCAGTATATTAAATGAAAGAATATAAAATAGTAACATAGATACTGTCAAATTACGGTCAAAGATACGAATTCAATCCCATATGGGTGCCATCTGAAAGTAACCCAATTAAACAGTACAATTAAAAATTAATATGCATGATGTGGTGATGTGGTGATGTCAGATTTACATCTAGTTATCGGGAGCAGCTTGGGTCCGATGCCCATCGGATCCAAAGTGGGTTCGATGGGCTCTATGACCGTCCGATCTGCTTTAAGATTCACTCCAGAACTTTCACAATTTTTTTAATTTACGTGCGCACGGATTTTAAAGCAGATCGGACGGTCATAGAGCCCATCAAACTCACTTTGGGTCCGATGGACATCGGACCCAAGCTGCTCCCCTAGTTATCAAAGTTTCACAGTAACACTGCCAGAGTAGTTGGACAACTTTTAATTTAGATTAAAGTTTTTTTGTTTTATTTTCTTCTCCCAATTTATTCATATTAAAAAGTTTAGTTTAGCTTATGAGGAGAATAACAACTTATAGTCAGGTCAATCAGATATTATATTTTTTTAAAATAATAAATATTTTGTAAAGAATCAGAAAAATGACCACATCTTTTCGATCTTCTATCAGCTATATTTTCCGTTCAGAAATTTTATATGAAATTGCATAATTGATACTACGGATGTAACCTTTCAATTATGTGACTGCGGGTTATATTTTTTAAAAATCGCTTTGGTTACGGGATTTCTTAGAAAATTCTTAAATGTCATCTTTTTGCACTTTAAAAATATTTATTACTGTTTTAAAAATAAAAGTTTCGACATATCAGGTCAAGTCACGTTCAATTATTTTGGGTTTCATGATCTGGGTTTTCCTCTAACATAAAATTTCCGATTTGGAGATATCGTGATGTGGATTGTGGGGCCCAATTGCATTCCTCACACAGAAACTTTTATTTTTGAAAATTACATAAAAAAAATATAAGTATTAGATAGACTGCGGGGAAGCGGTTTCTCTAGGTATATTGCATCAAAATTTCACCAAAGGTTCTTAATAATTAATTAAAAAATAAAAAATAATGTTCCCCGCCGCCCAATTTCTTTCACATCCAATCAATAAGCAGAAAGGTCAATAAGTTGAGGCGGCTTCTTTTCTTTTTCCAAAAGAAGGGGACTTGGACTGAGACACCCATCACATCTCCGAATTCACATCCAGTGCAGTACCGTAATAGGGAATCTTTTACAATTACTTGATCTAGACCGTTCCTTTTAACTTGGCACGCATCTCAAATCCTAATAATACTGCCCCCTCAGTCAGCCCGAATCCCAAACCGGCTGAGAGTTAATTCCAAACCGTAAATAGTTATTGTAACAGGGAATCTTTTACGGTACCGTCGAGGATATGGACCCCACATCTCCACCAAAACAATAATTTCAATATCATCTGTGGAATGTTTGAAGTACCAAAATTGGAGCAAATCAACTGGGAGAAACACCACAGGGTTCATTGCGAGGGATTTTTTTTAAAAACCGTAAATAAAATAATTAAATTTACCAAACCAACATGATGACATGAAGATTTACAAAAATCATCAGAACCGAGATGCCAATTCGGTCCCAACGAATTTTTTTTCTCCGGACCGAATTGGCATCTCGGTCCCCCTTTATTTTTAATATTGCGCAGCCCACGCCACAGAAAATCCGCAAATATTTCCGGACCGAATTGGCATTTCGGTCCGGCCAAATTTCCCTCCGGACCGAGATGCCAACTCGGTCCCATTGTTTTTCTTCACTCGGTTCCTTTCTCCCTTCTTCTTTCTTCCAATTTCCTTCTCACCCGAGCCCGAGGCTTCTTCCTCTTCTTCTACCCGAAACCAAACCAAAAAAAATTAATTTTAGCCCCCTCAAATCTTCGTCATTTTTTATTCTAATCACATATTTGAATATAGTTTTGAGAGAAGAACAAGAAAAGCTTCAGATCTACAAGTTTCATTGGGTACGTGATTAATTTTTTTATTTGAAAAAAATATCCGAATTTTATAAATTTTTCTAGAATTATTTAGTTTAGTTATAGAATAAATTAGTTTTTTGTAGTGTATTGTAGTGTAATTTCATGTATTATAGTGTGAATTTTTAATTTAGGAAAAAAATCCGAATTTTAATTTTTTTGGAAAAATTATTTAGTTTAGTTTGTATGTAGTGTAAATTAGTTTATTTTAGTTTATTGTAGTGTAAATTAGTTTATTTTAGTGTTATTTATTTAGTGATTGTAGTGTATTTTAATGTATTGTAGTATAAATAAATTGTATAAATAGTTAAAGTAATTAGAGTAATTTAGAGTAATTAGTGTAAATAAATTGTTAATAAATTTAGTGTAAATAAATTTAAGTGTGAATAAATATTTAGTGTAAATTAATTTAAGTGTGAATAAATATTTAGTGTAAATAAATTGTATATAAATTGTATAATTTTTTAGTGCAAATAAATTTAGTGTGAATAAATATTTAGTGTAAGTAAGTTGTATATAAATTGTATAAATATTTAGTGTAAATAAATTTTATAAATATTTAGAGTAATTTAGTGTATAAATTTATTGTATATAGTGTTTAGTAATTGTATAATGATTTGGTTTGCATGTAGAGTAATCTTGGTCATAGTTTTATTTAAAAATAAATGTAGAATAATTTAGGCTTTTTTTAGTGTAATTTAGGCTTTTTTTAGTATAATTTAACTAATTGTAGGTTTTTTTAATTTTGTATGTAGAGTAAATTAGCTAAAGGAATTTTTGATTTGTTAACTAATTGGAGTTTTTTTATGTTGTAATTTTATTTATATTGTAGTGCAAAATGGCTGCTGAACAACGCTTGTTGCAATTGCCTCCTGAGGAACACAAGATATCGTTGGTGAATACAACGGTATTTGTTTAATATCGGGTTGGATTTAAATTTCAAAATAAACTTGGAAGTTTAAATTAAATTATCGTTCCAGCCGATTCGTTCACTGCGTCCTGGTCCTCGGCAAATGGGCATTCATTACCAGCCTCGGATGAAAGAAGGTTTGGTGTATTTAGGCCTGTACCAGATGAAGGATGTGACGCATTGTCAAATTGATAAAGCGTTGATCACTGCGCTCGTCGAGAGGTGGAGGCCTGAGACGAATTCTTTTCATCTTCCGGTGGGGGAGTGCACAGTAACAGTGGAAGATGTCAGCTGTCTGTGGGGCTTACCTGTTCAAGGTAAAATATTTTTTCTTAGTAATTTATACTTTTGTGATTAATTTATATTTAGTGCAGGTAATTTAGTGTAAATAAATGTAGTGTAAATAAATTTAGGAATAAATAAATTTAGTGTAAATAAATTTAGGAATAAATTAATTTATGAATAAATTAATTTAGGAATAAATTAATTTAGTGTAAATAAATCCTATTAATATTTAGAGTAATTTAGTGTAAATATTTAGAGTAATTTAGTGTAAATAAATCCTATTAATATTTAGTGTAAATAAATTGTATAAATATTTAGAGTAATTTATCTTTTTTTTAGCGTATTGTAGTGTATTAAATTGTATTGTAAATATCGAGTATATCTTTATCTCTAACATCTATGTTTACAGGAAAGGCAATTGCTGGACATACAGATGATAATTGGTCACTACTGATCGAAGAGGGCCTAGGGCATGAGGTCTATGACGGCAATGAAGACAGTGATGATGAATTTTTTTATTCAAAGGTGGTCGAAGGCGAAGTTAAGAGATCCAAATACCATATGCGACTAAAATGGTTGAAGGACCGCTTTAACGGAAACTTGGCACATGACACTCCCCAGGAGATCGTCGACCGACACACACGGGCATACTGCATGGACTTGTTTGGATCGGTGATGTTTTCCGATGCGAACTCAAGTTTTGTCCCGATCATGTACTTGCAGTTCTTAGAGAATTTGGGACCCCTGGAAGAGGACTACAATTGGGGAGGTGCTGTACTTGCCTGCCTGTATCGTGAGTTGTCTCGGGCTTGCAGAAAGGCAACAGTTTCGATTAATGGTCCATTACTACTGCTGCAGATGTGTTGTTGGACTCGGTTTCCTATAGGCCGGCCCAGAGGCAGGCACGATTTACCATTTGGCGGTGAAAACCAATTGGAGAGGCTAGCTTTTGGCTCAAGATGGACTATTCCGCGTCAATGGGATGGCAACCCTATTAGAGGTACATTTATTTAAACATGTATTTAAATTATATTTCTCAATATAATTTAGTGTTAATTCAATATTTATTTGTAATGTGTTCACAACTTAGGTGTATCGCAATATCGTAACCAGTTTGAGCGTCTGACTGTAAATGTTGTCAACTGGATGCCGTATACGACTTACTACCACCAACAACCTTGGCGCGGGATTAGAGACCGAGATCTAGTTTTCAGATAATATAACTTGTATGTACATAAATATTACGGTTTGCTACAGTTCTGACGATTTGTCGACGGAGGTCAGAAATTCAGAAAAATAGAAAATTAGAAATTCAGAAAATTCAGAAATGGTCTTCCATTTAAAACAAACATAGTCTTATATTAAACATGGTCTTGCATTACACAATATTCATCGTTCCTTACGTCTCAATAATTTGTTCACCAGACGACTAGCCGTCCGACCAATAGATGGTCGGCTACCAGATGGTCCTGCGTGACTACCAGTTGTTTGTACATGTGGAGCAGATGCAGATGCCTCTGGCCGGGTGCCAGATACGCTTCTCCGTCTTTCTTGTGGAGCAGATGCCTCTGTATACCTAGCAGATGCAGATGCCTCTGGCCGGGTGCCAGATACTCTTCTCCGTCTTTCTTGTGGAGCAGATGCCTCTGTATACCTAGCAGATGCAGATGCTTCTGGCCGGGTGCCAGATACGCTTCTCCGTCTTTCTACAGTTGCCCCTGCACAATGAGGATATAAATATAATTGAGTGTGTAAAATCTTAATTTAATTAAAAATATGTACTAATTCACAATTACGATTTCTAACCTGACGGTCTTCTTCTACCGGATCCCTCTGGACGTTGTACTCCACTGCGTGGCCTACATTGAGCTACCATAACATCCATAGCATTAGGAATTCGCTTGTGCTTCCTCCTACCCTTGTTAATTTTATTTGGGTCCGGCTTGATTTTCCCTGCTCCCAACTCATATATCCAATTGCGGTGGCTGCCAAAGCTGTGAAACTCACCTCTCCATGTGTTGACATAATTTTCAACGCTATAATAGTGACTTACATATCTCATCGGATCTAGATGTCTCTTACAGCACACCGCCAAGACGTGGTTGCAGGGAATGCTAGTAAATTGCTGTTTCTGGCAGTCACAAACAGGCATTCCCTGCTCCCCTTCTGGAAATCTAACTCCGTACTTCATGTCTCCCTTCACCCCCTACAATCAATAAATCATGTTATTTAAATATTACAAATTGAGAAAGTTATACTAAATTTAAGAAAATATCAGACATACCGTTCTTTGGATTCCATCATGATCGACGACCTCGTAGACGGGAAATTCACCACCCATTGGTATCACTAGGTGCTGCTTTGCTTTGGCAATCCGACGTTCTAACGCTGTCATGATTTTTCCTGATAATCTCATTCCATTTCGATGCCAATTTCGAGCAACCGCACCTCTTCTGACATACCAATCCACAACTTTATAGAATGTGCGATCAACTATTGCCGTTACAGGCAGTTGGCGAGCCACTCGGAAAATATTATTCAATGATTCTGATCTGTTCGTAGTCATAATACCCCACCTATTTGGGCCTCCGTCATGACATTGTGCCCATTTATGGAGTTGCAGAGGCTCTTCTTCGAGATTTTGCAACCTTTTACCACACCACATGATGTACTGGTGAGTAGTAATGCTCCTACCTTCTATCATTTCCATACCCTCATCAAACCTCCAAGGTTTCATCTTACCCACAAACACAGTGAAAATTTGTTCAATTACTCTGTCCTTGCACAACTTGTACACATTCGCCGCAATATGATGAGCACACAATCGATGAACTGCTTCACCCCTCTCCTCATACCACCCTAAATCAGTACGATCAAACACTGAACGGATTGCAGCATGCTGGTCTGATATAACACATATCCGACCGGGGCCGACAACAACTTCGCGTACAAATTGCATAAACCAGTCCCAATTATCTGAAGTCTCCTCTTCCGCAATTCCGAATGCTATTGGCAGTAATTGTTGTTCTGCATCATAAGCGCATGCCATGAATAGTTTTCCTTTGTACCTGCCGGATAGGTGTCCTGCATCTACACTTATAACTGGTCGGAGATATGGCCAGGATTGAATGCATGGACCGAAAGCCCATGCCACACGGATGAAAATATGTTCGCCCAACGTGCTAGATGGTTTGTGATCAATTCTGTATCTTGTACCTGGGTTAGACCTCTGGATTGCCCCGAGCATAGAAGGTAGCAGTTCGTAAGCTTTTTCCCAAGAACCAAATAAATCGGCAATAGCCAGCTCCCTCATTCTCCAAATCTTGCTGTATGAAGGCTCAACCGTTTTGTACTCCTGTCTAACTGCAATTCGACATGCTTTTATTGACATCTCCAGGTCCTCCTTCAGACCCGGTTTGATTATATCTGCAATCATCCTGGCAGTCATCTGACGACTGTCTGCTGTACATGCAGTACTGTAACAATTGTGCTCGTATGGGTTTGTTGCAATTGTCCAATTGCCCGTCGCAGTGGTTTTTGCGTATACCCTCCACGGACACCCCTCCACTGTACATACAACCACATATCTGTTACGATTGGTCTGGGTTTGTTGTATTTCTAAGTTATTATCCATGGCATATGCATTCAACTTCGATTTAAGATCAGCTTTGGATTCAAATATCTGTCCCACCGAAAATGGACCGTCGATTCTGGGTGGATGACCAAAAAATGCTTCATCCTTGTACGGCATCGGCACATCGTCATGAAATGCCGAACAAGGATGCTGCAATCCCCGATTAATAAAAGGAATAGACGATTGCCACTCATTCCTTACTTCTTCCATCCTAATCTGATCCTCAATTTCGGCCATTTCCTCTTCCCCGACAACCGTGTCATCAGGGTCAGAGCTTGTTTCTGAGTCAGTATCATTATTCAGGTGGTCAAAATAATTCTGCAAATCAACCGGGGGTATTTCGGGGGTTTCATCACAATGTGCCGGTGAATCAGTCACCGGTATGTCTCTGCTAGTTCCGGGTACACTACCCGGGTATGGGTCATAATTGGTCTGACTAACAACTGGTACTGACTCAACCACTAATTCAAGAAGTTTAAAATTCAATACCGGAGTGGCATTCGCAAGCACCATATACCAAGTCGCTTCGTGGTCTATGTTGAACAACTGGTATTTTTCTGCTGAGCCAGGTGGTGCCGTGTTCAAACGTGCGCTGATTGTCAGATCGAACCGGCTAGGGAGCAAACGAATGCCAACATATATCTGTCTTCTTAGCTCATCAAGACTAGTTGAGTTAGTAACAGGAAATGTACAGGTCGGTGCGTCTGTAATTTCGCGTCTGTGATACACATTTATTAATACTTGAGACATTTCCTGAACAAAAAATTTCACGATTAACCTTTGATAATTTTCACTTTTACAGCAAAAAAAATTATCATAATTGAAAAAAAAAAACTTACTACAGTATTCAGACGAACGCTAGAGGCACAATGCAGGAGCCGATCTGTAATTTGGAAAACTGAAACTATGCACAATAGAGAAGCATGAAGGTCTCGGGAAGAATGTCTCAGAAAGAAAGAAGAAGCTCTCTGTCTCTGTCTCGCAAAAAAATAATGCAGAGAGGAGAGAGCAGAATACATTTATTGGACAGAACATGTTCTGGACCGAGATGGCTACTCGGTCTGGCCAAAAAATTCTCTGGACCGAAATGCCATTTCGGTCCAGAGGCAGCCACACGATCGGCCACAGAGTTTTACTCTGTTTTGCTGTGAAAAAGATGGGGACCGAAATGCCAATTCGGTCCGGAGAAAAAAAATTCGTTGGGACCGAATTGGCATCTCGGTTCTGATGGTTTTTGTAAATCTTCGGATCATCATGTTGGTTTGGTAGATTTAATTATTTTATTTATGGTTTTTAAAAAAAATCCCATTGCGAGGTAGCATTCAGAGGGAATCTGTGATAGTGACAAAAGACAAGCCCCATCACCTTGTACCACTACTACTAGTTCCCTTTGCTTTTAGACTCAGCAATGTAACATAGTACATTTGACTTGAGCAAGTGATGAATTTTCTATATTTTGTTTTTTAATCTGATTTTGGCTAAATCACCTAATGTACCAAGAACATATATATATATATATATATATATATTTTAATCTCTTAACGAAAATTCTTTTGTATAATCTTCACATATTCATAACTCTAAAACTTGTGACATAAATAAAACTCTATTTTATTTAGAAAAAAGAAAGAACAAGATGGTCATTTTTTTCCAGATTTTTTATTATTATAAATGTATTAAATATTTTGTGAAGAACCAAACCGATGGAAATTTTGTTTCGATATCAAAGAAAGAATCAATTTTGTAATTTGTATTTGATTCTGATCATTCATGCATTTTTTTTCAACGAATTGAGTTGGTCCCTTAAAAATGTTTAAATGAATTCAATCAATAATTCAGTTCCTTGAAGTGCATCGAAATATATTTCAACTTTTTCCTTCCTGACAAATGTTTAATATATTTGTAAAAATAAAAAAATTCTGCATTTTTTCCACTGTAAGAAAAGTTATTTTTGAAACAAGTAACTTATGGAAATTTTTTATCGGTAGTAATTATTAGAAAAGAAGAGAGACAAATAGTAAGAGTACAGTAATATTTATATTAGTAGTAAGATCGGTAGCAATTTTACAGATCTTAAAAATAAAAAAGTTTAGATCGGTAGGAATTTTACCGATCTAAACCAGTTTTTTTTTCTTTTAATTTTTTCTAATAAAATATTTTTTTGCAAAAATAGATAAAGTATCTTAAAATTTAGATATATAAAACATTTCATCTATTTTTTGAAAAACTTTTCATATTTTACTAGAAATCAAATATAAAAATTTTCTCCATCTATACATCAGATTAAAAAAAAAAAGTTAAGATCGGTAGAAATTTCTACGTATCTTACTACCAATATAAATATTATTGTACTCTTACTATTTGTCTCTCTTCTTTTCTATTAATCACTACCAATAAAAAATTTCCACTGCGTAGCGTAGAAACAGACATTATAAAAGAAATGCAACTGGGGCTACAAAAATTCCCAAATTGTGTGCACCAAAAAAAAGTGAGCAACGACTTCTTATCCTATGTATCCTACGTCAACATCAGTAGAGATACTCATCTTGGCCACATCATACGCCAAAATGATGGTCCAGTAGAGTACAACACTGTATATGGAAACAATGAAAGAATGAATGAGGGCCACACATTTTTTTTCAACTGGATAAACCAACCACATTGCCCAAATACTAAAACCTAATTAATTGGAAATGAAACGCATGTAGGGACATATGTAGGTAGTGTAGCCTGATATGGGATCATTTTTTATGCCAGAGATTCTGAACATAGTTTTTCCTTCGTTGTTTTCCCCAAACAGGTCTAACGTGAGTATTGTTTTACTTGTAATGAGTAATAGACCATCCTTTTATTTTTTACTAACTTCTTATGTAAGTATAAAATTATTGTTGTTAGATGCCAAAATTTTTACATGTACGTACCATTGTTTAAAAAAATAAATCAAAAAACCACGGTTTTTGAGAAATTTTAAATCTACCACAACTGCATTGGTGTTTTGCGGCCCTATTTATTGGAGACCGCAGAATGCCAATGCGGACACTGAAACCGGTGAGGCCCACCCTTTTTTTATGTTGCGATCAAACTTGAATGCGAATTCCAAGCCCGCAGAAGATAATTGATTAAAATATTAATAAAAAAGTTGGTTTCCGGTCAATGTTAAGAATGAAATCGATTAAAATATTAATAAAAAACAAAAAAAAAGTTGATTTCCGTGCAAGAACAAAGTTTAAAAATGAAAGGCTATGAATGAAATCGATTAAAATATTTCAATTTTCATGGTGTTGAATATTTTAGGTTTCTGTGCCCCGCAGGAATCGATTTTCTGTAAAAAAAAAAACAAAAAAAAACCCTGGGTCTGCTCCGGTGGCCTCATTTTTTGGTCCCAGTAAATAAATCCGCACAACACCGGTGCGGCCATGATAAATTTAAAATTACTCTAAAACTGTGGTTTTTTTGTCTATTATTTTTGAAACTGTGCTAACTTTAAAAATTTCGGTGTTAGATGATCCAAAATTATTGGAAAAAATATTTGTATCTATCTAAAAAATAATAAAATTTTGTCATCAATTATATTTTAATATAAAAATCATGTTAAGCAGTTCGGATCAATTGTATGAACTTTGTAAATATAGATAAGAAACATGATTGGAACATAAAAATAATAACGAGACAATTTACCCTACTCAATCTTAAAATACCTGATAAAAAGAGAGAAGATAAAAAAAAGGAATATGAAACCAAATATATCTATCAACGTCAAAAGATATACATTGGATAAAACCAATGTTTTAAAATGTTGTTTTGTTCATGCATACGGAAGGTCACTGCATACCGCATATGCGGTATCTGGTCGTATATGCAGATTTTAATGCAGACTTATATATGCGGATTTTAAACTATATATGAATTTATTTTCACTCAAAACATGCAAATATTCCCATTAAAAATAACTTGTGTTACATGTCCGAGGAAAGAATTACATCGAATTCCAGCATATTAAAATCAAATTCCAGCCTAGATTATTTGAGTTCAACAGCCTATACAACTCTGAAGTTATAAAATCTGAAGTCGACATTGCATGAGAACCAGAACTGAACATGATCCTATTAAAAAAAATGAGCATATCAGAATTGGGTCTGAGCAGGGAAATCGATCCTAAAGTAACTTACTAAATTAACCAGATGCAAACAATTTTTCCTAAACCAGATGCAAACAATTAATTAATCAGTGATAGAATCGCATGATGCCAGATGCAAATAATTGCATGATTAAAAATCAATATGCTTGTTTAAACATTAAATTGATGGTTAATACAGGGGTTATTTAGACTTGATTAACCCAAACTTGTCGCCTATATACTATAAAGGCCAGACAGACAAGAATGCAAAAATAAAAGAGAAAAAAGATGAAATATTAAGCCTCAGTGACAGAATAACTAAACCAAACAATCGCTAAACCAAACAATCACAAAACTAGTGACAGAATAACTAAACCAATTCAATTCAGTGAAATACCTGGAGAAGAGACGATGATGCGCTGGGAGGAGAGAGGCGACGGTGGACAATGGAGAGGAGCCGCTTGAGAGGCACCGGAGGAGAGAGAGGCGCCGAAGGAGAGAGAGGCGATCGATTTTGGAGGAGATCAATTGACTGTTTCAACTTTGAAAATTGAAAAATCAATTGGTTGTACCACAGCTCTGAAACAAACGTTTTGATATTAGCCAACTCTCTCTCTCTCTCTCTATATATATATATATATATATATATATATTTTAGGAAAAACCCGTAGGTGCGATGTATCAAATTGAGAAAGTTTGCATTACATAAAAATTAAATTGAAGAAATAAAACTCTACCACTAAGAAAACTGAAAGCATAAATTTAACAACGCTAAAAAAATCTAAACTACCCACCCCTTTCACATTTTGGAAATTGAAAAGATGAGGGTCCTCCTTGTAACTTCTCTTTTATCTTCTGACAACCTTTTTTGTTTACAGCAAAACCAGAATCCGCCTCGTTTCCTCGTCTTAGTCTGAAATTTACCAGCAAAGGCCATTGTCCGCTCGGCTGAAAAAATAATATCACCTTCAAGAGTAACACGACACCAACCACACGATTGAATGCAACCTGTAACCAGAGGGAGTTTAAAAGCAATAAAAATACGTTGCTTCGATAAAATACATTGGTAGACTTATCCGCATAAGTTGGTAACAGGCAGGATTTAAATTTGTATTATCAAAAGCCAAAGAGAAAAAAAAAATAGTGAAGAATAGTAAAATAGCCAAAGAAAAAAAAAAGATATTCATCTGATTATTCCGTGTCGACGTGAGGTTATGAGTCTGTAACGCCGGTGCAAATCACTCGTCGTAAAGGATATTCATCTGATTATTCCGTGTCGACGTATTTAATTTCAAAATAAACAAAAAATATAATTTTTTTTATTTATTCAAATGAATATGTATATTATTTGCAAGTAGTTAACAAATATAAACTTACATATGAATTTCTGATCTTGTGGTCCTTGTACGGAACAAGCAACGAGGCTAATACTCTCCTTCGTCAAATGCGGAAAGACAATCCGAGCCAACTCCATATCCAAATCCATATCACTGTGAGGCAGACTGGTTTGTTTGGTCGCGCTTGCAATACTACAATTTGGTACAGTTCTAGTCAATTTTGGTCTAAAATTCCACAAATATGGTACATTTATAATTTACTAATTTTTTGACACCATCGGTAAAAAAAAAAATTATTTTGGGTTAATTCAAACAATACAAGGTCATTTCTAGTCAATTTGGTCTAAAATATCACAAATATGGAACACTTGTAATTTACTAATTTTCCGACACCATTGGTAAAAATAAAAGTTCAATTTTGGGTAATTTCAAACAATACAGTGTCAATTTGGTTCATTTCTATTCAATTTTGATCTAAAATACCACAAATATTGTAAATTTATAATTTACTATTTTTTGGACACCATCGGTTAAAAATAGTACAATATTGGGTAACTTCAAACAATACAAGATCAATTTGGTGCATTTTTACTCAATTTTGTACATTTCTAAAATAATTTGGTCTAAAATACTACAAAATATAACTAATTTAAAATATTACCAATTTTGGACACCATTCGAACTATTTAATACAATTCTAGTCTATTTTAGACACCTATAACCAACTAACTAATTTAAAAACAACAAAATAAATAAATTAAGTAATTTTTTTTACTACAGAGAGTGCGCGTTGCCCTGTTTGAGCACCAAATTAAGTGCGCGAACGCTATTTATCAATGTTCTAAATAGCGCGCTATAGTGTTTTCGAACCAAAAAAGTTATGACGCTATAGCCATATAGCGCGCTATTTCGTGCTATATGTCCATAGCGCTGTTTTTTCAATCGTTTCGCTATGACGCGATAAACGCTATTTAAACATTTGCTATTTATAGCACCACCCCTTGAAAAAACCATAGAGACAGTGGTATTCATTTAATTTCTATTTTTTACTGTGATAACTAAAAAAAATTTCGGTCTTTTGTCAGTCCACTAGTGCACCTCCATGCCAATATAATCATAGTTTTAATCAACAATGTTTATATACACTTATTTTAAATGTGTTGCCTATCTCAACAAGTGAATGAGCAAAAGCCATAGATAAACGACATGTTTTAATGGGTGATTCTAAAAGCAATAGCACCACCTCAGCATGTAACCCAAAATAGAACACACAATCACTTGAACCCATTCAACTAGAACCAAATAAAACAAACACATAATAACATACAAAAATTTGGTTCAATCAACACTACAACAAACAAAGGTTTTATAGTATCAACCACAGCAATCAATTTATTATTATCATCTGGATGGTAAACCTGGTTTAGAACCAGTGTGAGGATTCTGCAAAAAGGAGATCTGTCAGGCAAGCTCTACAGCCTGGAAAAACCCTAGAAATCTCCAACCCCACTGATGAACGCACAACAGTTTACCAGATTACCCTATATTATGAAGGCTACCCCTGCAAACTACAACTATTTAAAATACCAGTTTTTAAAGGGGTTTTTACTAATATAAATAATAATTAATAGATAGATAAATTTAATGGCCGGCAATTTCAAAATTCAACCAATTATCGACACTCGCAAAATCACCGATGTTCCCCCCGAAATCTTCCTCGGGCCAATCATCTAGTTCCTCAACAATCTGAGGGAACTCCATTTCATCAGACATCCCCAGTTCTTCAGACATCTCCAGTCCAAAGTCCACCGAAGGTAAACCGAACAACCCCTCAATCTCTGGAATCGGCTCTTGCTGCTGGTTAAACATATCTGCAATGCTCATGTACTCGATTCTCTCTCTTTCCACCGGCACCGGTTTGACTTGCATTTCAGATTTCACTTCATTTTCAGCCTTTGGTTCCGGTTCCGCTCTTGATTCTGATTCTGTCTTTGTTGAGCAGGAGGAGGAAACTGGAGAACTAGCCTCCGTTGGTTTCTTAGTTTTCTTGCTCAGACCCACTTTCACTAAACCCGTCTTGACAGCAGCCGGCTTGATAGCACCCTCCCTTGGTTTCTTCGTTTTCTTTCTCAGACCCACTTTCACTAAACCCGGTTTGACAGCAGCCGGCTTGATAGCACCCTGCTTGAGAGGGGTAATGGAGTTGCCATTGGCTGATTTAAGTCTCTCCTTCTCGGCCGCAAAAGAAGCAGCAGCGGAGTCGTACGCAGCCTTGGCCTCTTCGGCCGTATCAAAAGTGCCAAGCCAATTGCGTTTTGCAGTAAACGGGTTACGGATTTCAGCCGCCCATTTGCCCCACTGGCGGAGGCGCACCCCCTTGTACTTGGTGGGTCTGACACGCGGTGCACCAGGAACAGAGGGGGCTGAGGCAAGACCGGTAGAGGCTTTAGCCGGAGTGGGTTTCTGCTTTGGAATGGGGGTTTTAGCCGGAGTGGCATAATAAGCCGGGTCCACAAGAATCACCTTCTGGAAGCGCTTCCGACTGGAGTTCTCCAGTTCATTGTCACTGGTGTCGGTTGCATCGGGATCTTCGAAGAATATGCGCAGCCGTTTGATGGCCACTCGGGGCTTCACAGACTCTATTGTGTCAAGGTTTGCTTCCTTAGTCACCGTCATTTTTTAAGTTCGTTCTATCTCTACAAAATTTCTCCTCTCTCTTACCAAAATTGAATTAAAAAAAAGTTCAAACAAGAAAAGAAAAACAAAATTCTTTGGGGGATTGGGAAGTCCAATTGGGAGCTCAGGTGAGGGAGTCTACTAGGAAGATATCAGATAATTCGTCGGACTTTGTATATGAAGAAACCCTGAATATTTTACTCCGAATCCGTCCCTGTAAAATTACACCAAAAAAAAAACATCTTAGTATTACATATCATGAAGTACACAATAAATCAATGTTTCTTGCATCGGTTTTTGAGATTGATTTGTTCATCAGCTAACTACACAGATCAGATTGATACACTACAAGCACGAAGACAAAATCATACCACCAATCAACAGATCTGAAAACTGGATGGAAAAAATCGACAAAACCCCCCTAAACCACTTAAAATGGGGGGCAATCGGTACCTGCGCATCGAACTGGACTTGCTACAGTGGGAGCTCAGTTGTATGCGTCGCGTGCTAGAGGCGAAGGAGGAGAGAAAGAAGAAAGCGATCACGACCAGGCAGATGAAGAGGCTAGTAGACATAAAATCTCTTTTGGTGAAATTTGGCGATTTGTTTCCTTCGCTTTCTCTCTCCTCTCCTCTCTTCTTCTTCAACCTCTCTCTCTAAAACCCCAAGCGCAGGTAAAAGGGAGAATAGTAATCTTGGTAGACGGTATTTAAAGTAATGAGAGAGAATTAATTTTTAGAATTAATCTCTTCCTGCTATTCCTTTCAATTATTAAAGCCATGCACCGAACGGTTTAATTCTTTTCCGGGACCCACAATCAGTTTGAGAGATGTCAAGTAGTTAAGGTACACTAGTACTAGATAATACAGTCAGATAGAGGACGAGACGAAACAGAAGGGACAAAGGACTCATTCAATGCTCCAGGAATAAGCGGTGAGACTGAACCGTCTTTACTGAAAGCCGTATGTGGGTCCCGGTTGTCGTGCAGTATAACTCACGTACTGTACGTATCCCTTGTGTATTCAACCCAGTTTAGGAGAGGATGAGAGGGGAAAGGAATTAAGGAGATCACGAACCTAAGGCTGTGATTTCTCATCTCCATTTCCCTCCCTTTTCTCGTGATGTATTAACCGTGTACTCCCCACGCTACTCTTGAGTCGTGACAAAACCACTGCTATGGGAGGTTCTGGGCCCATTAGTCAGTGAATGAACAGTTATAAACCAGGTGCATTTGATGTTGTTGGCCCACATAGTGGGGGTTTTGGGGAAGATATTTGGTGTCAGAGATAAAAGATGGAAACTAAAGCTGGCACAAATATCAATGAAGGGAAATTTACCAACTTCCTCGTGATCTACCAAATCCGATCTCTGATTAAATTAACGGGCAGGATATGGTCTAACTTTTACCTTTTAATTTGTAATATAGACATGGCCTATTGAGAGTTAACGAAATCTACAACCATCTGTTCCCGGACTTCCCCTCTGTATCTCGTGCACCGGGTTCCTTCTCTTGCATCTTAGTGTTAATTATAGTTTATAGATGCGCGGATCTCGAAGAATCAAAAATTGCTAGATTAGAAATATGATGATACCAAGTTTACCCCGCTTAGCAGTGTAAGATAGAATTTATTCGGGATTTTCGGTGTATTATATAAATTTAGCCCCTGTGTAAAGATAATTACTAAAATTGGTCCCCGTTTAAATCAGTAGAAAACGTGCTGTACATACTAAATGCGAACTTGCACGGACATGTCATAGTATAAAAATTAATGACATTAAATTAAGAATTTTATAATTCTAATTTTCTATTCTGAAGTTTTTGCTCGGTACAATCTGGCTGGTCAACTCTAATTAGGTCGTTTTTCTTTTCTTTGATGTTGCAATACTTCTTATTTGCCTTGATTAGGTAGACAATTAACTTTTTAAGGAAAAATGAACTATCAGATTAATATGAAATCTGTATTTTGTTAGTTTTGTGAAGGAGAGATAATAGATTGTCAAATTTGAATAAGAAAATCTATGACTCTAGAAAGAAAAATCAAAATTAATCAATTGTGGGATTTGTTTCCTTGCTACCAATAGGCAAAATAGAAACCCTGGACCAGAATAGTACTACTATAATTTTCTTTTATTTGAAAATTTTGGGATGATATCAAAAAATAATCTTAGCTAAATTTGATATGAGAATAGAGAAAAATAGTGATTTTAATTTGATTAAATTTGGAAAAAGCTATATCATTTACTCATTTGGGATTAGTCAATGAGAATAGAGAAAAATGATTTTAATTTGGGATTAGTAAATGAGATAATCAAATTTGAGAATGAGAAATATAGTTTTAGTTTGGGATTAGTTTTAATTTGTGAATGAGAATATAGTTTTAATTTGGGATTAGTAAATGAGATAGATTTTAATTTGATTATCAATGAGATAGCTTTCTCTATTAAAAATGATATACAAATAAGTCACATTTTTAATATAGTTTTAAATTGCCTCAACAAGATAGCTTCATAGAGTAGAAAATGCTGGTATATTTCAAGAATAATAATAAAATATGAAAGTATAAAGATATTCTTAATTTACAATATATGCAGAATTGCAGAGTATATCATTATTTTGATATCATTTTGAACCTCATTAGTCCCAAAGCATTTTGAACCTTATAAAAAAAATAATAAAACATCTTTGACTTAGTCCGAAGCATTGATAATCTAATTGGTTTTATAATCGCCACTATCATAATAATAATAATTATTATTATTATTTGTATTTTAATTATCACCGCTATTATTGTAGTTACATTTATATTGTGTGTGTGTCAATATCTCCCGACATTTTTATTAATATCCAAAGTTTAATATAAATTATTAATTATACCCAGAATCGGACCCAATATCGAAAAATACCCAAGACGGCCAGAAAATGGCCGGCTTACTCCCCACCTAAGCCGGCCATTTTCTGGCCGGCTTACTCTTTTTTTTTTTTTAACCCGCATTTCACCCTATATATACCCTATTTTTCTCTCTCCTCCTCACAACTCTCTCATCTCACAACCGAATTTGAGCTCTTCTTTGAGGTAATTTTTTTTTTATCTAATTTAATTTTTAATTTATTTATTTTAGGATTTAGGGTTTAGGGTTTAGGGTTTATGGTATATTGTTGTAATTTAGTGTAATTAGCTAAGTGGACCAATATTTAGTGTATTTTGGTCATTTTGAACATAATTAAGCTGATTAAACGTAATTTTACCGAAATTAGCACAGATAACCAATATTTAGGAAATTTTGGCTTTTTTTACCATAATTATGCTAATTAAGCGTAATTTTACCAAATTAGCACATTTGACCAATATTTAGGGTTTTTTGGCATTTTTTACCATAATTAGGCTAATTAAGCGTAATTAGTATAATTAGCACCTTTGACCAATATTTAGGGTTTTTTGGCCTTTTTTATCATAATTAGGCTAATTATGCGTAATTTTACCGAAATTAGCACATTTGACCAATATTTAGGGTTTTTTGGCCTTTTTTACCATAATTAGGCTAATTATACGTAATTTTACCGAAATTAGCACATTTGACCAATATTTAGGATTTTTTGGCCTTCTTTACCATAATTAGGTTAATTAAGCGTAATTTCACCGAAATTAGGTTATTTTAGACATCATGATGCCTAGAGCACGGTCTACCCCGCTTCCAGTAGTGGACGAGCTGATCAGTACCAGCAGCATAGAGCACATCAGTCCTCTCCTGTGGATTCCCCACAGCGAGCACCGAGTCTCACTGGCTTTTCGTGAGGTACGTTCTTTTTCTTATATTTTCTTTAAATTTTGTTGGGTTTAAATTTTACTATGTTATCACCATGCGGATTACCTTTCTCAACGCAGGACACGGATCTTCTAGATGTGAAGTTGCGATGCGTTCACATGAAGTACTACGAGGTGATGGAGCCGTACCTTGTCAACCTGGGTCTCTACCAGGTTGTGGACATCTTGCAGACAGAGAAAAGCATCATCAATGCATCCTCATCGCTGGACTGGTGGAGCGATGGCGTCCCGAGACGCACACGTTTCACATGCCATTCGGAGAGATGACAGTGACTCTCCAGAATGTGAGTGCTCTCTGGGGTTTGCCTATCCATTGCACACCCGTCGGCGGCGTCTCTGACAGCACCAGATTCGCAGGTTATGTCGAGGAGTTGTTGGGAGCTGAGCCTTCCTATATCATTGAGGAACATGGGAGGTCGAAGTTCCATTTGCGGATGACGAGGTTACGGCAGCACTTCATCGCGGGTCTCTCGGCAGATTCCACTGAGCTGGAGATTCAGAGGTAAAATTTATAACTTGTTTGTACTAATCAATTTATAATATGATGATTCTTATTAGAATTTTTATATGTTTTGTATTGCAGATATACACGGGGCTACATGATGGACCTTTTTGGTTCTGTCATGTTTCCTGATTCCAGCAGTGACCAGATACCGATGATGTATCTCCCGTTACTGATGGACCTTGAGCGGCCGTCGACGTACAACTGGGGTGGGGCTGTCCTGACGTATCTATACTCCCACCTGTGCCGTAGTAGTGAGGTAAGTCACTAACTCTTAATTAAGTGTAAATTATTTAATCAATAAATCCATCAAAATACACTGACGTGTAATGTTCTTGAAAATACAGCCGAAAGCGAAGCAGATGTACGGGCCGGTACTCCTGCTTCAGCACTGGTCGTGGTCACGGCTACCGGTGGGCCGTCCTATCCCCAATGAGGCACCGGATTGGGGAGAGCCGGATGTGTTTAGATGCCCGACATACGCCAAGAAGTGGCACGGTTTCCACCACTACTTGGATCGGACCCACGGTGCTACCGTTGGGATCAGGCCAGTCCAGTCAGAGCTTCAGAGTTTGCTTGCAGCTCTTGTTGAGGGACGCCGTACGATCAGTTGTACGAGGAGTTCCTCTTGCCGGGCAGTGTGGGTGACGAGCAGGAGCGGGCGAAGTGGTTCTACCGAGGTCCACTCATACACTTCTGGATAGTGGAGCACCACTATCCAGAACGGGTACCCCGCCAGTTTGGACGAGCGGCGTTGATTCCTACAGACCCATCTTTACCGATGTCCACGTACAGAGACCTGCACAGGTAAGCCGTAGTCTATTGTATTTATTGTCAAATAAATCATATTACTTGATAGCTTCGTATTGAAACTAACGTCTTTCTTATAGGATTGCCATGCTGGGAAATAAGAACTGGAGACGGCTTCTGGCCACTATCAAGGAGTGCGGGCATGGGATTGCCATGCTGGGAAAGAAGAACTGGAGACGGCTTGGGTACCGCACCCTCAAGAAGAATGCGAATGTGGTTGAGGATGCCGGGCACGGTGGAAAGATCATCGGTATGCTGCGAGACGCCGGAGAGAACATCAACTAGCGTGAGATAAATCCGCATGAGCCCGACCCGAGCCCGGTTGTGCTAGATGATATGCCATCTTCCCCCGATTCACATCCAGAGTGGGACTACCATCGTTGGGTATTGTCCAGCATTGGGTGGACGACATGGTACGACAAGCATGGACGTCCGGTGCAGCCTCATGTATGTCATACTTCAGTATCTGTCAAGTTTTAATAAATTTCTTCATTCAGATCAAATTTAATAATTTATGTGTATGATTGCAAAGTCCAGCAGAGATGCCACCACAGCCACCACCTGCGGAGACCGATACTTCTTAGTACGAGTCTCTCTCGTGCAGTCTCCAGGACTTCGGGGTATTCGATGAGGATTTCATTACGGCACCGGTATGGTCCCGATATGGCACAGAGATGCCGCATGATGGAGATGCTAGTGGTAGTGGGTCTCATACTCAGCAGAGATGCCACCACAGCCACCACCTGCGGAGACCGATACTTCTGAGTACGAGTCCCTCTCGTGCAGTCTCCAGGACTTCGGGGTATTCGATGAGGATTTCATTACGGCACCGGTATGGTCCCGATATGGCACAGAGATGCCGTATGATGGAGAGGCTAGTGGTAGTGGGTCTCATACTCAGCCTGCATTTGGGACTGAGTTCGCCGCATCTATCTTCAGTACACCTCCGCCAGTACCGCCAGTCTCCACAGGCGATGCCAGATGGGATACCGCCGAGCAGATACTCAGGTCTGCCAATGCCCCAGATGAGCCCGAGAGAGACGGAGCCTGGCCGCGCTGGTGCCGGGCGAACGCCGGAGTACCTCCTTAGCGATATTCCCCCTCTCTATTTTAGTTGTATTTTTACTAGTTTTGTACTATTTATATTTGATATACTATTTATGTTTGGTATATTTGGATTATCCTATATTTCGGTTCTTGTGTATGTGTGCTTTATGGTACTATTTTTATATTTTAAAGATCAAAATAAATTATCATGATAATGCTAAACAGAAAATATTACAATATTAAAATAGTAGCACAACATAAAAAATAAACAGAAAAATATGTTAAACAGCAAAAATAAAGTTATCAAGATTAAACTGACATTTTTATTAATATCCAAAGTTGAATTAAAAAATTTGCGGGTTATAAAAAAAAAAAAAGAGTAACCGGCCAGAAAATGGCCGGCTTAGGGGGGAGTAAGCCGGCCATTTTCTGGCCGGCTTGGGTATTTTTCGATATTGAGTCCGATTTTGGGCATAATTAATAATTTGTATTAAACTTTGGATATTAATAAAAATGTCGGCAATATCTCATGTTATTCTTTTACCTATTATCTCCCTTGCACATTATATATACCGAGTTGTTCTCAAAATAACTTCATGAGGAAAAGCTATCGCAAATTTAAAATTCACCAGAGTAATTAAATTTAAAAAGTTAATTTCAATCTACTCAACTAGCCAAGCATATTTGTATTCTACTTCTCTTCCTTAGTTCATGTTGCATAATATGAAGAGGTTGAAACTTTTTTTTTTATTTAAAAAAAAATTCATTGTTCAAGATATTGATCATATATAAATGGACTTGAGGAATAAGAGCATTGAAATGCAAAGGTTTAATTCTTCAAGCACATCAAGATCAATGATATAAATTTGTTATTAGAAGGTATTTAATTTTTATTAAGTACAATTCACAAACTCCTTGGTGAGTTTATGTCCGTTATAGTTTTACTTAATTTTAGGCTTTATCCTAATAATTTCAAAGGTTTTATTGTCGTTTTATAATTACTTTGTTATTTTTATGAAAGATACTTCCTTATAGGAACTTTTTTTTGAAGTGCACAAGCTTTCTACCATAATCTATTATTCATTTATATATGACAAGATGAAAGCCATTTCATTCCATAAGAACAAATAGATTTAGATAAATTTTTTTTTTTCTAGTTCTCGTATCTTTATAAACATTTCTATTTTATATGAATATTTTTTAACAAATTTTATTTTTTACGAAACTAATTATTTTAACTGTTCTTGATTTTTTCCTGTCCATCAAGTTTTTTTTTCTATAATAAAGAATAAATTTGTATGAATTAAAAACTATTGAATGATTGTAATTGAAATTATAAGTTCTAAAAGGTTTCTATAATCATCCATTGATCTGAAAATTTATCCACTTGTTCAAAAGATTTAAAACTTGAGCAAATGATCCGAAGAAAATTTCTTTAATTGATAAAATGTATGTCTAACATTAATTGTCTAAATCATACCTTGATCAATGCCCTTGAATAGTACCCATATAAAATAAAATTGTACAATTAAAATATCATTTGTTAATTTTAAAATGAAATAAAATTTAATCAAATAAATATGAAGAGATCCAAGCTCATAACTTCATGCCCCAAATCAAACAACAAATTCTACAAGTAATCTGCAATATTTATAACCAACAAAAAAATACTAACTTTTTTCTATAATAATATTTACCTAGAAAGCTTGTTCTTAATATTTATAATCAACAAAAAAATACTAACTTTTTCTATAATAATATTTACCTAGAAAGCTCGAAGAACAGACTCAGATATATCACACGGATCCAAATCAAGTCGCCAGTGTTGCAAGCGCAAATCCTTCAAAAATATGTCACACAGATCAAAATCAACAAACCAATACAATATGAAAGAGGATAGCTATTTAATGGATATTACCTATCTCGATAAATTATGACGTGTAAATAGCATACATATAAAAAAATTCAATTATGAATGTATTGTCTACGTGTAAATAGTATAATATAAAAAAATTCGTACAATTTAAAATATCGTTTGATATTACATCAAGAATTATTAAATTCAGAAATATTTTAAGAATTGTTATATTCGGACTATTAAGAATATTTAAGAAGTTCGATAAACTATAAATTATGCTAAAGATCTCATTCTTTTCTAACATTCTTGAATTACGTGACATACAAATTGTTTTAAGTTTTAAATTTTGATTTTAAACTTTACTTTTGCATCTGTCAAATTTTTTAAATGAAATCAAACAACCAAGAGATCTAAGCTAATAAATGCCCTAAATCTTACAACAAATACTACAAGGAAAGTAAATTCCAAAATTTATAATCAATAACAATTAAAAAATCAAGTTTTTTTAAAATATATTTACCTAGAAAACTCGAGGAAGAATGGACTCGGATATGTGACGCATATCAAAATCAAATTGCCATGTTGCAAGAGCAAATTCTTGAAAAATATATCACGCAGATCGTAATCAATACGCCCATGTAATTTGAAAGAAGATATTGATTTAGTGGATACTGCCTACCTCGAAAGAAAATGATAAATAAACCAATGCGAAAGAGTTAGCGATAAATTAGACGCGGCTCACGGTCGTTCAATAAGAACAATGGATACTACTCAAGCGACGCGATCAATCAATGGTCATCGACAATTAATTAGAGCGCAAAGGCTCTAATTCGCGGTGTTACGAAAAATTAATCACGCAAATAATTATTAAAAGGGGAAATTGGATCCATGCCACTCCAAAGTAGTGAATTTAGAAAAATGCCACTTCAAAATTTTACTTTTGCTAAATACCACTCCAAATCACATATATTAAGAAATATGCCACAAAAGCAACCATTAATATATGTGATTTGGAGTGGTATTTAGCAAAAGCAAAACTTTGAAGTGGCATTTTTTTAAATTCACTACTTTGGAGTGGCATGGATCCAATTTCCCCTTATTAAAATGTCAATTATTTTCTATTGATTTCCAAAAAAAAATTGAAGTTTCATTTCCATATTTAAATTTTACGATAGCCATCAACTCTTTTAATCATTATTATAAGAACTAATACGTAGGAATGAAAAAGGTTAGTTTAATATTTCTTAATTTTTGAAACCAATGTAAAAATCATTGATTCTTATGAAGCATGGAACATCTATGTAGTCTATTCTCACAATAAAGTAATACAAGCGGTAGATTATCCATCAACAAATGTGCCAAGAGCACCCAATTTAATTTCATGAAATGGAGAAATTTCACCGCTGTATCTCCATTAAATTAATGATTATCCCATCACACTATGTGCACTGAATCAATTCATCTGTATTCAAGGAAATACATTCAGGTCCTTACTAAAAATTTTATCGTATGTTTGCTAATTATTACAAAAGATTTAGTCTCGTCCTTTCTCATTTTAGATTATTTATGATAAAAATTTATAACTTGCATCATGCATGTTTGTTAATACATAGTTTATATCCGTACAAGTTTGGATAGAATCTGTTAAAATAAATTTGTTTATAAATTATATGTCTAAACTCAAATAACTTAGGATTTATGGTACTTCATGAGAAAGACAATATTTTACTTTATGCTATATTTTTAATTTCAAATTCTAAATAGTCTATCCGAATCCTTAAACACAATCTTAGTAGTACAATGCGAGTGGAGATCAAATTTTACATTTTGTTTAGATTTTTTTACTTTTTTGCCTAGATAGGTAGGACATCTCTTGATTTTAGCTTCCGCCAGGATACTTCAAAAAAAAAAAAAAGAGGAAATCTCTTGATTCAGAAAATTATGGACAATAAAAAAAGTGTTTAAAAGAATAGTAAAAAGATAAAAAAAATATAAAATCTAGTTAGCACATTTTAAATCAGAGATCTTGTTGAACGATTTAGATCGACTATTTGAAAATTGAAAACGAAAATATGAGCGTGAAGCTGTCATTTACTTCATGAAGTATATTAGCCCAACTCATAATAATAATATTGTAACTAATATAATTAATAATGATAATATAATAATGGTTGTTATAAGTAGTTATAATAATTATGATATAAATACTATAATATAATGTTAAATGCTAAAATTAATAATAAATAAACACCACAACATAATATAAATAATAATGAGTTAGGGCTATGGTGCTTCATGAAGTAAAGCGAGTGTTTTACTTCACGTCCATATTTTGCGATTTTAAAGTTTAAACAGTCAATCTGAATTGTTGAATATGATCTCCATATTAAATTGTACTTGCAGACTAAATTTTACATTTTTTTTAAATTTATTACTAGTTTTTTTAGAATTTTTGTAAATCAATGATTTTTATGGTACACAATTTTTTGAAAACAACGAGTTTTAATTTTTTTTAAAAAATAGTAAATTTTTTCTAAAAATTATAGATTTTGGTCTCCAAACACATTTTAATACGGAGATCATTTTGAACAGTTCAGATTTACTTTTTTTCTAATTTCAAAATTAAAAATATAAACGTAAGTAAAACACTCGCTTTACTTCAAAAAACACCATAGACCAACTCAATAATAATAATAACTACTATTACTCGCACTATTATTTATTATTCAGCTTATGTATTGAAATAAAAAATTAACATACTCTAGTCTAATGCTATTCGATCTTCTAATATAAATTAATTATCAAACTAAGTCCTCATATAATCACTGATGTCCGTATTGCGTATTCTAGAGCAAAATACACCGATATTTTTATTAAAACCCCCAAAAAAAAACAAATTATCAAATCTGCTCCCACTTTGAAATTATAATTATTTCTACCCTAACCGCCCGTGGCCTGGGCGGTCCACTTTTCCCACCAGACCGCCCAGCCACTGGGCGGTCCACTTTTGAAAGCTGACCGCCTATCGTTCGGGCGGTCCACTCCAAAACCTGACCGCCCAGAGCCTGGGCGGTCCACTATGAATTTAATTAATTTACTCGTTACTTCTATGTCCCTAATTTAACATTGTTTACATGCAGGATGGAGCTGCCGCCGCGGACGATGCCGTTTTCTCATTGGATGACCTAGCTCCCACCGATGGAGATGAGGGCGGATGGGAGCCAGCTAGCTCCCACAGACCGCAGTATATGGAGCCCAGACAGCACGACGGCGAGGCCAGTGGGAGTGGGGCACAGACTGCAGATGGCTTTGCCGCTGCTATATTTGGCACACCGCCTCCGGCCACGTATCCTCCTACTTGGGAGGCCGATCCGTGGGTGTTGCGTACACAGGCGGGGATCCATGGGGAGCATGCATTACACCTGGGGGCGGACCCATGGGCGCGTGAGGACGTACACGATGACATGCAGGTGGATGAGGTTCACCAGAGGCGTCCGCCGTCGCAGAGAGAGCGCCATGCACCTACTAGGTTGGACCTCTCCGGACCTCGCCCTCGTCGTCGCCGTTAGGGTTTTTATATTTTTTTTAGTTTGATAGGTTTCTAGTATTTTAGTTTGGATTATTATATTTCATGTTTGGACTGTTATGTTTCATGTTTAGACTTACCATTTAGATTACCTACTTTTATTGTTTAGACTTACTATTTAGATTACCATTTAGAAACATTTAAACATTAACAAACTTAATATAAAACTAATCAATTATATTAAAACTACACAATTACATAACATATAAAAATAATCGTCAACAAATAATAAATATATATCATACAATTTAATATAAAACATTCAAACAAATCATTACAACAATTTAATATAAAACATTCAAAAATCATTACAACAATTTAATATAAAACATTCAAACAAATCATTACAACAATTTAATATAAAACATTCAAAAATCATTACAACAATTTAATATAAAACATTCAAACAAATCATTACAACAATTTAATATAAAACATTCAAACAAATCATTACAACAATTTAATATAAAACATTCAAACAAATTAAAAACCTTATAAAAAAAAAAATTAATAGTGGACCGCCCAGCCCCTGGGCGGTCAGATTTTAATAGTGGACCGCCCAGCCTGTGGGCGGTCAAGTTTAAAAGTAAACCGCCCAGTTGCTGGGCGGTATGGTGGGAAAAGTGGACCGCCCAGTCCACGGGCGGTTAGGGTAGAAATAATTATAATTTCAAAGTGGGAGCAGATTTGATAATTTGTTTTTTTTTTGGGGTTTTAATAAAAATATCGGCAAAATACAGTGCAGTGCACGCTCAAAACATGAACTATTTATAACCATTATATTTTTTAAATGATCTTTCTGTAGGCCCCACCTGATGTGGTGTAATCGTGTGATTGGCACGTGGTCTGTATAGGTCGTGCCCAGACATGTTATTTGCTTGCAGGAAATTACAAGAGAGCACTTTTTCCTGTCAAATATATACAAAGATTTACTACAAGCAAAGATGGCGCATTTCTATTAGATTATTATTATATTTAGTACATAAGGTAAAAGGTCGTACATTTTGATAGTGTTTAAAAATTGTAACTAATTGAGCATTGGTCTGCGTAAAGAGGTAACGGGTCAAGCGTTTCTGCTTTTAGCCCTTCAACGGCTATTTAGTAATAAGTAGTAGTTACTAAAATTGATAATGGATTTTTTACAAAAATACCCACTAACAATCTTGTTTTATTTATTGCACCCAATAGGAAAGTGGTCCATAAAATTATCTTTACTCTGTTAAGAACATTTTTTTTTTATTCAGATTTTCCATTTTCATGACTTCCATCACAGGCTTGACAAGTTGGCATATATATATATATATATATATATATATATATATATATATATATATATATATATATATATTCATGCAAGTAAGTATGGTGGGAAATGGTTATCACACAAAATATTCACATGAACTTGTGTTGTGAATGAATATTATTTAGGGGAAGTTATCAAAAGATAACAAATATTGCTACTAGTGATATACTACTACTACATGAATGTTATTTGTCTTTGTTTTTCTTTTCTTTTTTTCTTTTGTTCACTTGTTTATATTTACAGCTGGTAGCCACCACCACTGGAGCAGGATAAACATAAGTTACAAAACAGTTGCTAATTTTTGCATTTTGTCATTTTCTGTTCTCAGATGTAGTGCTATCATCTCCAGTCTTGTACAATTGGAGAAGTCCATTGCCAATGTGTTGTTCTCAAGGAAAATACTAATTTGCTGAATAAATACTTTCTAATAATATTTTTTTTTAAATTAGAAAAAATTCAAGGATAAAAATTTTAAAGTACGATTTTATTTCATGAATAATGACAATATTTTCAAATTATGTACTTAATTAAAATAATGATTAAGGCTGGACTTTGAAAATGATATCATAATCTTAGGATATGTTTCTTAATAATCTGCAAATCATAAGTAACTACACCATTAATGTTCTAGAAAGAATTGTCTTTCTTTTTTTCCTAATTGAGGCTTGAACATGAAGTTTTTTTTTTATTGTGTTTGCATCTCCCTCTAAAAACCATTTGTTTCAAATTAAAATTTTGAAACAAGCCTCTTCATTCTTAAAATTTTGTTTCAAATTAACTTGACAATCATTCCAACTATCTAAATCCTCTGCTTGTTATTCATTATTTTCAGCCAAATTAACATGAACAATTTGTTAATCATCAATTTGTCATTATATAATAATAAATAGTATTTATTTTGACCAAGTGGTGCATCCATTTTCTGTCACGTCCATTGGTTTTCTACCAATAAGGCAGAAAAACCAATAAAAATGTTAAATTGAATCTTGATCGAACATTTTCTTTTTAGTTGGTTGGCGATTTCATATTTGTAGCTCATCACTTGATATATAAAAATTATTGACACGAGCAAGTGTTTTAGTTCAATTAGAAAAATTCTAATAGTGCTAGGTGCCCTGAACCCACGATTCAGAGAGAGGTTTAATATATTTTTTTAACATGGTCATGTAGGATAGAAAAAATAAATAAATAGTTGACATATCCAAGTTTTCAAAATTAAACAATCATAGAGTTATGTTATGGTAATTTGGAAACTAAATTGTTGGCATTTTTTACTTTAATTAGGGGTGCTAATGAGCCGGATCAAACCCAACTCGGTCCAGCTCTTACAATCTTTAATTAAAAGCCCAACTCAGCTCAGCTCAAATTTGAAGGGTAAAGCCTGACTCGGCTCGGTTCATTGCATTCTCTAGGCTCGGTCCGAACTCGGCTCAAATCCAAAACTCAGCTCAAACCCAATTGATTGTAGTACATTTCAAAAGAGTGTATATTTAAAAAGCCCGAATTATACTGCTATATCAATCATTTAGAATTATTCAAAATTCAAACTGTTCTGTCAATAAACTCATTAGCACCCCTAGGTACGCAAATGCATTTACATCATTTAGAATTATGGGTACGTTGCGTGTACGAACTATATGACTCTGGAGCTCAGAGAGAGAGAGAGAGAGAGAGCGCACTTGAGAGAAGATGGAGACTGGAGAGCGACGGAGCTTCGACGGGAAGTGAAGGAAGGGAATGATTCGACTCGGTAGCTTGCTCGGATCAGATCCCTCGACTCGATTAGGGAAACAAATATTTATTTCGAGTTCGAGCCGAGTTTGGGTTCAACTCGAATTGAGCTCAGCTTAATTTGACTCATTTAAAAGCCCAACTCAAAGTCCATGAGTCGGCCCGACTCGTTTAGCAGGCCTAGACTTTATATTTTGATGTCGAAAGTACCAAATCGAGTTGCTAAATGTCGGCATATCAAAATTTTGTTACTTTTATGGTTTTTAGATTTTTTTCAACTACTTTTTTCATAGATATAAAATCTATTATTTAAATGATATGGATCGTGAAATGATTTCATCTCTATAAAAATAAAATAAAATAAATATTCACTTTTTTAACAAGATTCTGATATGTAGATAAAATTGAATGGATTGAATTGTTTGCACTTAAAAAAATGAGAAACAAAGAGCATCAATGCATCTTTACTATGTGAAACATCTTAATATAATACATAGGAATATTGATAATTGAAAAATGATACATGGTACTTTAGATAATTTGAAGACTTTTAACGCTCATTTCATCATCATCTCAAGTTAAATTTATTTATTTTTTGAATTACATACACGAAAAAAATCGGAAATCTTTGCTCGGTATAAGAAAAATATATAAGAGCGCTTGACAGCATTTTCTGTCTTTAATTAGTTTTTGGAATTGCATTTTGTCCGAAGGGCTTTGGACAAAATCTCATCCAAAGCCGGGCCTTACAGTTTTATTTGCTTTAAGATTCGTGCCAATATATTTACAACTTAATGACTTTGAATAGCTCCGTAAATCTAAACCATCTGTGTAAAATTTAACACAGATTGGACGGTTTACAACAGACTTTGGATCAGATTTTGTCCAAAGCCCTTCGGACAAAAACTCCACCCTTAGTTTTTTTATGTCTACTAATAATTAACATCGCAGAGCATTCGTTTGTTGCTATTAATGATGCGCATAAGATATAAGTTCTGTATTCTTAAATTTAATCTGTCAATTTATATTTTATTTCTACTTAATTTAATTTGACATGCACAAATTTAAATCTGGACTATTGTGCTTTTGGTCATTTTCCTATGTATGTTTTCTCATACAATCACCTTTGCCTAACTCCTATGCGTGAAAGGTCATATATTCAAACTATATCTTTTATTTTTTCTAATTGGTTAATGACATTTTTTTATCCGATTACCTTTGCTTAGTAGATAGATAAGATAACTTTATCCAAATAATAATTCGATTCAATATTATCATGATCACGCCATTTAGTGGACTAGAAAATGAATTTTCAAGCAATAAAATGAATATGATGCTCGATAATTTGTCAATTAATTTGATTATTTTGTTGGGAGAATTTCATATATACTCCTCAAAAACCTTGAAATTATGTATCCCCTCTAAAATTCATAATGTTATATTTACTCTCCTAAATTATAAAAATTTACAAATTTATCCAATTTATTGTCTTTTCTATTAATACTCATTTGAAATCTATAAAGTTTCCATTTTGCTCTTTATTAAAAAATAAAAATATGTAATTTGTGTAAGAAAAATGTTTAGTTTTCCTTACAGATACAACAAAATTCGAATATGAACACAGATCGGATATCAAACGAATACGGATATGAACATAATTCAGATAATTAAAAATCATATGTCAATTTTATGAGATCCAAATATATAATTCATAAGTGTGTATATATATCTCCATTCTTATATTAAGCATGTAGATATCATGATCCACCAACGACTGTGATTAAAAGATAAAATTTTTGGTCTAATATCAGCCATCCAATCAAATAGTCTGCCTTCTTTTGATTTATGTATATTTTTAATGTTTTTTTACGTGTAGAAATCTAAATTTATTTAGACACGTACTCGCCACATGCAAATTGTATCATCTTTCTGGTTGGTCATCATTTCTTTTCATTTCTTAAATGTTATTTAAGGAATTTTTAGATTGTTGATAATTGATTTGTGATGTCTTCATTTCTTTCGATTTTTTATATTATTTACGTTTAATATGTTATTTTGTATGAAAATATGTCAAAAAGATAAAAAAAAATATGTATGTCATTTAATGAAATATGTTATTTAAGGAATTTTATTTACGTGTAAATATAGTTTAATATGTCATATTTAGTAATGTTATTTGTTATTTAATCTAATATTTTTTATGAAAATATGTCATTTTATATAAGATTATTTTTTTTCTTATAATATCTCCGTTGCAATGCACGGACATGATACTAGTATATATATAGTTTAATAAATTAATTTGTTAAACAACAAAAAATCATAATTTATGTACAAAGAATTTTTGAACCAGCAACAATTATAGTTCTTTTAATCTAATTAATTATTCAATTGACACTAATTATACAAATTAATTGATTTATTGATTGTCATTATTGAACGGGAGAAGAGTGAAAAACATTGTTGAAATTTGAAGAAGAAGCAAAAATAAAATATATTATTTATCTAAGATTTTTTTTTTATGTGATTTTATCTAAGAATCAGAGTAGTAGGAAGGTAGAACGGTTATCGGAGGAAACAAAAATTATTCGAATCTGAATTCGTATATGAAAATATCTATATATGAATATCCAAATTTATTATTTGCAGATTCAGATTCGGATAAAATCAGATAATATACGATCCGTTTACACCCCTGCTACAAATAGTGGCAAATAGTACTTTTAGAGTATCAAACCACACCACTTTTAAAAAGGACAAAATAATACATACTTTTCTAAAAAAAATAACACGCTTCATCTATGTAATCCTATATCTATGTAATCCTCTGTTACTTCATCCTAATAAAAAGGTTGGGAGGGAATAAACGCAAATTGCAGGAATGCAAAATAGTAATTCTAATAGGCTATGTTTGGATGGCACAAGAATAGCAAGAATAGAGGCTATCCGGAATAGCAATGTGCATCCAAATAATATTTTTGCTATTTAGAATAGCTAGAATAGCTGCTATTCTCTATTCCTTATAAATGTTGGAATAGCTACTATTCAAAAATGTTAAATGAGAGAAAAAAAATGTTTAATTTTTAGATTTCCGTCAACACAATTCCGAAATGACAAATTTGATACCACTTTTCACTATCTCCACGTCGTGACAATTCATTTGAGATCCCACTTGCCTATCTTTCCTATTAATTAACACTTTGTTAACACTATTATTTATTGGTTATAGCTATTCACTATTCCACATATACGATCCAAGCAACATTTTTACTAATCCGAATAGCACTATTTTCACACTAATCTGAAAATCACTATTTTTTCTCTCTATTCTTATTTTGCTGGGTCAGGCATTAGGTACCTTTCTTTGCATTTAGACAATTGTTGATTGTCATTAATACCGTTTAAAGTTCCAAAGATGATTGTAAAATAGTAATTATAACATTCATTTATCTTAGGGTCTACCAAGTTGCAAATGTAAAGCTTGAGTGGAACCTCATCAACTCATCAAGGTATTCCCTGATTTATCTGGCACAGGTTGAGGACAAAATCTAATGGTTTTTTTTTTCTCCCCAAAATCTAATGATTTCTAGTGTTTATTCTTTTCCAAAAGGAAAAAAAAAGTTCATGGCAAGATCTTTTATTGCACGTCACCCCGTATCAAATTATTTGGTGGCTGTGTTAGTTTTTTGCTTTTGTAAAATGTGCATATGTATTACTGTCATTTGAGCCAGGATTTGAATAGCAAACTAAGTCTGCTGTGTCGTTTGTGGAAGTTTTAGTTTGCTACTTGCGCCTTATATATGCTATACTGACACTAGTCACCAGTTTGGATATCATAGGTTGAATTCACTATGATGTTGTCCCTCTGGTAAGTCTCTTACCATTACAAATGGGAGAGTAAGTCAAGTGTATAATGGGCATATTATAAATTTAAAATGAGTTTGAATCGAAAAAACAATAAAATGGGTAAATTTGTGAGTTTTTGAAGTTATAGAAGGATAAATATGATATGGCAAATTCTTCTATGGGCATAAGGACCTATTTGTAAAATGAGCATATTTTCATTTTCAAAGTTCAAACAGTCGATCAAACCGTTCAACATTTTCTCCGTATTACAATGTACTTGGAGGTCAAATTTTACATTTTTTTCATTTTTTTTACTATTTATTAAGATGGGTACAAAATTCAACTGTCTGAATTTGACTAGTTTTGTAAAATACTTAATAAATATAAAAAAATTCAGAAAAATGTAAAATTTGACCTCCAAGTACATTTTAATATGGAGATAATGTTGAACGGTCGGATCGACTGTTTGAACTTTGAAAATAAAAATATGCTCATTTTACAAATAGGTCCTTATGCCCATAGAAGCATCCCTCTATATGATATTATGAAGTTTAGAGGGGGAAATATGTAATTTCAAAGTTTTTTTTGAGGGATATACATGAAATTCCCTCTTTTTTCAATTACTTGATTTCAATTTGGACTCAACGCTCTTACTTGTATTTTCGTTTTGAATGTCCTAACAGTCAAACCGTTCAACATGATCTCTATAAAAATATGTACTTTCAGACCTAATTTTATATTTTTTAAAATTTTATACTATTTTTTTAGATAGGAGAAAATTACTTGATCTGAAAATTCTAGATAATAAAAAAAATAGTGATATTTTATCTATCTAATAAAATAGTAAACAAATTATAAAAAATATAAAAATTTAGTCTACAAGTACATATCAATATGGAGAACATGTTAAATGGTTTGGATCAACTGTTAGGATTTTAAATACGTAAATATTGATCCATAGTACAGACCAGTTCGCGCTATGCGTAGTACCATAGCCTCACTCATTAAATTTAGTTGCAATCGACTATAATTTATCTAGATATGTAATTTAGAGATTTTATACTGAAAATTTTATTGCGAAAAATTTGTCGGATTTTAAGATCCAATAGTAATTTGCAATATTCAAATCTGAACCCTTATTATTTTAATAATGAATAGTACATAGATCGATTTTATTCCTCACAATTTTCCCATATGAAAAATAAAAAAAATTGCTTGTGATCGATCCTCGTTTTTTTTTTTTCAAAAACCTTTTAGAGTTCAGATCCAATATGACGACAAGCAGACCTTATCCTATAAACAGTAAAACCTATTTATAACCAGTAATGGAACTAGGAAACATATAGTGGCAGCCACTTTTACAAAGTATCAATAGAGGAGGTACGGTGGCACCAACTCGGTGATTTTACCCGTGAGTGAAGTTAAATTGTAAAATTCAGTACAGAATTTCTACAATCCGTATTTCTTTGTGTTAATTTAATTCAATGCGTAAAGTTCATTTAATGGGCTTAATATCTACTTATTTTTTTTCATTCTCATATTTATTTAGTCGTGGCGTTGGATACAATATCAGCCCTTGGATTCGCTTCGGGTGCTGTGGGATTGATCAATGGCTGCTGCGCGCAACAGCACAAATCTCAAAGCACTGCAGCAACATCAAAACCGTTGGATCTGAAATGTACAGTATGCAACACTGTAGCAGAAGCTAGCAACGACAATCGTTGGCTGGAATCACAAAGCAGTAGAGCTTAGCGGAACAACTGCTCACTCATTCAAATATGAAATAAAAATCGAAATAACTTGCTAATTTAAGCTAGCGTTATTCTTCACCTATCTAAAAATATCTAAGCGATTATCGGTGATAAAATTATTACGGAATATAACTAATCTTGAGTCTTCAAATGATATATTAGCGTTTCTTTTCAGTAAAAAAAAGCCCAACACAACTAATTAGATCACCCAAATTGAATTGAACTTCTAGATCAGGATGGGCCTCCAAATTTGATGCAAAGGATTGTAATCCCGCCAGCAACATTTTTCTTTGTTTTTCGTTTTTATGATATTTCAATTGTAAAGCTTGGGTAAAATAAAAATGTGATTTATCATCAAGAAAATCACCCCAGTGTCAGAGTATATTAAATCGACAACAAGGGATTAAGATAATAGGTTTAAGAACTTAAATAGAGCTAAGAAATTAATGTTCGGTTGTTTTACTTCGTGAATAAAAACTAAGGAATCTAAAGAAATAGATAAAAATACCTTAAAGTCCGGACAAAAAGAGACTAAAGGAGATGATATTAGATATAATATCAATATCAGCCGTTGGGTTCGCTTAGGGTTTTGTGGGATTGATCAATGGCTGCTGAACAACACAAATCTCAAAGTGCAACAGCTGCATCTAAACCATTGGATCCAAGCTGTACAATATGCAACACTGTAGGATCTGGATCCGATGTGTTGATTTATTTTTGTGAACTAGTGTTTGATGATTTGGTCCAACTATATTAGCGCTGAACAGGGATGGGACTAAAAAAATTAGAATCAACAAAACTGTTTTAAAACAGCTTTGTTGATTCGATATATTTCGTTAATTTTAAGCTAGCATTGTTCTTCACCCATCCAAAAATATCTAAGCGAAAAACTTGCTTTTGGTCTAGTAGCAAAAGCACACGGCTCCCATGTGAAAGGTCATAGGTTTGAAACCCACAAAGTGGATAAATCTTTTATAATATACATAGAAGTTTGAAAATGTGTTGGGTGGCTTGATCTCCAACACATGATTTAAAAAAAAAAATCTAAACGGTTATTGGTGGAAAAATTATTACGGAAATAATTCCTTTTGAGTCTCTAAGCAGTATAGCCCACGGCCCTTTTCCAAAAAAAGAAAAAAGAAAAGTGATATATTGGCGCAACATTCTCTCTTATGAGCCCAACATAACTCATTATATCATCCAAACTAAATTGAACTTCTAAATCAGGTCGGGCCTCCAAGAATTGATGCATGATTGTAATCCCATTAGCTGACCTTTTTGTTTTGTTTTTTGGAAATAAATCCAAGGAATAACAGGAACCTGTTATTCTGATCTCAACCATTCAAACTATTTCATATACGAATTTCAAAGAAGTAAGTTTTTCATGCATGAATCTCAGCGAAGACCAACGGTTGAGATTCGAATAACAGGTTCCTGTTACTCCTTGGAATAACAGTAGATTTATTTCCTTGTTTTTTGGTATTTCAGTTGTAAAGCTTGGGTAAATAAAAATGTGATGTATCATGAAGAAAACCACTCTAGTGTACTTTCTGGTAGATTGTAACAAGAATAATCTTGATACAGTCATGATCAATGTGTTGACATTTAATTACTTATAAATTGAACGTTTAATTGTTTAAATTTGACAAACTAAATGAAGATTGATAGGTTAACATTTCATTAGAATAGATTGATACTTTCGGAATGGTAGGTCATTTAATTGGTTTTTAATCTATTTCCTTTTTTTTCCTTTGTTTTTTTTTTTTCATTACTTGCAGGTTGCAGCTATGTATTTTTTGTTGTTGGTTAGTAAATGGCAGCTAATCTTGACAAAAATTTTCTGACTAACTTTTTTGAAACAATTAGCATTCATCAAAGTGAAGTTAAATACTATGCAAAAGTGAATTATTTTTTAATTTATTTCATTAATCGTATGTATGTATATATATGTACTTTTTTCTCTCTCTAATTTAGGGTAATCTAATTTAGAATAATTTATCTCTCCAAGTCCGTGTTCACTTAATCCTTGCAAAATAAATGTGCATAAGCTAACAAGGAATTACCAGTATAATATGTCCCAAAGAAAACCTATGAGTTATTTATGAAAACGGTTATAATTGAAACATGTGTTATTTAGATATGAAAACCTAGATAAAACTTTTACATATACATAAGTTTTACATTATTAACTTTGTTTCCCTATAACTACAAACTTTTCTAATGTTAAAATTACATATGTGTTTGTGAGCCTTTATAAAATTGATGTTATAAGCTATTTGAAAAATATAAAAGATATACTTGTCAATTTTCTCCAATATCACAAATGTTACTATTTATAAGTATAGTTGACATAATTACCTAACAATGAACAATTTGTAATTTTTTTTTCAATCCATAACATCTAGCTTGATTTAGAAAATTATATATATTACTTGTATTAATAGTTACCCATAGTCATACACACACACACACATATATTCCAAACTATGATATGAAGAACTAGAATTCGTTTTCATGAAGTGCGTTAGGTGTGAATCCAGCACAACCTTCATGATCTATACGAGATGTGCTTTTCTTGTGACCTTTGGATAACATAAGAAACAAACTCTATACATCCCAAATTTCTCGTGTTCATATATTGTACAATTTTACGGGCAAGATATTTTCAAATTTTGAAAATTCACCACAAAGCATATGTTACATGAGGAGGGTTCCGATATCTCATGCCTTTCATACTTCATCATACCTCATATTTTATATTTTTATTTTCAAAGTCCAAATTGTTGATCCGAACCGCTCAACATGATATCCATACTAAAATATACTTAGAGATGAAATTTTATAACTTTTGAAATTTGTTTACTATTTTTTAAGATAGGTACGAAATCACTGTTTTTGGACCGTCCAAAAACAGTAATTTCGTACCTATCTTAAAAAATAGTAACAAATTTTAAAACTTATAAAATTTCATCTCTAAGTATATTTTAGTATGGATATCATGTTGAGCGGTTCGGATTGACAATTTGGACTTTGAAAACAAAAAATATAAGATATGAGGTATAATGAGGTATAAAAGACATGAGGTATTGAAACCATCCTCATGTTACATTATTATAAAAAAATTCTGTCAAAAAAATATTGGTGGATATGAATTATGAAATAAAAAAGGAAAAAAATAATTTCTAACTAACTTTTTGAAACAAGTGACATTTTTGGCTGAGTTGAATTTTAAATTTGAATTAACGGCTAAAATCATGGAATTCTAAAGATGATAGTAATATAAATAAAGATTAATTACAAGCAAACATAGTTTGTTATTTTTTATTTACAAGGTTCTACAGATTTTGAAAACATTATCTTTAATTCAACACGGGGTGATTTAATCAAGAATAAGAAACCCATCTTCAAAAAAAATAATAATTAAACAAGCATTTCGTTCAATTTGATTGATGACAACTATCGGCAGTGAGAAAAAATATTTACAAACAAGATACACACAGTAAAAATACAGTATTTCATTACGTCTGATGTTCTAATGTTAATTAACAGACTCAATAAGGGATCCAAATAAATTAATTAACTAAATGATAGTACTGTTGCGGTGCTGTTAGTTTGTTTACTTTTTGGTAGTGCCAGTAATAATAATATTAATGCTGCCAATTAAATTATTTGGAACACAACAAGTTACACATAAATTAAGAGATTAGCAGATTGATTAAAGGCCTTTATTGGGTAAAATCTTGACAAATCTATAACACTGTACATTCACAGTAGCTATACCTTCCCTTTGTTTTGAACAGAGCTAAAAGAAATTCAAATGAATTTCTTTCTACAAGGACAAAGGAACAAAAATGTTTTCGCTCAGATTATTTCAGGGTATTTTCTTTTTTATTTTACACATTATTTCAGGATATTGAAATAGCATTTCATTGTATTCGCCGGATATCGAGGAAACATAAACTTCCGAGCTCATTTTATCCATAAACTAACCAATTTATTTTGATATGGCTATAAAAGCCAACTAGCATTGTTTACAAGCACTAATATACTTTGAAATGTAAACTAGCACTAATACACACATCCTGTCACACCCCGCAGCCATGCGTAGTGACAGAGCCCCGCCGTAAGCATACAACTCCATGTATGCTTACAAGGCAAATACGATATAACTCATCATAGCACAATAAACGAATAAAATAAGTTTATATATAACAATCCAAGTCCCCAACATCTGGTAATAGTGGCATATACAAAACGTATCTCATACGGATACCGACCATAGGGTATGACCTAGAGAACTATCCAACAAAAATATCTATACATCTCTAGTCAAATAACAAAACAACCCCTAAGGTAATATGGGGACATGTACCAAAGGCCTACTACTCTTATGCCCCTCCAGAATCAGTCGTATCGCAACCTGTAAAAGAACCCAAAGGGTGGGGGTGAGAAATAATTTCTCAGTGCGAATTTTGCCACAGTTTAGATTATTGGACTTGCAATCAAAATCTATATTCATAAATGAAACCATACAAAAGCAGTTCAGACCTATGCATATTCATAAATAAAGTAAGTGCATATGATCGACAACAATTTACCAAATGAAACACAAGTTACGGAATTTCCAAGATGAATCTCAAACACGCACGTTTTTGGCTTAACTCAGTTTATTACAGCTGGTAACACCTACGGATGTCCCACCGAGCTGGACCCTTTATCCAACCCACATCTGCAGTGTCACTGACACCTACAGATGGCCCACCAGCTGGACCCTTTATCTGACACCCATCCGCAGTGCTTTGGCTTAACCATTAACTAAGGTCTGGTTCATAATCAGAAAGAAAGAAAAATTCGTATGCAATAAGCTCAGAATCGTCCATTCGCAACATGTCAAACCAAACTGTCATTCCTGTCCCAGACTGGATATGACTCCATTTCATCGTTTCCTCCCAGTCACCCAAAGTCTCCGTCACGATCAGTCATTGCCCAGCATTGACTGATCTTAATCAATCACTGCCCAGCAGTGATTAATTATCCTCATATGCGCACATGGTTTCGAGTCATCGCCCAGCGTTGATTTTGAAACGTTACCGACCATCCTAGATAGTCATAAATTGTTGGGGACTTTCGACCGTAGTTCTCAAAACAAAAGAACACAAACAAACGATATAACATTCAACATGCAAATACAACTATGATATTCATTTCGGACTAAAATGGGGTTATTGCGGCTCGCACTCAACTACCCACAAGTTTTCAACTCTGATTTTCATTTTCCAGGCTCTCATTGCGGCCCGCAGTGACTGTAGTTGCGGCCCGCAACCAAGCACCCCAATTTCAGCCAGAGAGCATTTCTCCTGGTATGTTCATTGCGGCCCGTAATGACTTTATTGCGGCCCGCGATGAGGTTATTGCGGCCCGCAGCCAAGCAGTCAGAGAATTTTTCAGTTCATGTTTTGAGCTACGCTGTTGATTGCGGCCCGTAATGGGAGTTGTTGCGGCCCGCAATAATGCGATTTCAGTACATATCAGTTCTAATTTAATACGGTTATGCATATGATTCAAACAATATGATTATGCAATCAATCAAGCAGTTCAACATGACAATTGGAAGCAGTTTAATTCATGAATATAAATTATCAAACAAGTCCAAGAATCCCGCACCTGCTGGCAATAGACGTACCGCGCGACTACAGATCAGGCGTCTCGGAGTGTCCCGCAAACCTTTGCTCAACCGAGCCTACACCTACATTCCACGTATACCATCTCAATTAGGTCTCATTCCTGTACTGGTTCGCTATTCTGGTTTACGCATCAATTCGATTGGCCGGTTGGTGTAACCCTAATTTGGTCGAAACCTCGATTTAACCATTACATGTTCTAACATTTCCCGATCAAGAGATAACCCTACCGAGAACAAGTCTAGTTGGTCGGACTAACCTAATCAATCAATGCCGCGTTTCAATTCGGGATTTGGCATCAAAACCCTAGAATGGGAAAATCCAAAATGGAAGACGAAATCACGTAGAAAATAGGTAAACGAGAGATAAGAAGCTCAAATGAGTTAGAGTTCAATCAATTCTAACACTAATCTCGGTTTTAAAACGAACAACCCGCGGATTCGAGAAATTTCGGATTTTCAAACGAAGAAGGGAAAAGAGAAATTACCGATGGGATGGCTAGGAGAGATTTACAGCTGCCTTCTCAGTTTCAACCTCGATTTCCCGGACGGTGGCGCAATTCGACGGGATTTCGGAGCTCTCCCTCTCTTTTCTTCTCTCTCTCTCTTTCTCTCGTTCTTTCTCTTCCTTTCTCTTTGGCCGACCACACACACGGGAGAAGAGAGAGGGGTGAGGGTTTATCAAAGAGGGTGCTTCGCGATCCGTGCTAGGATGAATCAATGGTCCGAAAAATTCTAAAATTCAATATAAACCCATTTAACGTGTTTTAATTTCTCATTCCTCGCTCGTCGATCAAATTTCGATTCCGTTTTAAACATTCTAAATAAATAAATGATTGAAATTTTATTATAAAATTTTCTTAACGTGACACATCCGACCACTTTTAAATAGAGTGCGGGCAACTCGCTATAAATATCAACAATTTAGAGTTCCCATATGAAAAATAAAAAAAATTAAAAGCTTAATCCTAATTTATTTTTTTCTCATAAATCTTTCAGAGTTCATGTTCAAAGTTCCAAATATGATGATAACCAGATATACTGATATACTGATATACAGTAACACCTATTTATAGCCAGTAATGGAACTAGGAAACATATCCAGTGGGAGCCACTTGCAAATTATACACAGAGGAGGGACCAACTTGGTGATTTTTACCTATTGTGTCAGATGTACGACACATTCTTTTTCTTTACTAAATGAAGAGAAATTAATCACCAGTAATAGTGGAGAGACAGCGTGGAACAGGCGGATTTGTGATTTTCATCAGGGTAGGACAGTAGTGTGCACTAGTATGCTAAATAATCATACTCAAATCCATTAACTAATTGGGTACAATTAACAATGAGAAGTGATATAGGTGAAAATAGCTAATTAGATTTAAATCCATTAAAGAAACTTGTTTTGTGCCAAAAAAGAAAAAGAAAATGATAAAAATTTAATTTGTCAAAAAAATTATGTCAAGACAAAATATTACAACACTAATATAATATAATACACGCAGAGGCGGAGCCACATACATTGAATGGGGGTCAATTGACCCCCATTCATTTTGAATTTTTTTTTTTTTATACTCTATTTTAATATAGATTAAAGTAAAATATTATAGATAGTGTGAAATTGACCCCCATTCGTAATAGAAAATTTTTATATGCTTGACCCCCATTCACGTTTGACCCCCATAATCTGAAAGTCTGGCTCCGCCCCTGAATACACGTATTACGATTAGAACAGATTTTATTAATAATGCCAAAAAAACAAAACAAAAATTGTAGAGATTTCCACACATAAATGAAGGTTTTCTCTATGCTCAAGAGCTGATCACAATGGCAACTAGACAGAGACAAAAGGTGGCACTGTTCAAAGCAGATCTATGGTTACAGTACGTAACTGATACACATGTCATGACATTCTATACCGTAACCGTACCGTTCCATGACAGAACCAGCTCTGCCGTGCCATTTTTCCACTTTAAGCCCACAACTAACTAGATCATCTAAATCTAAATCAAATTGAACTTCTAATAAGACTGGGCCTCCAAAACTTGTTGCACCAAAGGAATGTAATTCCATTAGCTAACTTTTTGCTTTTGTTTTGTTTTTTGATATTTAAGTTGTAAAACTTGGGTAAATAAAAATGTGATGTATCATGAAAAAAACTATTCTAGTGTAATTCATGTTAGATTGTGACAAAAATAATCTTGATACAGTCCTGATCAATGTGTTGATATTTAATTAATTATGAATTGACCGTTTAATTGTTCAAATTTGACAAACTAAATGAAGATTGACAGCTTAGTACATTTCACTAATTAGATATGGATTCATACTTTCTGAATGGTATTTCATTTAATTGGATTTTAAACTATTTCATTTCTTTTCCTTTTGTTTTTTTTCTTTGTGAACTTGTAGCTATGTACTTTTTGTATAATTTTTTTATTATATATTGTTGTTAGTAAATTCCATCTTATATTGAAAAAAAAAAACTTCTGACTAATATTTGTAAACAATTAGTATGCAGCAAAATGAAGTTAAATATAATGCAAAAAGTGAATTCTTTTTTTATTTATTTTATAAATCGATGTATACATGTTTACTTATATTTTTTTCTAAGAAACATTGTACAAAAGATATCAGAAAATATTAAAAAAATAGGTCCTGTTCTTTTTTTCTTTGGCAAAACAGATTAATGAAAATATTTCATCAGTCAAACAAGAAGTTATAGACTGAAGGGAAATTTTAAATGAGACTAAGAAATGGTAAAAATAATGTAATAATGAAAGTTGGCCGGAAAAGTTTAGTAATTATTGAAAAAATATAAAAGATAAAATTATCAATTTTCTCCAATATCACATATTTCACTATTTATAAGTATAGAAGGTACAATTAACTAACAATAATCAATTTGCAGATTTTTTTTTTATCTAACCATATCAACTAGCTTGGCTTATGAAGTTATATTTATTTGTATAGCTACTGACTCATATATACACATCCCAGACCATGATAAACAAGAACTAGAACTCGTTTACATGGAGTGTGTTAGGTGTGAATCAAAGACGACCTTTATATGATCTTATACGATATGCGTTTTTCTTGTGACTTTCGGATAACCGCCCAAATTTCTTGTTTTCATATATTGTACAGTTTTACGGGCATGGTAATTTCATACTTCCAAATTCACCATGAAGCATGTTATTTTATTATAAATAAATTTTGCTGTCAAAAAAAGATAGGTGGATGTGAATTATGAAATAAAAAATAAAAAAAATATGACTGATTTTTTGAAACAAGGGACATCTTTTGGCTGAGTTAAATTTTAAATTTGAATTAACGGCTAAAATCATGGAATTCTAAAGACGATAGTATAAATGAAGATTAATCACGAGCAACACAACATAGTTCTTTATTTTTTTATTTACATGGTTCTACAGATTTTGAAACATTATCTCTATTCAACATGGGTTATTTAATCAAGAATAAGAAACCCATCTTTAAAAAAAATGAAGAAACGTTTCGTTCAATTTGATTGATGGCATGCATCTATCTGGCAATGAAAAAAAAATATTTACAAACAAGATACACATAGTAAAATACTGGAGCTTGTGATGTGCTCACTAAGAGAGATTGGTGAGCACAGCTCCAAAAGTCTATCAGATTGATTTCAAACGACGAATCTAAACTGTTGAAATCCATCTACTCCATGAATGATGCATGTACATATAAAATTTTGAAAATTTCGAATTCATTTAGTACAAAATCAAGCGGTCAAACAAATAATGAAATATAAACACATAAAACAACTTATAAAATAACTTATAAATGATTAATTTTTTTTACCACTTGACTTTGTACTAAATGAATTCGAACTTTCAAAAAAATTCAAGTACATGCATCACTCATAAAGTGGATGGATTTCAACGATTTCAATTCGTCATTTGAAGACAATCCGATAAACTTTTGAAGTTATTCTTAGCAAGATCACAACCTAGCTTTGCTCAAAATACAGTATTCCATTACGTCTAACATTATGGTGTAAAATTAACAAATTAAACTTATTACCGGTTACAAATAAATTAATTAAATGCAAAAAAGCAATTTTATATATGCTTTGCACAATATAACCGGTGGAGGAGAGGTGAAGCATAGATTGTGGAACTCTGTCAATTGTGCCTCTTTGACGGTGCAGAAGGTTCTACCGGGCCACGCCGGTGAAACCAAGGACGTGGCAAGATCCTTTTATAGCATGGATTAACGACATGCTCTCGAAAACAGTACACCTTGTCAAAGCCGCTGCGCAATTTCAGATTTGACCAAATTTGATCGTTTTCATGTGCATAACTAAGAAATGCACATTGGAGTGACAAAAGCGTGAGAAAGAGGGGAAGATACAGCTTGAGAAAGAAGAAAAAGAGATGACATGTTATAAGGTTTCACCGGTGAGATCTTAGTACTTTGAGAACTTATACACATGCGTGCATTATTAACTAACCAGTGTAGTGTTCATGTGTTGTAACGGTGAAATATTACAAGAAAAAAAAATATTCATACAAAATGACATATTTTCATAAATAATAGACCAATTGAAATAATAATTATTCGACAATAAAAATAATAGACTAACATATTTGTTTAATTGATCATGATTTGACCAACATTATGTCATTATGTAATTTGAAAACTTTTGCATCCTTTTATCAGGAAAACTATTTCATTTATCATTATTATTTCTTTTCCACAAATGACATTCCTTGTATGATATAAAAAAATGAAAAGAAATGAAGACATGACAAATCAATTATCAATCAATCCAAAAATTGACATTTAAAAAATGAAAAGAAATCAAGACTAAAAGAAGACAGACTAAATAAACTTGTGACAAATACGTGGTGAATACGTATCTAAATAAATTTAGACTTCTACACGTAAATAAACATAACAAAGATTCATAGAATTAAAAAGAGTGGACTATTTAATTGAAAGGGTGATATTCAATCCGAAATTTTATTTTTTAATCACAACCGTTGACGGATGACGACACCTACGTGTTATTAGTTTCTGTCTTTGTTATGCACGAGTTGATTTTGAGGGACTAACAACTTCAAAATTTGTAAAGAACAGTCCGATTTTCTTCGACCGTTTATCGTTTCATCAACATAAAAAGAAAATTGATAGTACCGATGATGGAGATTGATATTGATATTGAGGTTATATTGCTGACACAAATTTGGGTAAAGTTTTATTTTGCAAAGGTTGTATGTGAGTCTCAATGCTGGCATGGAATGATTGTACACTCAAGGTTGTTCCAGTTTCTAAGAAAAACAGGTATATAATGATTGTATATATACTCAAGGTTGTTCCAGTTTCTAAGAAACAGGTATATAATATTTTTCATTCAAAAACAACACAAAATGAATATGACTGTCATCGCTAACTAGTTCAATGCATTCTATCGGAAAAGGGAAAAAAGAGAAGAAACATTTATAACTCAGGCTCATTAATATTCAAAAACTAAAGTCGAGATACGGTTATGGTTAACTGAAGCAAAGCTTTATAAGATAGGAGGGGCAACAGCATTACAGGCTATGATGAGCAAAAAGAACTTGCTAATCTCTGAACATAAAAGGTGGAAACCTTGCTGGCACCTTCATTTTTCATTAATGCAGAAACAACAAACCAACACAATACTATAGACATTTAAAATTGAGATGAACTGTGGTTAAAGTGTCACCTCTTGATGGATTTGTTTGCACAACCGTACAGGGAAGACCACGTGACCTCAATAAAGCTTGATAAATTGCACCTCGGACACCAAAAAGAGCCAACTTTTTTCCTAACGACTCAAAATGTAAATAGATATGAATTGAAGAGCAGTACAGCTAATCTGCTGCGAACTATTTCCAACTCTATTTCATATTTGGATGAATAAATAGCTATTCAAAATAATCATTATCTCTGATGTTATGTTATCTCAATCAAATTTTAGGTTCAGGAGGGGAACCTCATAGAACAATTATTTCACAGATATACTTCTATGTTTTTTTATCAGAACTTATTATAAAGATATATTTGTTCAAAATTATTGTAAAATTATGCCATATTCTAAAACTTTACCTCATCCTATTAAATATCCAACTCCTCTCCACTCTGCGCTATCTCACCACCGCCAACCACACTAACCTCCTTATCAATCCAAACGAACCTTTACTGTTTCTAAGATCACAAGAGTTGCCATTGACGTGGAGATTCTTAAAATACCTAACCAGCAAATATCCATCCCCACGTACAAAAAAAAAAAAAAAACCACAACTTTGAAATTTCACTAGCAGCTCCATGCCCACCCCTCCCCCAAACCAAACACACACAAATAACAATCTAGTTCTTTTGGCTTAATATTCATTCACTCGTTGAACCAGGAATGACTACAATATAAGAATCAAGCTGAAGTACAAGCTTAGTTGGAACTGTCAAAATACTAAACATGAACTGTAAACATGAATCAAGCAAGAGTACATGCCTAATTTTATTTGTTTTAGATTTCAGAAATAACCTACAGCTCTTGCCCTCCCTTCATCCAACTTTGGAGCCTCATCGTCTGAACCGAGATACAATATACGGCCACCTGGTTCACCAACATTAACACATGAAATGTATAAATCAATTTAAAGGTGAAAGGTATACAATCAGGTTAAACATAAACCATAATGTCATAAGCTTCAAGGAATCATTATATGCTCATAACATAGAAGGCATAAACAAAAACAGTTTGGTCTGGCTTATTTCGGTTCCTATTTAATTTAGTAAATGTTGCATTAGCAAACCTGACATAAATTATTTTGAACTCATGAGTTTGAGATTTTAAAGAAAATGGAGAAAATACAAGAATTTACCATCTCCACGAACGGAAATCTCTCTTATCCGCCTGACAATACCTGTAACAGGGTCTGAATAAACCTTGGTCTCTATATTTCCTTCCAAATACAACACAGCTCTGCCATTCAAAAATAAACATATTAAAAGAGATCCACTTAAATATAAATTGATAGGAGTGCTATAGACTAATACATTTCCTTTTTTGTTTTATTTCATTATTCTTGTCAACTATCTTACAAAAATTAACTTCAAAACAACCAGACACATATATGCAACCCTTTTTCTCTTGCATGTTTCAAAGCTTTTGAACACCAAGCAACTGAACCAATTTGCACCAAAACTAAACTTCTTGCAGAATGAAAAGCAAGGAAATTGAAAAAATATGAAGGGTTAAAATGTCTCAATTACTTGTCTCCCTCATGTCTTCAAGTCTTATAAGTTCAACTTAACATCCGAAATTCAAAATAGCACAATAAAATTTTCAGATATGATCTTCTTCAATTTTTTTGCAGATGTATAAGAAAAGAATTGTGGCATTTCTAGTTCATAATTTATATTAGTGGACATGAATACCATAATATATAATATACAGAAAGTCCACATTAATATATATTTATAAACTCCCAATGCACATCAAAACAAAGCCAAAGTACCGCAATTCTTTGTGCACTTAGGTAATGTGAAATAGATCATCTCCCATTAATTAAGTTCATTGTTTGGATTTATATTTCAAGTTATTAAAATTGAAAAATAGAGGCATTTTAAACCTTTTAGAAAATACAAGTTTGTTTTCTCATACCAGTTGTTAAAATGCTTCTACAACAAACCCATTGCATATTATAATAAGCTCTCAGTTAATAACATTTGGTTGAAAAACCAATCCAATGTTAACATCTAACACAATCCATTCAAAAACCACCAATAATAAGGATACATATACAAATGTATGACGCAAATTCAAACAGTTCATGCAACTATAGGTGATCTTTTTATCAGGAGCAGAAGGTGTTACTTTGCACGCTCAAAATTATGAGACTGCAGTGATAGTCTCAATATAAGGAAAAAAAAATGCAAATGAAGAAAACTTCAGAAGATGCAATTTTCCATAAATCTCACCAATTGAATTTGTTTGAAAGACGCAGGTATTCAAACTTTAGCTAAGTATAAGTTATCAGATGAGCCAGGTTCAACTTTTCCTCCAATTTTGAACTTCTAAAGTTTCAGAACAGAATTTTTATCCAGCATAGCCAAGTGAAATGAGCAGGTAACCCAGATTTCCAGAAACTAAACACTCTCTCAGAGGTTCAGAAGCACCATACATAACCATTAACCAAGTAAAATACACTAGGCATAGTTTTCCAAACCTGTGTTATGATGTACTGCTAAATGCCCACTGTATAAAGAACATAATCACCAGACTAAACCTCATGTAACACTTATAGGACAGGAAAAAGAACAATTATCAACACATACCCTGGTTTGACTATGTTCATTGCGATTGCTACGAGCCTATCAGGATAGACGGAAACCCGATGCCACTGCACTGAGCACCGTGACTCGTATTCCTCTGGCCGCTCGTGCGCTAGCGGCCGGCGGTTGTTGCGGATTCCGCCGGTAGCGAGGGAGAAGAGCACGATCTCCCGACCGCCCCTCAGGCGGCGCTTCATTGGCGCCTGACCAACCTTCCCGACCAGAATCGCCTTGAAAAGGCCCGGATCCATGCCTCCTTCGATCTCGCGCGGCTGACCAGGCTCGAATGGGCGCACCGGACGCGAGGAAGTCGGGTCCGGGGAGGTGAAGGTGGCATGATCGGGGGAGGTGACGGTGTCTGAATCGGAAGAGGAAGTGGTGGAGAAGAGGCGGAGGGACGGAGATAAGAGGCGGACGCGGCCGGAGAGAAAGCGGCGGGAGAGGAGGGAGTTCGCCATTGGAGGAAGGATTTTGGTTGTGTGGGTGCGAAAAGTACGAAGTCAAATAGTCAAAACCCTACGGAGAGTGAAAACCCCTCGACCTAATGAATTCGGAATTTGCATCCTCTGAGATATCTCAAACTTTGTGTGTTTTCCTGGAAAATCTCAACCGTTCAAATACGTTCTACACGAATCTCAAAGCCAAATAATATGGACCCCATGCGCAATCCGTTTATTACAGAAAATCTCAACCGTTCAAATACGTTCTGCACGAAATCTTAAAGCACAGATAATACTGCCCCTGCGCTGTGGGAGCAGCTTGGGTCCGATGCCCATCGGATCCAAAGTGGGTTCGATGGGCTCTAGGACCGTCCGATCTGCTTTAAGATTCACTTCAGAACTTTCGCGGCTTCTTTAATTTACGTGCGCACGGATCTCGAAGCAGATTGGACGGTCCTAGAGCCATCGAACCCACTTTGAGTCCGATGGGCATCGGACCCAAGCTGCTCCCGCTGCGCTGTACCGCAATAGACACCGTACACGGAACGCGTATCCTCTGCATTAACTCAAAAAGGAATCTTTTGAGTTATTGAATCTGAACCGTCTGATTTTAAACGGAGCCAATCCGACTTCTGACTATAACTTAGGAGGATTTTCAATTCGTGCGGATCTAGTCCGCAAGAATCTTAAGACAGATCGGATGGTCGAAATTCATTAACTCAAAAGATTCCTTTTTGAGTTAATCCAGAGGATACGAATTCCCGTACACGTCGGTCACGCCAAAGTTGAGATTTCTCCGAGATACGCACTCCGACCTAGTTTACATCCCTGGATGACCCGAAATTTTTATTAATAGAAATAATAATAAAGGAATGTCGATATAGAAGAACGAATTCGTCGGAATTTTAAATCTAACAAAGACGTTATTTTTGGTAACGTCCCAGGGGACGTTACCAACGATAACGGCCCGATTAAAATTGCTAATCGCAGCTCCTTAAAAAGCTGGCCGTCGCCAACGATAATGTCCAGACGAAAAAAAAAAAGAAAAAAAAAAATGTGGCCGTCGCCAACGATGACGGCCAGCCGTTTTCTGTGAAAAAGTTTTTATTTTCTCCGATGACGGGAAGATATTTTGTTAAGTAGGTAAATAGCATACTTAGGGAAATTTTATTGACCAAAAGGAGGAGTATACAAAGAGATGGGTACAAAGCTTTCATTACATGTATTTAGTTAACTAGTGACCATTGTCTAACATCCCTAATTACAAGAGCCGATATTTGATTTTCTCCGATATTTGATATGCTCCAATATTTTTCTGTGAAAAAGTTTTTATTTAGACTATTAAATAATAATTAATTTTGAAAATCCAAACCGTTCAACATGTTCGAAATATTGAAATGTGCTTGGAGACCAAATTTTACATTTTTTTGAATTTTTTTACTATTTATTAAGCCATTTTTTCAATCGCTGATCCGGTGGTCCAGAAAATTTTACTGTTTTTTACTGTTTACCGTTGGATCAGTAATTTTCAAAGTGGCTTAATAAATAGTAAAAAAATTCAAAAAAATGTAAAATTTGGTCTCCAAGCATATTTCAATATTTCGAACATGTTGAACGGTTTGGATTTTCAAAATTAATTATTGTTTAATAGTCTAAATAAAAACTTTTTCACAGAAAAATATTGGAGCATATCAAATATCGGAGAAAATCAAATATCGGCTCTTGTAATTAGGGATGTTAGACAATGGTCACTAGTTAACTAAATACATGTAATGAAAGCTTTGTACCCATCTCTTTGTATACTCTTCCTTTTGGTCAATAAAATTTTCCTAAGTATGCTATTTACCTACTTAACAAAATATCTTCCCGTCAAAAAGGCTGGCCGTCATCGTTGGCAACGGCCACATTTTTTTTTTTTTTTTTTTTTCCTCTGGACGTTATCGTTGGCGGCGGCCAGCTTTTTAAAGAGCTGCGATTAGCGATTTTAATCGGGCCGTTATCGTTGGTAACGTCCCCTGGGACGTTACCAAAAATAACGTCTTTGTTAGATTTAAAATTCCGACGAATTCGTTCTTCTATATCGACATTCTTTTATTATTATTTCTATTAATAAAAATTTCGGCTGGATGACGGATCCGGAAATTTTAGAATAAATGCTTTTCGGCTTAAATGTTTCGCTTTAGATTGAAATTTTAAGAAAAATATATTTTTATTAAATTTTGTCCGGTTTAATCTATTTTATTTTAGCTTAATCAGATAAATTAAAGTTTATTTACTTGAATTACTTCAATGTTTTATATTTAATTTGATTTGATCTCTTTTATTTCAATTCAATTAATATATAATTACATTTATTTTAAGATTATTAAATATAGTTGTGTATTTACTGAGTTTGACAATTTAAAATTTAATTTTTTTTATTTTTGGTTGAACCAAACAAACTCTATATTTTTTAATTTTTGTATTTGATTGTTTTTCGGTTGACAAGTTTAATTCGATTAGTTCGGTTAGATTAAAAAAAAAACAAATAAAATTTTAATTTAGCTATTGTAATTCGATTTTAACCAAACCGACCGTTAAAGCACCCGTAACCGTCAACCTAGTTTACATCCTCTGCAACTCATGTCATAAGTGGATTACATGTTTTTTTTCTTATTCTCATTTAGCCAAAAAAAAAAAAAAGAGAGAGAGGAAATCGGTAAAAAAAAATTAAGAAGATCGCTCGAACATGTTTATGTAATTATAGTTTTTTATATCGCGAGTGTGGGGATCAATAAAATTAGAAATGTTGATGATATCGTTAAAAAAAATAACAATATATGTTGTTAATATCGTCTTTAAAAGTTGCAATGCAACTCATGAGATCGTGTCTTCTCAAAAAAAAAATTCTCAGATTCTCTATTGTTCTCGTGGTATTGGCTCGATCCAATACTTTAAACCATTCAGTATGCAATAATTTAAACTCCGAACAGTTTGAGTTGTGAACATTTGAAGTTTTTTAATTTTTCTAGATTTGTTTGTCAAGAATTTTGATTATCAGATTAAATACCATTTGCAAGCAATATAAGTCCTTGCATTGCCAATTTCGAGTTCGTTAAATATTGGTGTAATTTTCTAATTTTAAAATATACTCTTTAACTCCTTCAGTTTTAAAATATTTGCGTAGAAAGTCGTGAGTTCGAAATCCAACGAAATAGACATTAAAATTTATAAAACTAGACCTTCAAATTTTCTTTTAAAAAAATTATCATAAATTAACTCGGACTACGACAAGTTTCAGTTGCTCTCCGCTTGAAGAATATAAAAGCACAATGCAATCAAATTATACACCGTCGATTTTAGATCGGATATTCAACGTAAGCCTAAGGCTGAAGATGCATTTTAGAGCAGTCAGGAAGCTTATGTGGGCCCCGTCTAGGCACGGTCTATTTTTTCCAGAAAATTATTAATTTGGATTTAGTTTGAGGAACTCAAATAGTCATGTGACCATGTCTTTAATTTTTTCAAGAATTTAATAATGAAGCTTTTATAACTCAAATGACAAATAAAGTAGTTCATATAATCGATCATCGCCAAGAAAGGAAAAATAATACTCAGACATTACTATAGCACCACATTAATGCTTTCTTAAATATTAATTGTTCTCGACTTGCAACAAATTTTCTATCAATCCGCTCATCACAGTCATTAAATGAATGTTAAACAATAAAGACTCTTTTACTAACTTAAATATATTCCTTACTAATAAAATCATCATTTTCAATATTGACACGAGCCTTTGCCATCTCCCATGCATTGAGCTCTCTAATCTTCACCTCTTGAGAGCCATGGTTGAACACATAAAGACCTGAGGTTTGACCAGTCAACACATGTTTCGGGTAGACCCGCAGTGTCATACATGTTCTACCACCACCTCCATAGCTCTCTACGACTGAATGATCTATCTGTTATCGAGAATTTACAAATAAAAACCTGAGGTTTGCCACCTTTACCAAGACCAAGAATAGAAACAACGAAACAAACTAAAAAAAAGCCTGTTTGTTTTTCTTCCGTAGTGCGTTGTTTAGTAATTTTTTTGGGCATTTAATGATTGAACGAAAATCTATATAAGACTGTAAAAGCTCTATCACAGGTCACTTGAGGATGGCAATAGCCCTGATGGTTTATTTCGCAAATTGTTGTGGCTTAAGTGTTCCTTTACAGTAACCCCTGACTATGAAGTATAACAAATAAAACAAACTAAGTATGAATTAGAGATTGTGATAAAATAGGACTGAACAAAATATTTACCAGGGTTCTCAGTGAAATTCTTTTGTCCTTGCTTATATCTACTCCAACAAAGGCACCATATGCAGGTTTGGTAACACCCTCTCTCCTTGATGAGCTAATTTTGGGACACAAAAACAGAATAAGAAAAATATAATTCATATGTGCCCCTAAGAACCTTGACATTTTTTTTAGTAGGAATTTTAACAATTAAATATATATATATATACACATGACCTTGACATTTTTTGAGAAGTTGGCATTTTGTCTACTAAATATATATACAGAACCTTGATTTTCTCTGTCCCCAAATAATGCAATAAATGACAATTCCCATATACCAGGACCAACATCTCTCCCTCTATTTATATTATATATCTAACATGCACCTTTGTACAGAGGTGGAACACTTTGGGGCTTTTTAGCATATTTCAACGAGGTAATTGACAGTATGCACTTTCAGATTTTTAATATGTTGCAGGGGAATACATGAAAATTGCCTTGTTAATTATGATAAGAAGTTGAGAAAGAGTGCCTTTTTAGGTCAGAGCACATGAAAGCCATGTATCTATCAGAGATTTTGTATATTCTGAAATAGATAGCAGTGTGTTCTTCTTGGGCCCCATTGATGTCACTAGACAGTACAAAAAGGCCGAAGGGGCCAATTCCTCCCTTATCAAATGGTGTGATCTCATCACAGAGCTTGGAAGGGTCTAGAAGATATGAATTGTCCAATGATTCGGCACCTTCGAGGCTTTGTAGTTCAAATTCTACCTCAATATCTACCTGTTATTAGAAACTAATCAAGTCCGTGAAAATGACATGACATTGTTCAATGAAATTGTTTTGCACTAAAAAGACCAGTCCATGATACTACCAGTTTGTTTTTCTATTATATAACTAATGCGCACATTTCTTTAACTTCACATACCTTTTAAGATCAACAATTCTGGTACTGCGGATCTTTCCAAATCTAGTTTACCTACCATTTTTAATGTAATGCCTGACTTCAGATATACTTATTGTTATTTTGGATTGTTTTTTTTTTTTTTTGGGCCTTAGTTATCAAGTATCCTAGGTAGAAACATCCAAAGTACTATGGTACCAAATAACAATAGCATACCACTATGCAGGTATTAGGCAATATATCACTTTATCGATACATACCAACAATCGGGTTTGATTATAGGCTGGCTAGATACAATCATCAGTGATCTTAGTATTGGTACTGTCAGATCCAGCAAAATCTTAAATTTTGCATAATTATATCATCTCTCTCTCTCTCTCTTTATAACTATCAACTTGCCTGGGAAGTCAAGATCCCACTGATTTCATATCTGGCACCAGATTGCAATTGAAAATCACACAACTGGACTTGCTTTTTCCTGAGTGATTTTATCTCTTCAATGGGCCACTGAATTAGTTGCTTTGCATCGGTATCCAGCCAGATAGCCCTTGGGAATGTCTAGAAAACAAGGTTGGAAAATGAAACCTTAGAAATTAAAAACTGCCAAAAGAGAGAATGATATACCACAATTAAGCAAACTAAATAATAATAAAAGCGTACCGAATTTCATTAAAACACAGACCTGTATACCAGACCAGCCTCTCTTGACATCATCTGCTACACTATCCGACTCATTTACCCAAGCCCAAAGAATACGCCTATTCTTTTTGCCATCAAAGAAAGACTTAGAAGCATAAATGTGCCCGTAATCTATCATGGGCCAAGTCTTGTAATCATCTTCGTACCCCTCATCTGGTACAAAAACATCTTTCTTCTCGTCATACATGCCGACTAAGTAGTAATCTTGAAAGGTTTCCGCGAGGCTCACTTTCAGAACATGTTTTATGTTTCCTGTGTTAACTGATGGATCTAAGTCTAACCCATCTTTACTGGATAATGATACAGGGAAGAAATCAGGGCATTCACACATGCCACAGTTTTGAGATTTGTGCAATGGAAACTCATTCCTTTCCCAATTTACAAAGTTCAGACTCCTGTACAATAAAAAGTTAGAGAATGAGGATTCATGTCTGCTGGTATGACCTTTGGAAATCCCAGTTTCAAACAGGTATCCAGTTTATTTGAAATGCTTACTTGTATAACAGAATCTCAGTTCTTCCCTCCAGGTTAGCTCCAACCGCCGCTCTCCAGTACCCGTCTTGACCAAACCATCCGGTACTCGGGTCTCTAAAATTGGCTGGGTCGATATCGCCTTCGGGAAGCATAATCGGGTTGTAACCCGGTTTGGTCCATTCTCGTAACAACGGGTCTGACACGTTCTTCCGGAAGGCGATGTTCTGCACCTGCCTCTTTTTGTCATCGTAGCTGGTGTAGAGTATAACGGGCTCACCGGCCACGAAGGTGACGGAGCCAGTAAAGCACCCGTTAATGTCAAACGGATCAGTGCAGTCGAGTGCGACATCGAGGGCTTCCCAGTTGACGAGGTCGGTGGAGACGGAGTGGCCCCACGCGATGTTGCCCCACAGTGGGCCCTTTGGGTTGTACTGGTAGAAAAAGTGGTATAGCCCCTTGTAGTACAGTGGGCCTAATAGTTTTATTCGAAAGAAATTTTAGCAATCAAATCATATATAGACTTAATTGTTTCTAGCAATCAAATTACTTTAATTAAAGAATACTTGAGTTAATAAAAAGTGATGAGAGAAACATATATACCACATGGATCTATTTGGTCGATTATCAATCCCAAATTAATCAGAAGACGGTGGTGCACCACATGCAAAGAAAGAAATAGTTAATTAAGAACAGAACACTCATCTTCTCAAGAAATGAAAAGCAAAGAAATAGTGAAGTCGATTACCATTGAGCCAGTTCTTTGAAGGTTGGAAATGGAATGCGGTTCTATCTGGGTCAATTTCGTTTGCCATTGAGCCAGTAGTGAGCAAGATGTTTATTGCCTATTGGAAACTCCCCACCGGTTTCATCAATTTCTTTTGCTGATGAAAAATATCGTCGAATGGTTTCTTCAGGTAGCATGAACTCCCCACCTGTTTCATCAATTTCTTTTGCTGATGATGAAATATCAATAATTCAATCTGGACGCACAATTTTCTTGGGAAAAAAAAAAAATGTTTCTTAGTATTTTATTCCATGCTAGCTGTGTAGGTCCCAGCCCATGAGGAGTTTGATCTGCGTGCACCTTATCGAATTCGGATCACCCAGGTACCTGACTCAAGCAAATTGGAAACGGACGGTCAGGATTGTTCTTTTAACTTGGCACGACAAAGCACAAATAAAACTGCCTCCTGCTCCATCACCGAATAGACATTGTTTGGAGCTAATCTGAGCCGTCCGTTTCAGTTTACTTGAGTCAGGTACCTGGGAGGACACGTTCTCTCTTGTTATATAATGATTAATTATGATTATAGGTGCGTTAATTTGTCCTATTCAGACTTAATCCGCGGTATCCGATGCTATCATAAGAAGAATTATATACAGTAAAAGGGCAATGGGGTGTTACTGTAGCTATGAACAGTGACACCCCCATTCAGTTCCGTCTGATGGTAGATAGATGTTTCAGATTGTTCCTGCTGATGTCAGACGACGTCATCAGCCAAAATTCTCCTCCGTCTCTTCATTCTCTGCGATCTGATGCTAAATAGATGGTTCAGATCAAATTTGATGATGTCATCCAGCGTCATAAAAAAAATGAGGCTCCCGCTCTTCACGAATTTGCTTGCTTCGACAGGCGTCCTTCCCTCCTCCTCAACGCCTGCCACGTGCTACCCCTTCGCTACGTGTTCTTCGCTCTGTTCGCGGCGAACTCTGCCGCTGCTCTCTGTGGCTCATTTCCTCTCTTTGAATGCATTGACTTTCATTGTCCCAATGTCCTTCGCTTCCAATCGCTTCCACATTCAGTTTGCAGTGTAACGATAAATGAAGACCCTAATGCGAGCTCTCCGCCTCTCCTCCTCTCTTCTCCGACTGCCTCTTAACGCGCCGCCAGAGAGAGGCTTTCTCTCGTCTCCGTCGCATTTCATTTTTCTCTCTGGGGTGAGTTCCACGTTTATTTTCTTTTTTCTGTTTCAATTTTTCATTCTCCGACCTTTTGTAGTTGCCAAATCATACTTTTTCATAAAATTAGAGGAGCTCTATCCTGTTTTATGACAATATTTTTTTTATTTTCTTTGTCTTATAGGATGAGATAGCAAAAGCAGTATCTCCATTTTGGTCCACATTTCACTTTTTTCTTCGACAAGTACGCCTTATATTCGTATTTGTAATTAATTGTTCTTTGCTAAACATCAGTTTTGAATTTAAGATTATAGAGCTTAATTTGAGCTTCCCTTACCTTCCTATGCTTTGAATATACCAGAATTTTCCAATTCCTTTTGGTGCACCCATTTATTTTGGGGGATTTTAGTTGAGTTTGAGTAATGTATTGTTCTCTACATCAATGTCAGCCAATTTATATGTTTCTATTTGGGGGTTGGATTTTGTCCATTTGAGGGTTTTATAGAACAAGACTCGAATCAAATTATGCTGCACTACCAAGTATTGCAAGAGAGAATTATTTTGTGATGCACCAATGTGCAGTTATTTTGCCATATGCAAGCACCAACAAAGAGCACAATGGTACAATTGATTACATTTTCTAATCATGGAATAACTTAATTTGTGTGCTCCGCTTCTTTAATGGCCAAATTAGTTAGATAATTTGAACTTTGTAATAGATATAGCGTACCATAGAATGTTACTATATTCACTTAATAATTGGTAAAGGCAGAATTTAGAGGTCTGCATATAGTAGCAATTAGAGTTAATATAACTTCTATGAGTGAGGCTACCGTACTATGCATAGCACGGTTGGGTCCGTGCCACGGCTCAATATTTGAGTTTTCAAAATCCTAACGGTCGATCCGAACCGTTCAACATGATTATAAAATGAATATGTACTTGCAAACCAATAATTTACATTTTTTCAATTTTTTTACTATTTTTTAGATAGGTAGAAAATCACTTGATCTGAAAATTCTGGACCATCCAAAAACAGTGATTTTCTACCTATCTAAAAAAATAGTAATAAAAATCGAAAAAATGTAAAATTTAGTTTGCAAGTACATATTCATTTTATAATCATGTTGAACGGTTTGGATCGACCGTTAGGATTTTGAAAACTCAAAATTGAGCCGTAGCACGGACCCAATCCGTGCTATGCATAGTACCGTAGCCTCTCTCAACTTCTATTGCACGTATCTATCTGCTTAAGTTTGGATTTTTAGTTTGAAATTTCTCAACCTGTTATTCCAACACAATTATGCAGCTTAACATGTCTAGGCAGGTCTCTCAAAATTTCGCTCTTTCCCACTTTCAGACTGCTCTCCTCTTCCATTGCACTTCAACTCCTCCGCAAATCAATCTCTTCTCCTAGGGACTTCAGTCCGTCTCGAAGGCCTCCTCTTCCAGCCTCTTTACCAGTTCTCTTGGGAAATATTGCTCTCATCCTTCGTTAGCACTGGAGATAATTTTAATCAATCTCTTCTCTTCTTCTATGTTGTATGCCTCAATCCACTAATTGGAAGACTAATCAGCGGCCTAACTGAATATCTCCTCGGAACACTTGTATGCACCAAGGCGATAGATATGTGGAGCTAATACGAGCACAAGCAAGCTCGGACGATTACTGGTACAGTTAATCAAGCCTCTCTGAAATCTTGATTTTGTGGTTACGCTTTCTATCAATGTCTAATTGAAATACCTTTTTCTCTCTGAAATAAGGAGAGAAACGTCTGGATTTTCAAACCAGTAAGATAGGGTATCATAGAATTTGTTTGGATATGTAGGTGAGGAGATTGAATCTCAAATAATCCTTTAGTCTTTAATCTTAATTTTTGGTCATTTTCTCTTTTGATTTATTGAGGAAAAAAATATCAATAAATTATTTCAATCAACAAATTTTATAGTTGCATCTTCAAATGGGATGTTATGAGGCAACCGAGCTTATTCATGAAAAAAATTTAAACCATCCAATTAATTTAACACTTTTAGTAATTTGCTAACTGATTATTGGTTCCATTACCAAAAGCAACAAGATTTATTTTCTCAGCCGATTAGAGTTTACTGTTTCTGTGATTATACTTAAACAATTGGAACCTGACAACTAATTTGTTTTTGTTTAGTGGGAGGTTAGTAACTACCAAACCTTCAATTTTGGGTTGCGTGCCATACTGTCTCTCTGCCCCTCTCTGCCTGCCCAGAGGTATATGACTGTCTTTGTTTTTCTCTGTTGTTATTTCTTTAGTCAATTGAATTTGTGCTTCACTGATTTTTGCATGGTATATTGATATGCATTTCCTATAATTTCATTTAATTAATTTTTCAAACTTCTTTATGTATTATGTTTTGTTTATGATATGGTTAAGCATAGAACTATAATGTGTGGGCCCTAAATTGGTAAATGATATATGTTTCCCGAAACACTACAACTTGATGTCATATATCTTAATTGCTTTACCATAATTAGCATAGTTTAATCCCTCTAATTTAGTTTAATTGCTAAAAATAAAACTTTTCCTATTTGTTTTTGTTGAAATTTATTCAGGTTCATTAGCTGGGATTGTGTTGATAACTGTGCTTCCATGTTGAGATAAATATAATCCAAAGCAAGTACGTATTTCTTTTCTGTTTTATTAATGTCCGCTAGCTATTGTAAATGACATTTTCAATTGTTTGCACAACACATGACTGCAAGATTAAGTAAATTCACTCTCTTTCCGTTCATAGATTATGAGAACATCTGCTGTGGAAGGTGAATTTGACTGAGTGGGCTTTTGGTGACAGTTCTATTCTTCTCTGGGATTCACTTCTTGAATACAAGCTATTGCTTCTCTGACAAAAGTAGTATTTTGTACAGGTGCTGACTGTTTTTATATGTACTTTTTTTTGTCGACTGATCGGATAGTAATTTTTATAAAAAAAAAGTTATTCATTTTGCCAAAGTATCACAAGGCTTATATTACAATTATCAAATGAACTCTTCACTTAATTAGTGTTGATTTCATTTTTTTGTGATTTGCTGATGTTGTCAAAGTCTGCGTATACTGATAGATGTGTCAAGAATTGACATGACTACAGTTCTCGGCTTCAAAATTTCAATGCCTATCATGGTGGCCCCCACTTCCATGAAGGTAATACCACGTATCAGATGGACACCACTTGGTAGATTGATATGGATGATGCCGTAATGGATATTGCACTGCAGTTGAATGAAATTAGGATAAGCACGTTAATTACATGAGATTAGCTCATGCTGTAGTCTACTCATGTGTGTATTGCCGACAACACTATGTTGTGAGAAATAATATTTAATCGATAAAATCTTTGTTTCATTTTGCTTCAGGTGAATATGGAATAGCACGAGCTGCATCAACAGCCGGCACCATCATAGTTTGTTCCAACAATCACTCAAATATATTCCTTCATAATTTTATTAATATTTGTTGTACCTTGTCGTTCCTCTCCAGACAAGACGGTATGGACCAGTAAAATCAGTACATAGTTGCTCTGTCAAGATAGCTCTGTCAAGATAGCTCTTTGTTCATTTAACAGTTGTTATGCTAATTACAGAATACTTTCCAAATTTACTCTCACCAATTCAACTTGATAATACAATCATTTCCTTTCTCCTTTTTCATTTTAAATAAATTGAAATGGTTGTGCATGAAATTATTTCGCAGACACTGTCATCTTGGGCCACATCAAGTGTGGAAGAGGTTGCCTCAACTACACCTGGGCTAAGGTTACTTCGGCTTCATGCAAGTTCCATCTTTGTGGAAGTTGTATAATATTTTTTTCCCTTCCTTTATATTGCATTTCGTTTTGTGACTGATGAAATATCCGGGAAATAACCACAAATGTATTGCAAATAATTTTTTTGTAGGTGTACAACGGTAGGAATGAAGTGAGGAGAGCTGGTGTGAAGGCTGTTGCCCTTAGTGTAGACACCCCTTGCCTTGGCGTCATGTATCCGATATTAAGAACCGGTATGGTACTTTACTCTTTCTTCCTCAACTTCTGCATGCGATTTACTCTTGGAATTATTTGTAGAACATGATGCATCTAGATGATAAAACAAGGCCAATATTAGCAAAATTTTACATAAATTGTACCTTTACCTTGGTCATTCTACACTATAGTGAAGTAATTTTCCGTTTTATGCTTAATTTATTCTGGTATAATACAAAGAAATTAAGAGTTATAAAACAATTATAGTACTTGCCCTTAGACATGTGTCTAGTCTTGCCTTTATAGAGATCCGCTCCTGTTTGTAGAAGTCTAATAAAAATTTGAAAATGACAACTGTTTACAAATTTGTCCTTCCTCATTTGATACTGAAACTTTTTTGAGGGCTTGGACATAGAGAAAATGGATAAGGTGAGGATAGCTATTTTCAGAATTGAATTTCTAAGTTGAAATTTTTATTATTTTTGTACGATGCAGAGTAATAACTCCGGTCTCACATCCTATGTTGTCAACCAAATTGACTGTACTTTGAGATGGAAGGTGGTGCCAAATCAATACGTATCTTTCCATTTTTGCATTTTGGAAAAAAAAGTTGGAAGATATTGGCACTACCAATCCTCTTTGTACCTTAATACCAATCATCTATGTTTCTGTACCGATTTACGAAGATTGGCAGGAGTCTTTCTATGGTCTTCAGATATTCATAAGATCAAATTGTGTTTCTTCTGTTCACATTTCAGTGCATATCAACTAGAGTTGGGTCATTTCGGTACAGGTCCAGTGCAGCTTTGGTTAAAGGATTGGATATGTTGTTGCTGTTTTTTTTTTTCTTAATTGTACTATTGGAAATATATTTACTTAATTGTTATTATCCTTAGATATAGAATTCCTTGTATAGATCATAGTAACAAAATTTGCAGAATGTGGAATATTCGGTATCTATTTGATGTGTTCATGTTTGACTTGAAAATTTTGGGAAAGAATGCCATAAGATATTCAAAGATCTATTGTTGCAGTGATTCTACTCACTCTACACTTCTATTCTGCCAAATTATGATTCCGATTCCGAGAAAAACATTTGTTACAGTAAGTAAACAGAATAATATAAACATAATGTCACCCATGTACTTGAACATGCACATGCACAAAAAAGCAGTTGTGGCGGAGCCACAACAACGCACCTAGTTTTATTATATTAGTTGTTGACGATATATTTTTTCAGAGGATAGTGAAATTATTATCTTGATAATTTCTAGTTTGACAAAAAAATTTAAGAAAAAATTCACAAAATAGAAAGAAACTTGTAGGCATGTCAGCCTTATGAATGACATTATACTAAATTTCATGCAACTTAGAATACTATTTGATATACCATTAAGACCGTTGAATATAGATTGGTAGTGTTCGGTAATCGTGGCTTAGAGCTCGTTAGTGCTCTAAAGAGTCTTAAACTCATCGAACGGGTGCTCTTTTATCAATCTTAATGTTACCTCCTTAATGCTCCTTTTGCCCACCTTTTTTAAACTTGCTCAAGTTTTTAAGTCATGGTGTATGGTGCAGAAAGTTGCACAGCGATGGAAGGTGTGTGCATGTGTTAAATGCCTCAAGGTTCAATGCTCTGATTTTCAAGACATAGAGGAGAACATCGAATTTGAAACATTCATTTCTTTCTACAATTCCTTCGGTTCACCCTCGACAAACCTACGGTTCATAATCAGTCTATCGACAGAGTTTATTGATTGTGGGAACGTTTTAACTCCCAGCGGACGCAAACCCCCGCTGTTAATTACATCAGATGACCCTTTCAAGCCATACTGAACACCTCGTCCATTCCGGGATTTGTGCCTATTTGTCGTGAATTGAATAATCGGGCTAAAAAGGGGAGAACTCATGTACTTAGTCTTTCTATTTTCGTTTGATTTTCCTTGTTTTGGGTATTTAATTAATGTGTATGCATGAGATGCAATGAATGTTATTAAAATACATTCACTACACTTTTTATTTATTTTTAGAAGCATATTTGTATTTAAAAAAGTATATTTGTGCTTTATTTATATTTTATTTAAGAGAAAATGGTTTAAATGTGAAAAAAATGGAGAAAAGGGCATTTTGGTCATTTGGTAGGCTGTATGATGTTTGATTGTATTTGATTTTGATGTGGGAACATGAAGAGTTTGATTTGGGTTCATTTGGAGGTGGTTTGAGTTGATTTGGATTTGAAATGAAGGAGTTATGGCCAAAAAGGACTGAGAAGGTCTTATTTGTGAAGTTTTAAGTTTTCAGGGAGCATATTTGTAAAGCTGGAAGGACCGGAATTTATGATTTGGGCTTTTTATAGGGTTTAGAGAGCAATTTGGGCTTCTAAGGACTCATTTGGAGAGGTTTTACACAGCCAAGGGCTTATTTGCATCTATCCAGGGGCTGCGCTGTGAATAAGGTTTTGTCAGAGGGACTTCCTTATAAAAGGTCTTCTTTTATTATTTTCTGGACTTTGAGATTGAGATTTGGGCTTTGAGATTAGTGTTTGGAACTTTGAGATGTGCACTGGGGTTTTGGAATTTGTGTTATGTTTCAGGATTGAGGTATGCTTTGAGATTTGGGTATTTGGGCCTCCAATATCTGTGCTTAATATCTGGAGTATAGATTCTGGACTTTGAGATTGGTGCACAAGAGATTTGTTTGTTTGACAAGTGGGCCCCGAAGGCAGGAGTTTGGGTAGCTTTCGGATCAGACTTTGCTTCAAGATTCGAGTTTTCATTTAAACTCTTCTTTTGGCGCCTTGATCGATTGGCTCTGGCTGCTTTAAAACTCGTGCTTGGGATACGAACTGGGGTTTCGCCGAGGCTAGGGCTCTTCAGCTCCGGTGAGTTTTCGATCACGGCGAGGCTAAGGGATAACACCGTTGGAATCGCCTTGGGGAGGTGAACACGATTGGTGCATTGTCGGCGGCTGCCGGCCAGCAGAGGCGGTGGGACCCGGATGATCTTGGGTTTTCGGTGCTGATTGAAGCCTAGACTCGATTTCATCTATTTCTTTGTCTTCTTCTTCAATTACTGGTCTCTTTGGCATCGTTTGAGCATGAAGAAGCTCCATTTGAGATCAATTTCATCTTTTATTGAGCTTTTAGCAATCCTTTGGTTTTGGCTCTCGGTTTGGTACCGAACTGGTACTGGCATATGCTATCTTGATTTGAGAGATATGTTTGGGGATGAAACATTGTGATTTGAACATGTATGAAGGGTATTAAGGTTGAAAGGGGTTAATCTTGGGCATGGCATTGGATTTGAGTTTCGGGTTTGAGAAGAAAATGGAGTTCACATCATTCCTTTCATTTCTCATGAATTTCATTAATGAACATGTATAATTTTCATATTGTTCTTGTAGCATGATATATTAACAATGAATATATGAAATTCTATTATTTTTAGGCTTTTACTTCTATTTTTAGAAAATAGGAAATGGACAGAGGGTATATATGCATATGTACTGCTGCTGCTGTTTTTTTTATTTTCTGAAATCCAACTTTGAAAATTGCTAGAAAATAGTAGAAAAATCAGAAAAATGCAGAGTTTGAGTCTAAATTGATTGTCTTTTCATCCTCTATCTAACTGTTCAAACAGAATTTAAATTTGGTTTTCGGATCAGCCTGCACTGGCTGATTTGTACCAGCAGGTCAATTGAGGCATTTCCAGATCTGGTACTGTACCAGTATTGGTCTAATTTAGTTTTGACTCTTCTCTTTAACTGGTACCATGTGATTTTAGTTTACTTAGACTATGCGTAAGTCATGGCATCAAGGTTTGGTTATCAAAAATCAAAAGAGGCATTGGTATCACAATATGTCACTTACCAATACCATTTCGAATATGCACATAGGTCCTTGGTCATTTGCATAATTATGTGAAGGTCCTTGAGCATCATTTCATAGGGATTGGAATTTTTCCTCTTTTCATTTGCTCTCTCCTTCAACAATTATGCATCTAGGCCCTTTAAAGATCAATAAAACTCATAACATAGAAAGAGATGTAGTGAACATCAATCTTTTATATATTATTTATTTTATTTCTCTTTATGCATGAAAGTCCTTCAAAGTCCAAAAATAGCATAAATAGGGAGATGTAGTTAAACATCAATCCCTAATATACTATTTAATTTTATTTAAATTCTTTTTATTTATTTTGCACTTTTAGCTGATTTTATATTAAAAGAACTATGCAAGAATTGAATATTTAAAAGGATGTAGTTAAACATCAACTTCCAATATCTTCTTCTTTTATATTTCTTATAATATAAAATGTCATTTTGTATATATATCATTTTTATATATTTTTGTGTAATTGTGTGTTTTTGTCCTTCTTCTTTGCAAAAGAAAAAGAAAGGGAAAAAGGGAAAGAGGAGAAAGGAGGCAGAGAAGAAAAGAAAGGAAGAAATGATATTTTTAATACTTTTGTCATTATTTTCATGAAAATCATTAAAAGAGGCAAGAAAAGGGGAATGAAACATTTTATTTGATCATCAAGCTACATATTTCATTTTATTCATCCTACGATGAACTAGAAACTATATAGCCTTCACATTTATCATTTGGAGGTTTTAAAATGAAAAGAAAATAAAAGAGAAGATCAATGCTCAAGACAGTAAAGAAAAGAGAGGAAATTCATCAAAACTTCTTTATTTCGATTAAAATAACATATGTACATATCATTACTCATCAAGAGCTTACATCCTTTCAGGTATGAATTACCTTTCTAGTTTGCTAAAAAGCTTGAAACTTGAAATTTCTAACTTAAACTCTCTTGAAATTTGAACTTTCTAATTTGCTCTTTTTACAGGAGTTTCTGGAGAAGAAGAGGTATATTTCGAATTTTTTGGAGTGTATGGAGTGTGTATTTCCTTGCATTTGGGGTGCCTTATATAGGGCAATATTAGGGTTTTCGGGTTTGGAGCTGCTGATGTGTCTTTTGTTATGCACACCAGGTGCTTGATCAAGGGTCTGGATCATTTGGCTTTACACATTCATGCTTACATGGCATATGCTATCCAGTAGGGGTTTAACATGTCACCTATTCATATCTGGAGTAACCTCAGCCATTGGATCGGCCTTGGGCATCCTGCCTTGGCTTGTAGCCCTTGATTAACCGACCTTTGAATAGAACTTTCCATTCACGTGCTCCAGCCCTCTCGGAAGAGAATTTCCTTTTTTGTCATGTTCTTTGGAGTGAGGGGCACGTGTCCCTGGGACCAGCTAGCTAATGAATAGCTGTATTGGCCAATTTGGTGTTGTACCGGCAGTTTGTCATACCTTAACATGGTCCATTCTTATCCTTTGTCCTTTGGCTATTGAGAATGCGACATCTAGCATCGTAATACACCCTTTAATGCGTCCCAGGGTATATTAACTCTTGTCAAGAGCCAATTTTGTCACTTTCCACTGTGCCCGAATTGCACCATATTGGTTTCGGGTGCAGGCCTAATTCAATGCATATTGCATTAAATTGGAACTCTTAGTGGTGTCGTGTTATGCATAAAGAGACCCTGTCAAACACTCGGTCTTCGATTTTAAGCACATTGGCCAAACCACTTCATCACATTTCTATATTCTCGGGTTAGATTGAGAGTAGAGGAAATGGTTCAACTTTGAGAGAACTCGGAGGAGAGTGGAAAGGGAAGTGCTCTACCCATCTTTGGTGAGTGCTTATACATCCCTTCTTAGTAATTCGGGTTCCTGGTTTGGTTTTGGTTGAACTCGTGAGATAAAGGAAGAAGGAGGAACTGACAGGGTGGGGTCCACGAGTCAGTCTCCCTTTGCTTTGGTGTTAAAACCCTTTTATTTCTTTCTTTATTTTAGTTGCACGTGGTGTTTGATAAACCATGTATTGGGCTTCGTGTGGTGTACCAAGCACCGAGAGTACGCTCAGTGAAGGGGTCACTTGAGCTTCGGCACCGAATTATATTTCGGGTGTATGGTTTAGCTGGGCTTGGTGCATCATGCGCTGTGTGGCTGACTGTTCGGTCTACAAGCTCTGTTTGCATGAACCAAGTCCACATATCTCAGCTGAATAGAGAATTTTGCTTTGAGTCAATGACTTGTGGGCCCGAGTTGTAAGGTTCAGATTTTGTGTACCCCATTTGCACTCAGGGAAGCATGACTCATGCTATGGGTCCCCAGGGCCACGTGGCACCAATCAGAGACTTCTGCTTTTTCTTATTTTGATATCTTTTTAGCCATTTTGCATTAGGAAGTGTGCCATATATCGAAATTCATGATTATTTGAATAGGATCTAACCATGAACTTTGTTTCAGCAAATTTTATTTCCAATTTTATGGCATAGCATCGAATTAAAGTATATTTAGACCTTTAATCGACCAATTTATGTAGTTAAATGGCATCTTTGTCCAAATGACTATGATCTTGACTTTTTAGGGTCAAACACATGGTTTCACATGGCTTAAGTATTTTATCAAGTTTAAAACTTTCTTAAAAAAAGTTAGTTTTCAACTTTATCGAATGGGTGCTCCTTAGTACAGCTTAAAATTTAAGCTTCATATGGTTGTCAAACACTACCAAGTTGTTTTTGAAGAACGGTAAAGATGTATCAAATTCCATTATATTTCATGTGCATATAAACATAAACATAGCGCATATCACATTTTAAAAAAATTAATATATATATAGAGAGAGAGAGAGAGAGAGAGAGTTGGGCTATGGTGCTTCGCGAAGTAAAGCGAGTGTTTTACTTCACACTCATATTTTGCGATTCAAAGTTCAAAAATGTCCATCCGAACCGTTCAAATTGACCTCCATATTAAATTGTGCTTGGAGACCAAATTTTACATTTTTTGGAAAATTTTTACTATTTCTTTAGAATTTTTGAAAATTGTTGTTTTTTATGGTCCAAGATTTTTTGAAAAATAGCGATTTTCAAAAACTCTAAAAAAATAGTAAACAATTTCAAAAAAATATAAAATTTAATCTCCAAGCACAATTTAATATGGAGATCAACTTGAACGGTTCGGATCGACGTTTTGAAGTTTCAAATTGAAGATATAGATGTGAAGTAAAACACTCGTTTTACTTTGCGAAGTACCGTAGCCCAACTCTATATATATATATATTCGATGATGGTTAAGTTATTCGTGTTCAGTCTTAGAGTATTTACAATGGGATTTTTTTCAAATCTGACGTGTGAATTTTTTAATTTAATTATTTGGATGTACAATAATTTCTAAATTATAAAGTTTTCTTTAAAAGAAATGTTTTCTAATTGACATTTTGGTTAAATTATAGGCTCAAATTTTTTCATTTCAGAATGTGTAATAAAAGAAGAGAGATAAATCACTTATGTGATATAAAAGGAATTTAAATTTAATTTATGGAGAGAGAGGGAGATGGGGCTTGTGTTGGTCATCGTGGATATGAGAGAGAGAGGGAGAGAGGAAAAGAAAATGCCCTAGCCGCCTCAGCCTCAACCACCCCTTCTCCTTCCATCTCATGTCGTTTTCATCCGGCCAGCGACCGTCTGCTCCTTCGCTCTTGTTTTTCGCTCCCTTCCGAGGGAGCAGGGTAATCCACAACGCCAGCTTTCTCTACCTTCTTCACGCCTCCTCTTCGTCTCACTTCTCCACCCTCTTCCACTTTGTCCACCACATCTTCTCTTCAAGAAACCCTAGCCGCCATCAAGCCCTATCCATTATTGTCCCCATCTTCGTGCCTACCCGTCGGAAAAAGAGAAATTTGATAATAATAGCCCTAGTCGCAATTTCTCTTGTCTATTGGCACCTTTTATGTCCTCCTCCACTACCATCGGGAGAATCAACGGAACATTGGTGGCAATAGCCCTAGTTGCTAGGCGATGTTGAAGGTTGTCGTTGTCTACCACCAAAGGAGAGGGTTTGTTTATTTTGTTGTTTTAGTTGTTTGTGTTGTTAGATGTTGATGTAGTTTGATGTGGATGAGGTTATGGATGACAGGAATGAAAACACACGGAGAAGAAAGGAAGAGGTCGATAAAAAAAAAAAAAAAAGAACGCTGATGTGGCGGTCAAACAAAATTAAATCTAATTTCATAGATGTAGAGTCGGTGAAATTAAAATTAATTAAAATTGCAATTTCATAGATGTAGAGGTTTTTTTCCCACATTATAATCTGTATTACATGAGCACATATCATTAGAAGGAATGGCACTGGATATAGCACCTTATAGGCAATGGCGAGGTGGTTAATTTTTTTCGGTCCGATCAACAAAAAAACAAACTACAGAAACCACGAAGAAGACCGAACAAAACCAAAAAACAAAAGCCGTTTCACTGGCTCGTGTAGCGCTCGTCATGCACCACGCCATCACAACCAGACAGTGGCAGAGCCACATACAATGAATGGGGTCAATTGACTCCCATTCATTTTCAATTTTTTTTTATATTTATGCCTTATTTAATATTGTTAAACTAAAATATTATGGATAGTATGAAATTGACCCCCATTCGTAGTAGAAAATTTTTATATGCTTGATCTCCCATTCACGTTTGACCCCCATAGTCTGATAGTCTGGCTCCGCCCCTACAACCAGAGCAACATATAATGGAATTACGAATGACAAAAGCAATGGATTTTTAAGATTATTATCTACCAATTCAAAGAAGTAGAGAAGCAGTGCAATAGCAGTGAGAAATAGAACCTCGCCGCACCAGCTTTTGAGATCAGGCAACCGAGCAACCACATCGTCATTGGATGCTTTGACTTCCGCATTTGAGGAAACATTATCAGCTCTGCTTAAGTAAATTACGATCGGACGACCCATTTAATATAACATGAATCTCAAAACAGCCCCCCTACAGTCACAATAGGCACCGGATTTGAGTTTGGCCCATATAGAATTAATCTGGACCGGCCGTTGTAATTTGCTTGAGTCAGGTACCTGGGAGGATATCGGTCCATATAGTTATGTCAATATTGATATTTTTAGAAACGTAAATGGTCCCCCCTGCCCCCCGCCCCCCGCCCCCATTTTGTTTGAGTGGTCCCAACAGATATTTATGGTGCAGTGACAGTTTGGGACATTTGGTTGGGGAGACAATTATTTACGTTAAAATACTTTCGTGCATAAGTATAAATATTTCCGTGCATAGGTATAGATATTTTTGTTCATAGGTATTAATACTTCAGAAATTGTGTGGAGACAATACAGAATATATAAGAAATTATGCGGGAACGGTTCTCCATAATAGTTATGGAAGTTAAGTGCGGAGATAATGCAGGAATAGGGATGCGGAGACAATTATCAGGATTCAAATATATAAATTTGTCTTAATAGTTTAAGGATATGTTAAAACTAAAAAAAATAAAAAATATAATAATTTAGGGGCTAATAGAAGTTCCTTGGATTTTAATTTACAATAACGCTTGTGCTCTGCTAAACGTTGGGGCGCATCTCCTTCTGAACCCGCGAATTGTTTACAGATAAGATAAACAAACAAGTAATTAATATGTTGCAGCCAAAATCTGTAAAAGAATTAAGCTCCCAAACTTTGGTTTATAGATCTAAGAGCCAAAGCCAATACACACACTTCATTAAAAGGTTCCCAATAAATTAGTACGGATAGGATACATGATGATGACAATGACATGGAGGAGGAAACTTCCAATTAATTCATTAATCCCTCCATTTGACGAAACCAAACGGCGACAAATATTAAATTGTCATTTTGAACAGGTGCACAAGGGAAAAATGGAGCAGGTTTGGTGAATGGGGATGCCATGATTCACCGTGACACCATCATTTTATTAATTAATCCAATTTAATTTAACTAGCTCTGGTCTGGTCTAAATCATTCATCGCAATATGCGGAGCAGGTTGAGTGCTTTCGTCTTTGGGGGAGGCAAATTAATTAAAGATCAATTGAATTGATGGTTTGTTACGGCGGAAGGGTAATTATATATAATTTTAGGGAATTAGTGCTATTGATTATAGTCTAGGACATTTATATAAAGTGAAATAAAAAAAACTTCTAATTGTGCTGACCTCTAAATAAAAGCTGATATATAGAGATGATAAAAGATGGTCGTGCAAAATTAGCTTGCCAACGAGGTTAATAGTCAAGATCCGTATATATATGGAAGTTGTATATATGTAGTTATATTTATCATGGCAATTGAAAAAGAAAAAGAAAATTCTACATTTCAATATTGACATACCAATAGATTTGTTATGACTTGTAATAATAATAATAATAATTAGGCTATGGTACTTATCCGAAATTTTTATTGTTACCACACAAAAAAAATAAAATTAATTCTTTACCACTCCGTTGGAGTTTTATTCAATACTACTACCTCCGCTAACTCAGTTCGCGTACCAAATAAGCTGGTGCGCGGACTGAGTTGGCGCACCAGATGCTTTGATGAACAAATGTTGTTTCCCAAAAAAAAAAATATCCAAACTATAAGAAATAAAAAAAGTCAAAGTGCTCACTGCTCACCCCATGCGATAATTATGCTACAATGTAGGATTTTTTTTAAAAACAGTAAATAAAATAATCAAATTTAAAGAAACGACATGATTGCTCCGTTTGTTATAAAAACAGCAAAAACCGAATCCGGGATTCGGTTAAGCTATTTTTTTGCTTCGCCGAATGCGCTATTCGGTTAAGAAGTTGTTTTTAATATGAGATACAGTGGGTTGCCACATAAGATCACCATTTTTTTGCTTTTTGGCTTAACCGAATCCCCGATTCGGTGAAGGCTAATTTTTTGCTTTAACTTTTTTTGCTTTTTGGCTTAACCGAATCTCCGATTCGGTGAAGGCTGTGATTCGGTTTATATATAAAAACTCAAATATTTTATTAAGTTAACTAATATTTTATTAAGTCAACTCAAATATTTCAACTTTTTTGGCTAACCGAATAGGGGATTCGGTTGGGTGAATTTTTGGTTTATTATTTTATATTATTTTATTTGATAGTTTGAATATAAACTAAAAGTTTGATAATTACATTATTTAATAAAACTTTTGTTATGAATCAGGGTGATTTGGTTTTTTTTTTATGCTATAAATAAAAATTTCGGTGAAACCTACGATTAGGGTCAAGCGTCAAGCAAATTAATGTAATTATTTTAATTTAATATATTAATATTAATTTTATGAAACTTTTATTAATTAATGTGTTCATATATCTTTTAATTTAGATATATTAATTTTATCAAATAAAATTAATATATCTAAATTAAAACTTTATTACTATTTGTCTAGATAATTAGTAATAATTAGTAATAATCAGTAAATGCCTTTTTCGAGCAGATTGAGAAATAGAAAAATAGAAATTCAGAAACTTTAGAAAACAAAAATTCGACCAGATTGAAATAAAATGAAAAAATAGTTCATAAATAAAATGAAAAAATAGTTCATAAATAAAATGAAAAGGATTATTAAAAATTATGATCCGAATTTCATAACCGAATAGAGTATATTTAATACTTTATTTTAATTGGTGCAAGGTTCTCATTTTAATACTTATCATAAAGTATTTTATTTTAATACAGAAATCCGAATTCTTATCATAAAGTATTTTATTTTAATACTTTATTAAACGCCATGGTTATACTTTATTTTAATACTTTATTAAACGCCATGGTTTGACTTGGAATTTGATTTGAATTTCATAACCGAATCCCCTATTCGGTGTGAATAAAAAAATCAAAAAAAAAATCTTAACCGAATCCCCTATTCGGTTAACAATAAAAAAATCAAAAATCAAATCTTAACCGAATCCCCTATTCGGTTAACAATAAAAAAATCAAAAAAAAAATCTTAACCGAATCCCCTATTCGGTTAACAATAAAAAAATCAAAAAAAAAATCTTAACCGAATCCCCTATTCGGTTAATGGTGTTGTTACACGGAGTTCACAGCGTTTAGGGATCTGTCGTGTGAAAATTTGATTTAACCGAATCCGCGATTCGGTGAAGCGGAAAAAAATAGCTTAACCGAATCCCGGATTCGGTTTTTGCTGTTTTTATAACAAACGAAGCAATCATGTCGTTTCTTTTAAATTTGATTATTTTATTTACTGTTTTTAAAAAAAATCCTACAATGTAACCCCATTACATTTTTTTGGGATAAAAACAAACGACAGAGCACGTGCACCAACAGGCATAAAAAGTAGCATCCAGCCGATTACTTTCACCGACCAAATATTATACGACAATATCTAATCCCAGTCTTTCATTAAATTCTTGAACCAAGAGCTTCAATATCTTGTTACAATCTCTGAATAATGTGGGGCATACTTACCAGTGAGAATAGATCGACAGGTTTTGAAATTTAATACAGAGGATATTCTACCAACAAACTACCGTCCTGAAGAAGAACACACCGCTGGTCATAGAGAAGAATGCACAAGTCCGCTAACCCAGTCCGCGCACCAACTTGGTGCGCCAACCTAGTCCGCGCACCAGCCTATTTGGTGCGCGAACTGAGTTAGCGAAGGTGGTAGTATTAAACAAAATTTCCAACGGGTGGTATTGATTTAATTTTATTTTTTTGGATTGGCAACAATAAAAATTTCGGGGTACTTATACGTCACCTGCTTGATAGCAGCATTCCTTTTTGGTCTGGTCTTGGGCTCGATCTTGGGCTTACTTTAAAACAGTACTTTGCATGGTGCAACGAAAATTCCTTTAATCTTAAAGATAAGCCCGGCCCAAAATTGTTCTTCTCAGCAGCCTAGCTGACAGACCCTTCTCGTTTCTCCTCTTTTAATTCACAAAACATACTTCAGTAAAGAATCAGTAAAGAATTCGAAGCTGAAGAATCAGTTAGTCGAGGAAGAATCGGCGTAACTCAGACGGTGAGTCTCCTCCGATTCAATTGTTCTTTCATGCGAAACGCGGCCAGTCCGTTTGGAAAATCGCTCAACAATCGGATTGTGCGTCGCCGATAGATTTTGCATACCCTGGTAGCAACAACGGACTATGGATTGATATGATAGAAGGTCCTAATTTTAAGTAAGGTACTTCACAAACAATTTTGAATAGGAACTGAACTGGCCATGTTCAGTACCAGTTAATACCAGAACCGTTGGTGCTCCCTTAAAGATTTGTTCTTGGTATTATTGCTGTTTTGAGTTCAATTTTTTTTCATCTTTTGATCGAGTTCTGTTGTACTATGTATGTAGAAGAAATGTCTGGTATTCAAAACCAGCAATTACCAGCTTCAAGTGAGGCGTCTTCATATATGTCTGGTGAGATCAAATCAACTCTGGGTTTCATAAGAAGAACCTGAACACCATGAATTTTGTACTCATGTTTTTGAATAGTTGGCGCAGTTGAAAATATTGATTCTGCCGTACAGCATGCTGTGCTTCATGAACAAGTATGCCAGTTCTGAATTAGTAATTTGTATTTTTATTATGGTTGTAATTTTTTATTTTTGGTAACAGAACTAAGTTATTCAGTTCCTGTACTGTGTAGGAAATTGAGACTCAGCGAGCAATACAGAGCCAAAGGTCTATAACTACTTCCCATTTCATTCTTCTTCTATAGTATAAACTCTTCAGTTGGAGTCAATTTGTGCAAAAAGTCCTTTACAAGCTACATTTTTAGTACTGAAAAAGGCTTATTTTATATTAACACATTCTTTCCTCTTTATGATATCTAGACAAGAAAAAGAAATTGGCCGGCCTGTAGAAGAGAGTGGAGATGTACTCTCTGGACAATACAACCCTAACGAATTGAAGGTATTGTAGTCTGTAACTGATTAGCTAATAGAATTAATACATTAGTTCTCTATATATTGGTGCTTTTAACTAATTATTGTTTTATCTTGTAAAGGAGCATCTGTTGAAGATAACAGCTGACCATCGTGCAGAGGTGGCCAACAAAAGGGGCAAACTAAATCATAGTGATTATGGTACAAACCAATTATATGAATTATTAATTTTGCTTTTACAAAGTTTCAGTTTGGATAAGTGAATTTTGGCAGTTTTATTGATTGATGCTGAAGGCCCCCTTTGATACGTCCTTTAAGACTCTTACGCATTACTCTGTAATTTTAATGAAACGTATATAGAAAAATTGTACAAGTTGTAATTGTAGATGTAACAGGAAACTTAGGTAAATCTCTTACCAGAAATATGTTGAATTTTGGTTTACTTTTTTCAGTTTTAACATGTTTTTCTGTTGATTAGTTTTGGCTGAGTGTTCTTTAATTTTGATGGTCATTAGGTAATGTTGAGATTGGTAATGGTTATGGCGTACCAGGAGGCGGTGCATATAATTCTATTTCATCTAGCCTCCAATCGGGTACAACACAAGCTAATAGATTTTTGCTTTTGGTTTTATTTGTGGCCCATGTTTTTGCTTGTTCTAAGAAGTGGATTTGCAGGATGCAACTCATAATAGATTTGTTCAGATAACATTCCTGTCAGTTCTACCAGCTGATATGGTACCACTACTGATTTGAACCCGAGGCTAAACTTTTGTTAAATCATAGCTAATTGTGGACTTATTTAACTATTGAGATTGTCTTCCTGTATTAACTTATTTTGTTTTGTTTGGGGCTGTTTTGTTTGTTCTTTTTTTCTGATGCTTGATAAACTCATTTGTTAAATTAAGGCTTTTATATAGGAATCAGTCTACATATGGCATATGGAAATTAGGATCAAGATATTGCAAAATGACACCCAAAAACTGCAAAGAGACTGATGCTATCACTTAAAATAACGTACATAAGAGATCCAGAACTGGTGTTCTGATATTGTTTGGATAATTTTTAATGTAAGGTAAACCTGAGGCCAAAACTGGAGGAGCAAATGCTGCTAAAGAGATACCTGAGTTTCTGAAGCAAAAATTAAAGGCTAGGGGGATAATAAAAGATCAAATAAGCAAAGAAGCTCATGAAAAAAGAGAAAGTGTAAGCTATTCCCATTCTTTGTTCATTGTTACAATTTGGGATTTTTGCAAATAAAAGCCTGATGCTTTACAATTTGCACATAACATCTTGCAATTGACATGTGTCAGGCTTCTTGGATGATTTTTCTTTTAAGAAACAGTTGACTATTAGAATCGAGTTTAAGCCAAACAAAAGAAATCCTAAGTTGCCTTGCATTCTCTTAGCAAATGTAAATATTGAACCCACGATCAAAATCTCTTGATTTGATCATTTCAGCCTTTTGCTTAAAAAGAAGCAGCTTATTACAGTCAAGGAGCAAATCTGTTGCCAATGTGGTAACAGATACAACTTGACTTTTAATTTGAGTTGTTACCAACTCTGGGTCATTTTTATTGTTTTTAAATTGAACAGAGTACAATGAGCTAATTTGGTCAAATTCTGGATAAAATTGAGCCTTTAGTTGGAGAGTTGAGTGCTTGTAGTTTAGATTGTTACATGAGTTACATGAGGATCAGTTTTGCTAAATCAGTGCTTGAATTATTATCTTCTTCTTCTTTTTTCAAAATTTTATGTGAAATGCAGAGTTCTGAAGCCAGAGATGGTCCCGGCAACAGAGATTTGCCTCCTGGTTGGGTCAGTACATTTTAAAAAAATATTTTTTTTTTAAGATTTTAGGGCTCAATTTTGCTTGGTTTGCCTTTTCAATATTTTTGTGTTAATTTGTGTTAGATGGTATTCATTGATAAATTGTGGGAAAATAGCTAAAAGAGTAAAATTCTGAATTGTATGTTCCTTTATGCTATGAAAATGTACCAATATCCGAGTTCGCAATTCTTCATTTGGATAAAACAGTACACACTTATATTAAATTTAATTAGATTGAGGCAAGAGATCCTTCAAATGGGGCTGTGTTCTACCACAATCAGAGTACTGGAGCAAGCCAGTGGGACCCTCCCACAAGCTCTGTGCAAAACAAAAACGAATCAGTGCCACCTCTTCCAGCCGATTGGGTAGAGACTTCTGATGTATCAACAGGTATTGAAATATGAAATCTCTTGGCTTCAATTAGTTCTCATGGGAAAGTAAATGGTTTGCTGCGTCTTAATTCAAATAACACCCTATATTTTGCCAATTTTGATTATATACACAACATTGTCAATGTCATGGCAAAATCAAACTCCTATTTCAGATCTCAAATTGAACTCATTTCCCACCGTTGTAAAGGTGGTGGGTTTATATGTTTGATTCGTGGTAAGAAATGATGAAGAGATTGCATCATATGATAATCAACTAGTATCATTTACTCGTTTTTCTTACTGATTTAGCTGTGTTTTAACTTTTTAATGGTGGATGCTATTTGCAAATAAAGAACAAATATTTTATCAGGTATTGTTGCATGTTTTAGTTTCACTTATATATGTATGGAACTCTTTTATCTTCATATAGGTCGAAAGTACTACTACAACACAAGAACAAGGGTATCACAATGGGAACATCCCATCTCAACTTTCCAGTCTTCTTCTACACATGCCGGAAGCGGAATTATGGGTACTGGAGATAGTTTGCAAGTACAAATGCCAAGATGCTTAGGTTGTGGAGGGTGGGGCCTAGGGCTTGTACAGTCGTCGGGTTACTGCAACCATTGTACTAGGTATGATGTACATCTTTTATGAATTATGAGTAAGGCTTCAGTACTATGCATAGCGCACTTTGGTCCATACTACGGATCCATATCTTCATTTGCAAAGTCTAAATAGTTCATCCGAACCGTTCATCATGATCTCCATATGAAAATGTACTTGGAGACCAAATTTTACATTTTTTTATAGTTTTTTTTCACTATTTTTTTAGATAGGTAGAAAATCACTACTTTCAAATGGTCTAGAATCTTTAGATCAAGTGATTTTGTACCTATCTAAAAAAATAGTAAAAAAATTATAAAGTTGTAAAATTTGGCATACAAACACATTTTCATATGGAGATCATGTTGAGCAGAACAGATCTACTATTTGGACTTAAAAATGGATATATACATCCGTAGTACGAACCAAAGTGCACTATGCATAGTACTTTAGCCTCACTCATCTTTTATTGTGATTTTTGTTACTTGTACTTTAATTTCTGTTAGTGTTATTGATGTGATGGTTTTGCCCTCATGCTTGTGAACATCGAAAACGACCCAAGATGACAGTAGAAATCTCAAATGGTGGTAGTTTTAGGCAATATGTAATAAATATTTAAGGATGATAGATGATTTAGCTTATTTATGCTATTATGCTAGAAGATAAAAGGGTATTTTATACAAATAGGTTGAGTAAGTTTTTTTAAAGCTATGTGAAAAGGCAAACAACATTGATGATAAATTAGGCCCAAAGCTTACAACATCAGTTTGAGAGACCAAGTCCAAATGCACCACAAGCCCAATTAATGTTATAACTAAAAAGTTTACAATACCTGGAGTTAATTTTGAAAAAAAAGAAAAAGAAATGGCGGTTCTTTTATGTAGGGTTAATAGCCTCCCTTTTCAACAACATCAATCTTTTGGTCAACAAAATCAAGATCAAGCTGTGAAGGTTGGTCCCACAAAAGGCCAAGGCAACATGATAGCCCAAAGCAGGTACTGTCTCGCTAAGATATTCAAACTTCATAATCTTGATATTCATTTTTTCTTATGAATCATATAAATGGTCCTCAAATGTATTACTTGTTAACGACTATCATCAGTGTTTAAGATAATCTTGATATTCATTTTCAGTAAAGGATAATAATGAAAGGGAGTCCTACTTTGCATTAGTGTTGAATGGATAACTTTTTATTGAGAGGTATCCCTCTAAAATAAGTCATTCCATGTTAATATTCCCCTGGGGTTTGTGCATTTCTTCAATGATTAGAGCCATTGAGGTTTGAATTGGTGCAAATTGTAAATGTTAAAGGACTATCGAGTACATTACTGGATTGTGTTGCTGTTTTTTTTAACCTATGATTACAGTATCCTATATCTTATGCTTTGTGAGATAGCTCAAGTCCGCAGTGACAAATGATATAATTGGAAAATACTTATGTATTAAAATCTTGCCTTTAACTTTTGGTGAGTTCGTAGGGAGTCTATGAGATGAGTTTGACTGTATTGAGCTAAAATTATTTGTTTTTGTTGGTATTTGTTTCACAGACCTAGCTCAAAACCTCCACTTGGCAGAGGCCAGAAGAAACGAGCCTATGAAGAGGATGATGAGTTGGATCCAATGGATCCCAGTTCTTACTCTGATGCTCCCAGGGGTGGTTGGTGGGTTCTTTTTTACTTGTTATATCTTTGTTTGATTATTTATTTTGTGTAGAATAAGGGTAAAATAAGCATGAACTACTTTTTCTGCATCACCAAAGGCACCATAATAAAATTTGTGTTTGGTAATATTACTTGTTGGTTATTTTTTACTTTTATTTTAGTGTTGTCATACGATGAAGTTAACACTGTCTATAAGCATGATCTACTGAATGTTTGGAGAGGTCCATTAAAAAGTTCAACAAAATGAAAAATCAAATATAGTTTTCCTAATAAAGGTTTTAAGTAATTTGGGTTCATGTTTTACTTTTGTTTGTTGATATGAAATATTCTACACTATTGAAATTAGTCTGTGTACAAAATTTTAAAAAAGAATTAGATATATTAGGCTGTTGTGGGACATTCTTTCTGAGATAGTTGAACATATTAATGTAGTGATACCATTTTGGTTTACTTTTTGCGGGTTATAGTTGGAGGTGGACTTACAATTTAGTTATAATAAATTACCTTTTTCTTTACAGGGGAGTTGGCTTAAAAGGTATGCAACCAAGAGCAGCCGACACCACTGCTTCAGTATGTTTCTTGTACACTTTAATTTCCACTTCTCCAAAAGCAATGTTCCGATTTTTTGCAATCAACGTTGAAAATATAACATTTAGCGAATCATATGTCATAGTTTCATCTAGGCTGAATGAACCCTTATTTGTATAAATCAAAACTTAAGCAAGCTGTTGTTTCTCTGATTAAAGTAAACCTGCAACTAGTAAACGTGTGTGTAAGTATACTTAAATTTTGCACCAAACAGTTAAAACAATCAAGGAAATAATATGGGTGATTAGGTAATGCTCACTCAATTTTTTTTTTTTTCTGTAAACAAAAATGCAGGGACCTCTGTTTCAGCAAAGGCCATACCCTTCACCAGGTGCGGTTCTGAGAAGGAATGCGGAAGTTGCATCGCAGAGCAAGAACCACAAAGGATCCCGTGGCAACATGGCACCTATTTCGAAAAGAGGTGATGGAAGTGATGGACTTGGTGAAGCTGACTAATCTATAAGAAACTGCTCTAACATTAGGAAAATATTTGATATTTTCTTCTTTTTACAAAATTGCTGTTCTTTATAAAAACAATGGAGGCGTGAGTTCTATTTTAGTGGTTTGATAAATGATTTTCCTTCTAGAAGAATTTTGCGTGGGGTGCTCGGCAATTGTTTCAAGGGTTAATTTTCTATATGTCCTTCAAAACTACAATTTCTTATTTCTCCTCGAACTGTTTAATATATTATATTGTATTTGCTCTTCAATTCTTCTCTCTTTCATATTTGTCCTTGGAACAAAAATAAAATTAATTAACACTAGTTGAAGTGCACCAATTAACTGTCTATCGCTGTATTTCGACAAAACTAACCTTATTAATGACATCTCTCTTTGTATTTCTTGCCACCAACTAACCTTATTGACGAAACTAATCTTTTTAGTTTCTATTTCTTTGATTGTGTGATTTTCTACTACACAGATAGACGGATAGTTTGTGCAGTTCAACTAGTATTATTTTATTTTGTTGGTTCTAAGGACAAATATGAAAGACGAGAGGTGTGAAGGACGAATACAATATATTAATGAGTTCGAAAAAAAATAAGAAACTGAAGTAGTCTTGAAGAGTATAAAGAAAATTATTCTTTTTTTTTTTAATGTGAACAATATTTTATGGAAAGTGGGAAGTATATGCCAAAAAAAGAAGGAACGAACTGGTAGTAATGTCAAAGGTTGGTGAAGTATCAGTTAAATCTCTAGCAAAGCAAGATAACATTGTGGGAATGAGAAGCAGATGAGAAACACTTTTTTGTTTAGCTATATTACTATTAGCAATCGATATAACCTCAGCCGTGTTGTTAGTGGTTTAGCCCTAGATACTGTTATTATCTGGTACAACTACAACCAGTTTTTGTAGTTACTTTTACTGGTGCAGATGATGTGGTAGCCTTTATTTGTGGTTGTCTAGGGGTAGATATCACCTAGTGAAGTAGTGATGGTGAGTTGGCGTAGGCCGGGGTTGTTACAATCATTGGCTACAGAGTAGTTGATATGATTGTAAGTTAAACACTGGTTTCGATTAATGACACAGTACAATGTATCAAATTACAATATCATTTTTTTTTTCAAAATACCCTAGTAAAGCTTCCGACATTTTTATTAATATCCAAAATTAAGTACAAATTATTAATTATACCTATGTTAGCTGGGTTTTTTAAAAATGTCCAAACCAGTCATTTAATGGCCGGTTCTTTTTTTTTCTCAATCGGCCTTTAAATGGCCGTTTTTTTTTTTTTTTTGTTTCAGACTATAAACACCCATTTTTCTCTCTCCTCCCTCTCACAACTCAACCGAGGTAGATCGTCCTATCGTGGCCTAGCGAGAGGAGGATCAATTATTAATCGAGGTAAAAATGAGAGAAAAAAAATAACTGTCAAGTATGCCGTGATAATAAGAACTGTCAAGTATGTATGATGGAGGAATTTCTCGGTATGTGTTGTTTCGAGTAATTCTCTTTTTCGTCTATTTGACTAATTTGCAAAACATACAATTATTGAATTTTACGATTTTCTCTATTTTAGAAATTATGCAGGTTCAAGACAATTGGAATTGCAATATAGATTGGTTGAACTGAAGAAATCATCAAGACATTTATTAAGAATTTAAATTGTAGAATTATAAACTTGGTAAAGTATTTTTGATGTTGTTTTACAGGGACAAACGTTGGTAACATTTGTCAAACGTTATAACGATTTGGATGTGTGAAAAAACGCTGGAAAATCAATTGATCAAAGGCTGAAGTAACTACAAATGTTGGAAACGTTTGTCAAAATGTTGTAACGTTTTAAATAAATTCAAAACATTAAAATGGTTGTTTTGATCGATTGATTTCCAGAGGACAATTGTTGGTAACGATTGACAACCGTTGGTAACGTTTGAATTGAGCTCACAGAAAAAGAAACCCTAAATTTGAAATTTGAACTAAACGTTTTCAACGTTTTGACAAACGTTGTAACGTTTTAAAGCAGAAAGCTTTTTCTAGAGCTGCCACTATAAATAGAGCTTTAGGGTTCTTTTCAAAATAACTTAAGCCGCTCCTAACTTTCAAAAAGTGATTTTCTGTGAGCTTGAGTTCATCCATTGTTGTGAGAGCTTAAAACTTCAATATCCCTCAAACAACCTCAAATCCACTTCACTAATCTTGAGTTAGATTAGGTTAGAGTGAGCTTTTGAGTGTTTCTCTTGAGATTTCGAACTTAGAGACTTTGTTCTATATTCAAGTTGGCCGTGTGACTTCCCGTTGGTTGTAAGAGCTCTTCACAAGTTGTAACATTTCTTTTTGGGTAACAGAAAGGCGCACCGAGAAGCGGTTGCGACGCCCCGAAGACGTAAGCATTTTAAGCCAAACTCCGTTATCATCTCGCGTTTCAATTTCTCTAAACTCATCTACTTTATTTTAATTGCAATTATTTTCAGTTTTAAGTATTAGCGGTGCCTTAGGGATAACAGTATGAAATTATAGACAATGATTTTGTGAAAAATCCCTACGGCTCTGGTTTAAAAAAAGGATTGATCCAGAGCCTCCAACATCGGACGATGAGTTTGTTCCATGTACTTATACTTGTAAGGCTAGCACTTCGTCTGTTATAACTGATCCAGATTCGGCAATATCGGACGAGGAGTTTGCTCCATGTACTTGCAAGGCTCGTTCTAAGAAGTAGTATAATTAGGGTTTAAAATTTGAATGCATTTGATCTTGAAGCATTTTAGTTGGATGAATTAGGGTTGTCAAATTAGGGTTGTCAAATTTTTGAGTTTCTTTAGTGTCTATTTTGTAAACTTTATTTCATCAATTCATATTTATTTAAACTTAATGTATTAACATGCATATAGACTTGATGTCTCTCTACATTTTAATATGGTAAAAAACAGTAAAGTTATAAAAACTTACATTCAACTAACTCATAACTTAGTCTTAATAAAGTCCACACAAATTACAAATAAAATAGTTCTGAAAACTACATCTAAATAAACAAGTTAACAACATGCATCAAATGAGAAGAATTTAAATCACCTATTACTACTACGCCTAAAATTAAATCTGAGAAACTGATCAGTTGCAAAAGATGGCTTACCAGATGGCTCTGCTTGGCTTCCAAATGCCCCTGTACGTCTACCAGTTGACCACTTGGTTGGCTTCCAGATGGCTCTCCTTACACCCAAACCACCTCTCCTCCTGTGGCAACTGCCTCTCTCATTGCTTCTGCAAACATAGCAGATGCATCTAAATGACTTGTAGTTGTGCTACGCCGTGGCCCTTGTGACCCTGACCCAGTTGCCTCTGCGATAACTCGCTCACTTTCTGCCACATTTGTTGCATTTCTGGCCTCTACATTTCATTTGTTACTTAGTAAGTTGGTCTAAATTGAAAATAAGTATATTTTTTTTATGAATGTTACATACCTCTTTGATTTCTGTTGGTAGTGGAACGGCGAGCGTGATGTCCTTTTTGCCTACCTTGCATTTCATCCATGGTCATTACATGACGGGTGTGTTTCCTCCTCCCAACTCTAATCTAAGCCTTGCTAGGAAGAATTCTAGGTTCATTACAAGTAGGTCATTCTTCCATATTGCCAAAAGAAACAAACACCTCACTTCAAGTACTTTTAAGATAGTTCACAGTATACCAGTCTGCAACAAATTGGTCCTTGCTCCAGTTTCGTTCACGATAAACTGCTAAGACATGAGCGCACGAAATAGATGTTAATTAGATACCTCTGCATATACATTCCATTTTGTTGCCGGGCCCGCGTGTCACAATGTATTGGAACTCCTTATGAATGATGTTCATACTTCTATTGGCGCCGCGGGTGACTGGAACGTACTTATTTGGGGATGAAACTTGGTACCGACCTTCGCCGTGCGTATAAGGGATCAAATGCATTTCTGCAGCTTTGGTCCATCGTTGTCTGATCTTTTGCAAAACCCGATTGAAAAATAACTGATTTGCATCTCTTAAGTTCATTGCTCGCTTCCGTCGCTCAACAAACCATTTGTTGTACTTGTAGAACGTATCATCCACTGTGGCAGCCATGGGACATTCTACAGCTAACCCGAAATACATTGTTGAGTGACTCAGAGCCGTTTGTTGTCATGATACCAGATCAGTATCCTCCATCACAGGTTTGGAAAATCTTCTCATAATTGGACGGCTCAATCACATCATTGGGACGTACTTTGCGCACTTTCTTTAAAAATACATTACACCTTCGATTTAGCTGCACAAAAATAAAGAGGTGTTACTTTATAAATTAGACAAAATGTTATAAATTAGACATACCATAGCAAATTAAACGAAATGTTATAAATTAGACATACCATAGCAAACTCTTCGAAAATCTCTTTCAACCTTCTTGGTTTCTTCTTCCTAGCTCTTTGTTTGAACCTCCATCTGAACCACTTGTCATTTCCACAATTATGGACCAGATTGTCAGCAACATGCTGCATACAAAATCTATGCACAAAAAGGTTTGGAGACCATCCATATTCTACTGTCAGTGCACATTTGATCCCCTTGTGCTGGTCCGATATAACACAGACGAATTTATCAGCTCTAAGCACTTCATTCCTCAACCACTACAATTAATATAGGTATGAATACTTAATATATTATATAGTAATACTTGTGCGCATAAGTATCCATACATGTGCGCGTCAGTTGTAAATTTTTTCAAATATAAGTGGTCTCTCAAGTAGTTAGTGGTCTCCCCAAGTAGTTAGTGGTCCCTATCGTACTTTATGCATCAGTTAGTCAAGGGGACATTTAAGGAACATAATGGAGAGGACTGTTAGTCGCTCCCAACTTATTTTGTTGTAAATTTTCAATGAATATCACGCACATACAATAAATACTATGCATAAAATCCAACTATATGTATAATGTATTCACATTGCATTCATGCGCATCTATTCATGTTTTTAATCAATCTTTGTCTCACTTATGATTGAAAAATCATGAAACTAATAGATAGACTCTATTTTATGCATTTTACAAATGTATAATTAAGTTGATCAGTAGCAATCTCGTAGATATAACAAATATTATGCATCAAAAACTAGAATGCAAATTATATTGTGTTTCTATGAGTCTTTTACGTGTGTATAAATTTATCATTGCTAAATCAAGCGAATACAACAAATATTACACATATTTAGACTAGACTGCATTTACATATCATTTATATGAGTCTACTCGTGTTTTTAATTCAAGTCATCATTACTAATTGTAAAATTATCAAAACTAACATATATCATCATTACTAAATCAAGTAGACAGACAGAACATATATAATGCATAATTCGACTAGAATGCTTTCATCAATTAACGCCTCATTTATAATCATTAAATCACAAAAACTTCTAGATAAACTACTCTAACTTATGCATTTTAATCAATTAACGCCTCATTTATAATACATTTTATCAATTGACACCTGATATATAATCACTTTAACAAAATACTACGTCTTAACTTTTAACAATTTGTAGTGATCCCAATAATAATTTATTATTGAAGAAGATATAAAAAATCGGACTTCATGTGATTTGTATGTAATATAATTCTTGAAAGCCTTTCTTTCATTAATGATTTGTAGTAGAACTAGGGTGTTTTTACGTTCATTAAGTATCTTTGTGAACTCAACTCTAAAATCTATCGGATTGACTTTAAATGACAAATCTGAATTGTTCAAACCCGTCTATCTTATGAGTGACGTGTTACATGCAAAAAACTGAAAATTTTAAATTAATTTAGTATAGATCGAGCGGTCAAAATTAGAAAGTTTAAATTAATTTTAAGGTATTTATTTTTTGACATTTTTTACCACTGGACTCTACACAAAATTATTTTAAAATTTTAAAATTTTTTTGTATGCAGACGCATCACTCATAGATGGGTTTCAACGTTCAAATTCGTCATTTGAAGTCAATCCAATAGATTTTAGAGTTGAGTTTACAAAGAAAATTAGTGAACTTAGGAATACCCTAGTTCTACTCATTAAGTTAATAATAAAAGAATAAAGATGTCTATTCAGAATAAAAAAAAGGTAAAAACACGTCTAATCAATTTTACCGAAAATATATAACTAAAGTTATTTACTTTAGTTACTAACTAAATAAAAGAGAGTTAGTTAAAAGAACAAATAGGAAGTGCCTAAAAGATGAATTATAACACTACTACTAAAAAAACACTTAGCCGTCGGGTGAAATTGCAATCCGCAATCGGATTCCGCACTGATGGCTATTGTCCCGATAGGAAAGATATACATATATGCCATCGGCTCACAACAGATGGCGTTAATCGATATGCCATCGGCAGCGCACGATCAAACAAACGGTGTTAGTACCCAACGTCATCTCTTTCTTTTTGCAACCGACGATAAATGTAATTAACGTTGTCTGTTAGATTTTAATAGCCGATTACAAAAGTGTCTTACATCATCTCTGTTTTGTTTAAGTTGGTGTTGGCAGGTCCTAGTTTGTAAGATACGTATCTCTATCTTGATTTAATCTAAATTGATACCCCTGAAGTAACTTAAATTTTGAGTTTAGATCCGGACTGTCAGATCTGCTTTGGCATATTAAATGTTCTGATCGACGGACCGGATCTAAACTCAAATTCTTTTGGGGATCGGACCCCTCCGAGGCTCCGAACGTGCCCTTAGGCTGTCCGAGAAAATTCGGTCGGACCGTAGGATTCAAATCTGACGGTTCAGAACTTTCTATTCGTGAAATGAACAAACGTCTTTAGTCCGTAGAGGATCCAATCTGAATACTTGAAACTAAAACAGTAAAACCTTACCAGATAGCACGAACAGCATAAACACTGTATAACCCCTAGCTCGCGAGCGCCTCTGATGGAAGCCATGGCCACGACTCAGCTCTTTTCCCCTCTCCCTTCATCCCGTGATTTCTCCAATAGAACCCTACTAAGGAGCGCTCAGAGAGTTTCAGTCAAGGCAATGGCGAAGGGGGAGGGGGTTAGTCCCATTAGACGAAGAACTCTCTCTTCGAATTGGGACCTCTTTAGGACGCCTTCTTCTTCCCTAAGCCATGACCAGTTTGACACCAATGAAATGCTTCTCAAGCAACGGATTGTCTTTTTGGGATCTCAGGTTTTTGTTATTTTTTTTTCTGTAAATTTTGCTTCTTTTGGCTTTTACTTGGTTCAATGAGCTTAGAATTTGCTGAATTTGGTTCCAAAGAATCTCCATTGCATAACTGAGGGGTGATAAGTGGTTGCATCAAGTTAAAATAAGGCTTTACTTGTGATTTGGTTGCACAATTAAGGATACCAGTTAGATAAATGCAGTATCTATCACCAAACCAACACCTTTAACTTTAGAACAGTTTTTTATTTTTATACTTTGTCATATCTCTCTCTAATACTGTATGATGAATAGGTGGAGCCTGTGACAGCTGATCTGATTGTTTCACAACTGTTACTTCTTGATGCAAATGACCCTACAAAGGAAATCAAATTGTTCATAAATTCACCAGGAGGATCCATCACAGATGGTATGTTAAAATAAAATAGAGGGTAAAATGGGCTCTAATTTAGGGATTCCTGCTTAATTTACAGTTGCTTTTGTTTAATAAAAAATCGTTGGTGAGCTTTTTGCTCACTAACCTTCAAAAAAAAAAAAATACTGTTGCTTTGGATTAAGTAATTGGGAATTTCCTACTAAAGATCGGATCCAAATAATCTTGATTGCAGAATTGAGGTTATTTGAGGTAGAGGTGAGTTAAATTGAGCTTTAATCACATAGAAGAGGGCTGACAGAGGGATCAATTGTGGGAGAATGGGCTTTAACTGACAAATTATGCAAACTGCTACCGATAATGGACAAAAGATTTAGAAAAATGTTTTCCATGCCCTGGGTAGATTTTGAAAGTTCCTTTTGATCATCATGCACCAATTAATTTGAAAGAAAATTTGTAAATCTTACCTAGTTTCATGCATCAAAATTTCTTTCACTATTTTGGAAGCTTGGGATAATTACTTGTTTCTATTATTGTGCACAGCTTATGACAAATGTTTGATCTCGGAATGGTCATGTGATACAATCACTTTCTGCTGAAAAGCATCATTTCACATCCTGCAATAAAAACATATGAAATATCATTTCTAAGCCCCAGAAAACTTTAATTCTATTTTTGGTATACCGAAAACAAGGGATAGTAGGGTAGTGAGATTTGGCAAAACAAAATGCAATTTCCTAGAATTTTTTAAAAAAAAATAATGGCACTGTCAACCATGGATCATTTTCTTTGTATATGTCGTTTGCGGGAATTGATCCAAGGAATAAGAATGTCAAGGCATTCTTTAGATGTGGTGATGCGAAAAAGTGCATTTTAGTGGAAATCAAAGAACTTTGTGGGATTTTTTAATTGTTCTATATAAATACATGAATCATTACATAGATATAGAATTGGATAGTTGAAAAATATGGCAAAATATTGATATCAAGCTTATCAATTTATATAATTTGAAGAAAATGGGAAAATTCAAACTCAAGCTTGTCAGTTTATATATAATTATAATTGATGTTTAAAACACTAATTTTGCCATTCCAACATATTACTGTGCCTGTTTCAGAATGCCTGTACTGATATGAGTACAGACCTAATGCATTGTGTTTTTATAAACCTGGCCCAGACTTCCTTCTTTACTTATTTTTAGAGAATGAGCGATAAAAGAGTGGGAAAATAAGAGATTTTCCAAGTCTAAAAACACTAATATTACTTATATATTAATTATAATTAATGTTTAACCATTTTAACCATTCCAACATGTTACTGTGCCTGTTTCAGAATGCCTGTACCGATATGAGTACAGACCTAATGCATTGTGTTTATATAAACCTGGCCCAGACTTCCTTCTTTACTTATTTTTAGAGAATGAGCGATAAAAGAGTGGTGAAATAAGAGATTTTCTGAGTCCAAAAAAATGTTTATCTCTGGTGTAGTTATCATTTGATGTTTTGGAAGAGTTGCTCTCTCCTTTGTTCTGTAAGATCATATCCCTCAACGCAAAATCATCATATTAACTAAAAAAAGTTAGAAAATCGTTGGATAATTGGTTCATGAAAACTATCAGACAACATTAAGATCCACCTTTATTCCTACTCCTGGGGGGGGAGCCTTGTTAATTGTCGACTTTTAATGGGATGCACTTTGACCATCACTTGAATATAGTTTTCGGTTGCTTAATACGAAGTCCAAAAGTTGTTGGGTGTTGTTGCAAATATGAGAAATATGTTATTGCAAATAAAGTTAAGAGTTTTGGAAGAAAAACAAAATTTGGCAAAGAGTGTTGGTTTTAATGACAGTGATTTGGTAGGAATGGCGATATATGATGGAATGAAGCTTTGCAGAGCTGACATATCAACTTTTTGTATGGGCCTAGCTGCAAATGTTGCTGCATTTATTCTTGCATGCGGGACCCGTGGGAAGAGGTTTTGCATGCCCAATTCTAGGGTTATGATCCAGAAGCCTTTTGGTGTGGTGCGTGCTGCTCTTTTAACTCCGCCAATTTTGGTTTTAAGTAAAAGAATATTTGGTGCCACTCTTTTGCATTGATTTCACCACTCATATGCTCTTTCTTATGAGCTAATGTAGTTTTCCTAAAGCAATTATTTTTTCAATTTTGGCCCCTAAAGCTTAACCTTGTTATTTTGCTCATTAAACATTGTGATTTATACCGTGTCAGTCCTGCTTGACTGGATCTAAAATATAGTGATAGCAATTAGTCAAAAGTCTGATAATGACCACTAATAAATTAAGGTAAAAAGAATTGCAACATTAAAAAAAGATGTATTGAGTTGAAAACGTTATAATAGAACAGAAAGGTAAAATCCAAAAGTTATAAAACGTTAAAAGGGCAATGCTTAACTTATAAAAAAAAACGGCGAAAGAAGATTGGATAATCTGTCAGCTCAATAGTTTCCTCTCTAGTTGTTATATTTTATTTTTACTTAATTTCATTATTTTCTCAACAGAGATCAAATCAGGGAGTTCGTATCAGAGAAACGATGTACGAAACATTGAAAATGATGAAGATTTATTCGATAATTACCGGAAAACCCCAGGACCAGGTTTTTATGCAAATTTCCTTTTAGATACTTCTTTTCCTTTCTAAATATTTTGCCCTTTACTTGGTTTAAAAGCTTAAATTTTATATCCAGCCATTATACACAAGCATACCAATCCAAATAATTTAGTGATAACCTGATACTTGTATTTCAAAGATAACCAGATAGATAAATAGGTAGATAATGGGTCAATACACGACCAGCACTAAACCTGTGCTGCTTTATACCAGTTGGTTATGTGTCATAAAAATTTAATGTGTGCAAATTGCACCTATATTTTAACATAATTAGCAAGTAATGCTAATACTACCCATACTTTCAATTGAGATCCACCTTCTTCCAAATTGTTTGCATATGGTAACTAATTATGTTAACTCAAGCAAGGAATGACTAAACTTAATTTCCTTTGCAATACTGGTACATATAACCATAAACTTGAATTGTTTGGACAGTTTGGCAATGCAATTTTGGCAGACAAATTCATTTACATGATTGCAAAATACTATTTTGTTTGCAGATTGAATTGGACACGGATCATGAGAATTTCATGGACCCTTGGCAAGCAAAGGATTACGGGTTGGTGGATGCAGTTATTGATGATGGTAAACCCGGTCTAGTTGCACCTGCACCGGCCCCCACTGGTCCACCTCAGATCAATGAGTGGGCTTTGAGAAATTTACCCAGTCTAGTTAAACCGACGCTTGCCCCCATTGGGCCTCCTGAGACCAGTGATTTGGGTCTTCAGACATGAAACCCGCACAATGTCGGATCACTCTTCTTACTCTTTTTATTCATCGTATCATGTATGGTTCTAGATTATGGCAATTAGTGACTTAAGAATCGTTTCTACAGAGACTTTTGATAAGATATTGATTCCTAGATAGGGCTTTAATGGGAGAGTGTGTTAGAAAGGAATGACTTGAGAATCAAGGAAAAATACTTTCCTGTATTAATGAAAATTTTGCTATGGAGACGACTCACCTTTAAAAATTAAATTATGATGCTATAACATGAACAAAAAAAGTATATCATAATTACATACTGACTCAATAAAAATATAGAGTGCTGATATAGGATGAACAAAGGAATCACAAGTGTTTATACCTGTCTTGTATTATTGAGTTATGTGGGAGAATTAATGCATTAGGTAAGTTCAATTAGTTTAATTGATGTATGTCGTTAGCAATAATGTAGTAATAGTAGTAGTTTAATAGAGGTGTATATGGAGGAATATAAGAGAATGTGATGATTAAGTGGTAGTTTGATAAAGGTGTATCAAACTTTAAGAAGGAAAAGTATGTCTTTAATTCCTAACGCTCAACTAACATTGGAATGTGTTATATTCGAAATTAACAAAAGCAATATGTTTATCTACAACTAACAAATTAGTACAACCCTGATCAGAATAATATAAAAGAATGTGATTGAATTTTGTTGATCGGAATAAAAATTAATTGAGAGAAAAAAAAATCATTGTCAAGAATCAGACAAAAAATCATAAATTTCACTTTATTTACAATCAATGCAATTTAAGATGCCGTTAGAAATTTTAGTGAAGAGAACAAAACATTGTGCAACAATAGAAAAAAAAATAAGAAGACGACAAAAATAAGAAGACGACAAAATGGAGACTTCGCCATCACCGAGACATCAAATCATTTCTTATCAAATACCATCATTTTTTCCTCGCCACATCGCATCAATCATTTTTTTCTCCGCTGCGCTTTCTTCTTCCGATCAGGGAATTCATAAAAACACGAATTCCTTTTTAGTATATGTCATGTGAGGGAAGACAATTTTATTTTTTTTATTCCGATCAAAGGATAATGCAATGTGTGGGTTAGAATGACGACTTCACATCCAATGCAGTACCGTAATAGGGAATCTTTTACAATTACTTGATCTGGACCGTTCTTTTTAACTTGGCACGAATCTCAAAGCCCAATAATACTGCCCCCTCAGTCAGCCTGAATTCCAAACCGGCTGAGAGTTAATCTCAAACCGTAACTAGCTAATTGTAAAGGAAATCTTTTACGGTGCTGTCGAGGATATGGATCCTTAGAATGACATCTATCCTTTACAGTGCAAGAGTAAGGTTTGCACGAATTTTTAAAGAAAAACTCATGCATTATGAGCCCATATAATATTTCTGTTTAGATCCGGACCGTCTGATCAGAATCGGGACTAATTCGGTTCGAGGGGGAATGTGCGAATTCTTTTTAATATTTGTGCCAAAGTTGAACAGGTGAGCTGGATCTAAACTCAAATTTTCTGTTACCTCAGGTGATGTGAATTCCATGCATTACAGGTTCGGAAAGGATTGATTCAAATTTTGATGGAATAGTTTGGATTTAAAACTCACAATGTGAGGTAATGTAGAGGATCTGAACTCTGCTACAGCTATTCTATCAACATCGTAAAAATTAGATCTCATCAAAATAAGCAACAGAGATAAAACTTCACTGTCTGTTATTTCTATGTGATATTTGATTTTGATCTAGTGACATAATTTGTTGTCCCAACTCCCAACCATTCTTGAATTATGAATAATGCATCGTACTGCGAGTCTCCGACCAACAATTTGAAAAAAGAAAAAGAAATAAAGAAGATGAAATTAATGATCACATTGAAGTGACTATGTAAGTAGTAGGAGGAATCGGATTAATGATTCATGTATGTACTCGCTGTGAGGTAATGCCGTGAGACCCACGACAAAATATTAAAAAGGAAGCTGCGTACTGAACCGAATGAGCTTATGAGCGGTATGGACTGAACGGGACCACTGTATGCGGCTATGCGCAAACTCGACGGGAGGTCTCGGAGAAGTTCTTTTTTTTATAAGAATTGGGATCTTAGTCATCTTACTCGTAGATTACTTTGATAATTTAATTAGACTGAGGTTTGAGGCCATGGTAATATGCATCTTATCATGAATCGACTTGTACTTTGAATAATATTTTTATTCTCAAAGTTGAAACAGTCTTAAACATGATCACTGTATGAAAATGAACATAGAAATCAATATTTATATATTTTTTAGAAGTTCTTATTATTTTTTTATATAGATAGAAAATTATTGTTTTCGGATGGTTCAGAATGTTCATATCAAGTGATTTTCTATCTATTTTAAAAAATAGAAAAAAAAAATGTAAATTTTGGTCTCCAAGTACATTTTCTTTTAACAATTTATATCGATTTTTGGAACTTTAAAAATGAAAAAATGAATCTATAGCACGGATCGATCCGTAATATGCATTATGGTATATTACCATAGCCTCACTCATTTTATTGTATTTTAAAATTAAGCCAGCAAAAATAAAAAATAAAATGTTAAGAACAAGTTGTTTACAATATATTATATATTGCTATGCAGTTTAAATAGAATATAATGTTCCATCAAAGATTTAAAAATTACAAATTTTGAGAACTGGCGGATAACAAAAAATTACATTAAATTTTATAATTAAATAAATTGCCAAGTAATTCTTAAAATATTTTTTTGTGATGAGTATACTGACCATTAATTCTAAAACAATATATAATATATAATATGTTTTTAGCTGATGAAATAAAGTAAGCGTATATTTCTTCGTTATATATATAATATGTTTTTAGCTTATTTTCTTGTCGTTTGTTTGCATTATATATATTATTTTTTACAAATTTATCGTTATTAAGTAACCTTTATTTGTTTGTTGTTGAGGAACATTACAAGTAAAGGTAAAGCATAATCCATTCTAAATTGATAAATACGAAGTAACTGTGTATTTAATATTCATTACAAGTAAAGGTAAAGCATAATCAATTCTAAATTGATAAATATGAAGTAACTATGTATATAATATTTAATAGATATAAATACGAATAAATTGTTGAAATTTTTAATTAAGTTTCAAATAACTTTCGTTTTGATTATTTATTAAAAATTAAATTCTAAAAATAATTCATTAAGTCTAATCTTGTCCTCTAATTATATTTGTAGGTCTTCAGTTATACATACAGAAAAATGTATTATATTTGGATTTCATCAGGGTACAATTTTACCTAATCATTCAAGTCGTTTCAATTTGATGATGTAGATTGATGTAAATGATAGGATTGATTTTTTCTCGATAATATATATTTTGACGATCTTGACAACACAGTTTTAGATTAATTTAAAAATAAATCAAAAATAAAAAAATGATAAACATGTTGTTGGACTTGTGTATTGGTTGTGCCGACATTTTTATTAATATCCAAAGTTAATTAGAAATTAATATTTATGCTCAGAATTATTGGATTTCGTCAAAAATGTCCAAACCGGCCACAAGATGACCGGTTTTCTCTTTCCCATAAGCCGGCCATTTTGTGGCCGGTTTATTATTATTTTTTAGAGACACCATGAAGAGCAAGATGGAATGAGATCTGCTGCGATCCGACTATTGAGCACAGCAACCCTGCAATCCCTGCTTTTCCAAATCCAGCCGTCCAACTTTTTAGTGCACGCATCTCCAAACAGCTGGTTTTTCTGTGCACGCATCTCGAAACAATTCGACAGCTGGATTTGGAAAAGCAGGGATCGCAGGGTACTGTTCACAGTACCCGGATCGCAGCAGATTCTCACCCAGAGCAAGATAATAAAATCTAACACCGAAAATTTTGAATTTTTTTGTTTAAATTATTTGTTAGATTAATTCTTTTGATATATAATTAGCATATTTATAGTAAAATACACTAGATTACTTGAAATTATGTTGAATTACACTATATTAAGTTAAATTACACTAAAATTACATTACATTACGCTAAATTACATATGAATAGGGACATATCTTCACTGAAAAGGCGAAAAACGACGACGAAACTTCAAATGGTCATAAAACGGCGCTCGAGTGTCCGATTTCAGCAAATGGCCACTTTTCGGAAAGCTTGTGAAATGACACATGCGTTCGTGCTTACTATGCCGAATTTCAAAATTCAAAATTGCCAAAAAACTAAGAGAAGAGCCTCAAAACTTGAGTTTAAGTTTCCGATTAAGATTTTTATTTCTATTATTCAATCTAAGTAGCTCAGTAAATTAGTTACATAATGAACTTGTAGAATATCAAATTTTTACTGTTTTCTGAATTTTTTTTTACTATTTTTTATGATTCATGAAAGATGACACAAAATCGGTCTACTTTAGCGTAATTTTGCGTAATTTACCGTATTTCAGCATAATTAGCAAAGTTATTGTGATTTAGCATAATTTAACGTAATTTAATGTAATTCAACATAATTTATTGTAATATAGTGTAATTCCACGTAATTTCATGTAATCTAGTGTATTTTAGTATAAATATGCTAATTATAAATCAAAATAAGTAATCTAACAAATAATTTAAACAAAAAATTTAAATTTTCAGTGTTAGATTTTATTATTTTGCTCTAAATAGTGTCTCTAAAAAAAAAGAGTAAACCGACCATAAAATGGCCGGTTTGAACATTTTTGGCGAAAGTCGGAAATTCTGGGTATAAGTATTAATTTCTAATTAACTTTGGATATTAATAAAAATGTCGATTGGTTGTGTATCGTATTTTATGTAATTTTAGTAATATTTTAATCAAATTATTAGCAGGCATAAAAGTCACTGATCTTAAAAATAAATTAGTAATACTTGATATTATTAAATGTCGTTAGGCACATATCGTTGTAGTTTTAAGTCGGTTTGAAAGAAGATAAAACTTGCATCATCGGTTGGGTTTTCATGTATTTTTTGATTAGGCTTAAGCTGCGGAAAGACCATAAAACAAATTTTTTATAACTTAAGCCGTGGATTAAAATGACACCGAAAGTTTATTTTCCAGTCTTTTCCTGGACATAACATTTTAATCCTTTGAGGATCTACTCCCCGTGATTGATTTCTAAAACTAAATTTATTTAACATTTAAATAAATTAAATAACATTTATACCTTTTTTCAAATTCGAATTGAAATGCTGTATGGCTCAGTTGCTTAGCACCAGAAATCTGATGCTTCTATCAGATGTCCACCAGGAACAATCAGAGAGTCGGTATTTCTTTTGTCAGAAATACTACACCGACTTTTACGCCAAAACACTATTCACGAAAATCGAAAAAAACTGTTTTTCACAATTTTTGCAAAAACAGATTCACGAAACTTCACGAGAACACTATTCACCATAAATACTATTCACGAGAACACTATTCACGACTCGCAAGATATACGTATTCTTTCTTTTCTTTCGCAAGCACTATTTGGAATAGAAAACGAGAAAGAAAACAATAACCAAACCGATTCGAATCGGACTCAGACTCTTTTGAACTTATGAATTCTCTTACCCCTACCACTCTATTTATAGGGTTAGGGAGGTGCTTGCAAGCTGCTTGCAGGGAGGTGCTTATAAGCTACTCGCAAGGAGGTGCTTGTTGCGATAAATTTATACAACGTGTTGTACACGCTTATAAATTTAATGTGTTTAAGCGTGTCATCTCTATGTCATTTATTTATTCATTATAATATTCATAATTAATCAAATAAATTAATTCTCTGATTACTTTCCTATTGGTGTGACCCGATAGGTTCTGTGTTATGTTGGCAATAGAATTAAAACTCATTTTAATTTTATAAATCATAAGCGGCACCTGACAGAATGCATTATGACTATCCAATTGACACAGATGATCTTGTACAATACAATATCACGATCCAGCAAACAATTTACTCGTGTTAATTCTTATGTCTCATAGTATCATATCAGTTTCAAGGTAGGTACGTGTCATCCTTACAAACTTAATCTTTTCTCGATCTTAAGTATATTATCAAATATGATTAACTCTTTAATCATACCGCGCGCTGATAATCCTACTTTATCAAGAGGCCTAGTAATACTATTACTCGTGTTAAATACGAGGGACAATAGTAGTCTTGGTGAACATCTCTCCTCTGCAAAAGTTATGTATACTGAAGTGTCATCGTTATAGCTACTTTTTACGGATAGCGTTAAATAACACTCACGAATATACATTTCTTATGTAGGAACGACGAACCACCTCATACTTTAGAACTTAACACTAAATGAAAATATTAATGACACGAACACAATTCCGTATAATGTTTCATTGAGGGTCAGTCAAATACCATATTCTCTAACATGTATCTATGTGATTAAAATGACAACTTCTTATCTATGGTTTGTAAAACTTAACCATCATTTAATCCACATACTAACCTTTAATTGATAAATTAGTGTTCTTTGCTAATTACCTCGGTTAGTGATAATTAAGAGTTTTTATCACATATTATGAAGTTTTACAATTTCAAGTCATGAACTCGAAATGGTTCATAATTCGATAAAACTCAAAGAACAAAATGATAATTTTATTAATCATCTATTACATGAACAAAATACATATAGAATAAAATTATCATTTTGATTGACTTCTAGATTATTACACTAACATCATAAAGTTGAACGACTTTTCATGCGCATCATATGAATATAGTTTAATATTACGTTTAAAAAGTCTGATTTCAAAATTTCATTTTTTTATCATTATCAAAATTATTTTGTTAGTTGTTAATGTGTTCTTAATAAACCCCCACTCTAAATAATATGTTTTTCCCATTGTTTTATTGGATAGAAGTAATTGTAAAATTTATTGTTAATTAGCTAATTGTATATCAATTGAGTTTCTTCTGCACCCGTCATCTATATTTACCAGTAAAAATTTGTAAAACTTTTTACGCTAACAACTTTCAAAATAAGTTATCCAAATTTCAACATCATATAATTTTTAGTTAAAAAATCCTAATCTGATTATGTGCTAGCAGGATATAAATTATGCTGCACTTATTTATGTAAATAGAGATATTAGCGCGTATCATTACATATAACGATGTATTAAAAAATCATTAGTTGCGTATACCAATTATGTTAGAAATAATCGAATTGTAAAAATTCACGATCAAAATTATCTGAGCGGAAAACAACTTGAATGTAAAGTATGGCATTCTATTTAAAAAACACATGTTGATCGAAAAGATGCATCTCTTGATCAAATCGACGCATTAAATAATTTCCATACCAAATACTAACAAATCCAAAAATTTCAAATAACTAGTTTTCTCATATAAATAAAAAAAAAAAGTTTATCATCCCATTGAAAGTCAACATTAATGTTTTTCTTCCATTTCCCGTCTAATATGTTATTAACCTTTTTATTAAAAAAGGAAATTGACCAACATGCCCCTCTCTTTCTAAATAGGACACTAGTCTAGCTAGTTTTGTCGGTGAAGTCATATCAGAATGTAGCAGTGGTAATTCTATGAAATTATTTTATGATTGCATTGTAATATTGTATGGGTTAGCTAGCGTATCTGTTTTGTTTACTATTCTACTAGATTGCTGACGGAAACAAGTACAGTTTGTCTGTGACCAGCACATGTACTGTCAATTGTGCGTTGAGATTTAAACATGAATTGATCGAAGGTGTCTGATACATAGTAGATGATTCGCGATATATTCGTAAATTATTTGTGTTTTATTTATTTTTTTATGTTTTTGAACCGAACACTAAATAAAACACACAAAAAAATGTATAATATATTTTATTCAAGAATAAAACGTGAATCATGAATTATTTGCAAATAAAACGTGAAAAAATATTGTTTTAGAAAAACAATTTTGGGATTTTTTTTTTTGGTTCCTTGTAGTTATGGCTGTAAATGAGCCGAGTTTGAGCGAGTTACTCCCAACTCGTGGTCAGCTCATTTAGTTAATGAGCGAGTTAACTCGAGTCGGGACGGCAATAATGAGCTGTAAAGTCAACTCGAGTTTAGCTCATTACCAACTCGAGTTGGCTCACAACTCGTTTATAACTCGTTTGCCCAGTTAATTTTCTTTGTTATAGTTGTATACTAGTAAGAGTTTATCACAATTTAAATAACTTAGTAAGAGTTTATCTAAACACAAACAATTCAAACATAATTAGCAGGACAACTAATAAAACAAACAATCTAAATAGCAGTTTAGGAGTCATTTAGAAGGGCATGGAATTTATAGTGATGAATTTGTGTAGCTCGAGTTGTTAATGAGCGAGTTAGGGCATGCTCAAACTCAACTCATTTATTAAACGAGTCAGCCAACTCGAGTTATAAATGAATGAGTTAAAGTGAGCGAGTTACGAGTTTGAGCGATTTTGTACATCCCTACTTGTTGTTCTGAATTATTCTCGAATTATACCCGAATTATACCCGAATTATTCCCGAATCATGAATTGACCCCGCCGAATCGAACCCGAACTATTTGTTTGTTACTATGGTCTGATATGATATAAGTTCTCAATTTTTCTTCTTAAATCGATTTAATTTGGAGGCAGGAGCATTGTTGGTCAATTTCATTTTTAATAAAAAAATTATAATTTATTAAATGGAGAAAATTATATCGAGTTTTAATGAAAAAATAAGTATAATTTATAATTATAATTTATAGTTTAGATGAGTATACCGACAACTAATCCTTAAAATAGTATACAATATGTTACTAGATGATGAAATAAGAAAATGTATTGCTTTATTACATTTCATGGTATCACATGCGTATCGATGTACTTATTTTCTTGCTGTTTGTTTCTAGTTTTTGCTAACTTGTCATTATTATTTCGTTAATAACATTTATTCGTTTGTTGTTGAGTAACATTACAGATACATGAAAGCATAATCAATTCTAAATGGATAAGGATGAAGTGCTTGTATATTTAATATTTAATCGATATAAATACAAATACATTAATTGTAGATTTTTCTATTAAATTTCATATTTAGAGATTTAATTTAAACCTTAGTTTTGATTATTTTATTAAAAATTGAATTATAATAATAATTCTTTGCAAGTCTTATGTTGCCCTCTAATGATTTATCTTGTTAGGTTAGTGAGGTTTAATGGATTTATATTCTAATAATTTTATGAGAGTTCAAATGTCTTTGTTTTTTGTGTCTCTATCATGTTTTTTTTTTTATTTTAAAAATTTTAAATTTAAATTTCAAATATCAAAATAAAATTTTTAGCTTTGATCTACATCGTTTTCTCTGTGCACATATAAAATATTATGATATTTCGACTTTTATTTTTATTAGTATCAAGAGCCTAAAAAATACATCGATATGGATAAATTTTGGACTTTGATTTTCAACTTATTAAGTCATATAAAAACAAAATAAAAAGTAGTAAGTTTTTTACGTACATGTAGATAAAATAATATTAAAAATATCTAATTGTTTTTATTTGACATATAAGTTTTAAAAAATTTGCAATTAGAAAATTAAAATTGAAAGCAGAATGGAGACAAAAAAATAAAGATATTTAAATTCTCCTCTAATTTAATTATGAAATCATAAACACATTTATCTCTCTTTGCGTTAGAATTGTTCTATAGGCCAAATTATTTTGGCCGAATTAATATTTTTGAAATTAAATATGGATAAATCTAATTAGGCTAGATGTATAAATGAGCCTGAATTTCTGCTCTCTGGATAAATCGCATATGAATGAATGCATCTGAATAAGTATGTCTGAAAAGGTGCATATCAATGGGTGCGATCAACTCGTGCATAATATTATAAGGCAAATTCTTCTATGGACATAAGGACCTATTTGTAAAATAAGCATATTTTCATTTTCAAAGTTCAAACAGTCGATCCGACCGTTTAACATTATCTCCATATTAAAATGTACTTGGGGGTCAAATTTTACATTTTTTTGAATTGTTTTACTATTTATTAAGATGGGTACAAAATTCAATGGTTTGAATTTAACTAGTTTTGCCAAATACTTAATAAATAGTAAACAAATTCAAAAGAATGTAAAATTTGACCTCTGTACATTTTAATATGGAGATAATGTTGAACGGTCGGATCGACTGTTTGAATTTTGAAAATGAAAATATGTTCATTTTACAAATAGGTCTTTATGTCCATAGAAGCATCCCTCGTATTATAAATATACATGTACAATTTATTTTATGCTATCCATTGTGTTCGCACTGCTTCAGAAACGAGGAGAGAGAGAAGAGGGATTGTCAGTCAGCGCTAGTACTCTGACTGCAATTGTTTGTCGACATATTAGCGTAGATACTAATAGAGATGTAATTATTGTTGTCACGTAGATCTAACACGAAACAAAAAAAAAAAAAAGGTGCGACTTTTTCAACTAGACAAAAATCTTTTTATTATGCGTTTAGTGGTAAATTTTATTTTAAATTAATTTTACACATAAATCATGATTTAGATAGTAATTGATTAAATTACAATTGAACTGTACTCCTAAAACCTTACACCTTACACCGGGAAACCATCACCCCCGTTCAATGCCGACATTTTTATTAGTATCCAAAGTTTAATAGAAATTATTATTTATGCCCAGATCACCGCGGATTCGCGAAAAATATCCAAGCCGGCCACAAAATAGCCGGCTTAGGTAAACCGGTCATTTTGTGGCCGGCTTACTCTTTTTTTTTTTTTTATTTTTAGATACACTATGAAGAGCAAAATAATAAAATCTAACACTGAAATTTAAATTTTTTTGTTTAAATTATTTGTTAGATTACTTATTTTGAAATATAATTAGCATATTTATACTAAAATACACTAGATTACTTGAAATTATGTTGAATTACACTATATTAATTTAAATTACACTAAATTACATTACATTACGCTAAAATACATATGAATAGGGACGATATCTTCACTGAAAATGCGAAAAACGACGACGAAACTTCAAACGGCCATAAAACGGCGCTCGAGTGTCCGATTTCAGCAAATGACAACTTTTCGGAAAGCTTGCGAAAATATGCATGCGTCCGTGCCCGCGATGCTAGATTCCAAAATTCAGAATCGTCAAAAAACAAAGGGAAGAGCCTCAAAACTTGAGTTGAAGTTTCCGATTAAGATTTTCACTTCTATTATTCAATCCAAGTAGCTCAAGTAAATTAGTTACATAATGAACTTGTAGAATACCAATTTTTACTATTTTTTGTGATTTTTACTATTCAATCCAAGTAGCTTAGTAAATCAGTCTACTTTAGTGTAATTTACCATATTTCAGCATAATTAGCGAAGTTATTGTAATTTAACATAATTTAGTATAATTCAACATAATTTATTGCAATATAGTGTAATTCACCATAATTTCAAGTAATCTAGCGTATTTTAATATAAATATGCTAATTATACATCAAAAGAAGTAATCTAACAAATAATTTAAACAAAAATTCATATTTTCAGTGTTACATTTCAATATTTGATCTTCATAGTGTCTCTCTAAAAAAAAAAAGGACTAAGCCGGCTATTTTGTGGCCGGCTTGAGCATTTTTTTGCGAAAACGCGGCAATCTGGACATAAAAATAATTTCTATTAAACTTTGGATATTAATAAAAATGTCGGCGTTCAATGCCATTTGCTGTAATTCAATTATTTTAATTCATTATTACAGAAGATCCATCGAGAACATCAGTTTTACTTGGTCAATTTTGGACACTAGTGCATCTATTATTTTTAAATTGCTAAACCGTTGCTCCTAGACATTATATGTGCACGGAGAGGTGGGAGTCTGTGTGACGCTTTTGATCAGAAAAATAAATAAACAAATCTAATATATAACTTCTATCCGAGAAAACTCAGAAACAGTAAGAAAATAAATATAATATACAAATATTTTTTTGAACTATTATAACAATTTAATTTAATTTGCTCGTTCAAGAATGCACTGCTTGAAAAAAGTAGATGTCGAAATATTTTGAAAGGAGATTGCTGCGAGTTTACTGAATGCTTCTTTAAAACATTACACGCTTGATCTCAAAAGTAAGCTCTGATTATCTATAATTGATGAACTCCTTTGGACAATGACATAATGAATTTAAAAATAAAGTTGAGAACCAGCATTTGGTCTTTACTATGGTCGTAGATTCAAAACTCGGAAAAAACAATTTTTTGTAAATATTAAACAATTTAGTAGCTTGACCTCCAATATTTACTCAAAAAAAAATTCAATAACATACATCAATATTTGTGTTTCTAATCTATATTTAATTTATTTAATTAGACCTAATTCTTCTAACATACATCATGTAAAATAATAATCCAAGATTTCATCATGTAAAAATATCAATTAAATTATGTAAAAGGACATAATTGATTGAGTATAAATCCGGCATCACTATCTCTAGTATCATTGAATATCACTGAATTTAAGTCCTTAATAACAACTTTAATGTACGGCTGTAATTCCTTTATTACCTTGCTTTATTCTTATTATTTACTTTCGCATTAAATTAAAAAGTCTAAAAGAAAAGGAAGCAGAAAAGAGTTAGTGGTTACACTTAAAAATTTGTTGAAACTATTTTTAGAATATTCACATTATAAATTTCAGTTAATATGAAAGTGTGTGGAAGTTAAATAATAAATATAGATCGAATTATTTTAAGAAATCACCGCCTTCTATATTTCTAAATTACTTTTAAGTATATAAAAGGGATGGAGACGGATGAAATCTCATTTGTAAACTCTAGCTATCATTTACAAACCTAGAGAAAGATAGAAGAAACCTCGAGGATCATCTTCCTTGAGGTAACACATTTTTTATTACTTTTTATCTAACTTTTTTTTACGAATTGAACTCTACCAATTTTGTTCTATTATTTAGTTTTCCATTTATTTTTTAACATAATATAAGGTCATTTTCCTTTTTTTTCTTTTAATATTCTTTTGACATTTCTTTTTGTAAATAAATAAAAAAAACAGGGCACAATTTGGGTTCCATGTTTTGATATGTAATATAATTATGAATTGTATATTGTTATGCATGATTGTTCTAATTAAGTGATCCATGACTACTAAAGATATTGACAATTTATGTATTTATTATGATGTGGTCCATAAATGTGTACACCTATACGGGCAAAGCTTGAATCACTGATGGATTGATTGTGAAATTTGCAATTAAGAATAACTACTAAATCTAGTTAAATATGGAAAGTCAGTTCTCATCTAAATCTGGTTGGTCAAAAATAGATTTTCCTTATATAAATGGATCGGTCCTAAGACACAAGACATCATAATCATAATACATAATATGAACAACAGTTATTCTACAGATCCGTGACCCTCTCTGCCTTCTTCCATCATCTAAGAAAAGAGAAGAGACATCCATTAAAAGATTTGAAGACGATGTCTCAAGGGCAAAGTACAAATTTGAAGATGATGTCTCAAGAGCAACGTCTTGGAAGACCTATTCTCACGGCAACCATAACAAGAGGGCTTCTTATCATTAGAGTCTAGTCTCGTGCTCACGAAGACATTGGTGATCTCTCTTAGAATTGACATATTTAATGGGAACATCTATGGAATCAGGTATTAACTTCTGCACTTTAGATTTATGTTTTATGAGTCGACTTTGATATAGAACGATCTTCAGGATTAAAGTGGAAGCTATTTATTCTTTCTCGGAATGTAAGTATTTGATCTCATATATAGATTAATTGTAATTGTTTGACCGCCCCAACAGTTAGTGATGAAATACGTAAATGTATATGTTATGGTATCACACACGTATAAATGTACTTATTTTCTTGTTGTTTGCTTGACTTTAGATTTTACAAATTTATCATTGTTATTTAGTTAAGTAACATTTATTCGTTTGTTGTTGAGTAACATTACAAATAAAGATATAATATAGGTTCGGCTGGTATGATATTGGTATCATATGACACTAACTCTAAAATTGATTGGATAGACTTCGAATGATGAATCGAAACCGTTCAAACCAATTTAATGCATTTACATAACTTTATATTTTTTTAGTTATTTTAGTACCAAATCAAGCGGTAAAAAATGTATTAAAGTTAACTTAAAAACTCTCGTTTTATCTCTTGACTTGATACGAATAAATTTGAAAAATTATAAATTTTGCATATAAACGTACAACTAATGACCGAATTTTATTAATATCCAAAATATTTATTTAATTTCAAATTTTGCACCCTGTTTGACAAGATATCGAAAACTGCCCAAACTGCAGATTTATTTTATGATTTTGGAATTCCAAAACCGCAAAAAATAAAATGCAGTTTTGGTCTTGAAATTCCAGAACTGAGAAGTAAATCTCCGGTTTTGGTTTTGGAATTCCAAAACCGGAAAATAAATTTCCGATTTTGAGTTTAAAAAAACAAAAAATGTTATAATTTATTTATATTTTGTATTCAAATATTAGAAATATATTATATTTTTTTTTAAAAATAGATGAATACTATATAATTTAATTTATTAGAAAGACTGCGACAAATAACCCGGATCAATATTTTTCAAGCTGGATTTTTAGCAGCTATAAGAAAAATTAAAATATTTATTTGTGTGTTATTGGAAAAAAATAAAAATATTTTGAATCTGAGTTATTGATCTCGGTTCAAAACTCACTTTTAAGTAAATACATACAATATTTAGATGCTTCTTTTCTTTAAAAAAGAAAAAATTTATCTGACATCTCTAACAAAAAGTATACGCAATTTTTTTGTTCTCTGAAAAGATACTTAAATAACTTAAAGTTTTTGTTTTTTCAAAAATAGAAGATCACAATATTTTATGTATTTATCTAGAAGTGACTTTTAAACTGGGATCAATAACTCAGATTCAAATTATTTTTATTTTTTTCCATAACATACAAATAACTCTTTTAATTTTTCTTACGGCCGTGAAAAATCTTGCTTGAAAAATATTGATCCGGGTTATTTGTCGCAGTCTTTCGAATAAATCAAATTATATAATATTCCATCTATTTTCAAAGAAATATATAACATATTTCTAATATTCAGTATAAAAATAAATAAATTATAACATTTTCTGTTTAAAAAAAACTTAAAACCGCAAATTAAATTTGCGGTTTTGAAATTCCAAAATCAAAACCGCAATTTTTTTTACGGTTTTGGAGTTCCAAAACCGAAAAATAAATCTGCGGTAATTCGGCCTAAAATCGGGAAATAAATCTGCGGTTTGGGCAGTTTTCGAAATCTTGTCAAACAAAGTGTAGATTTTAAAACTTAATATTGTTTTTGGATATTAATAAAAAATTTGGAACTAATGAAGTAGGTCAATTTGAACGGTTTGGATTCGTTGTTTGAAGTCGATCCAATAGGTTTTGATGTGGGTGTTATATAGGTTGATGACACCGATATCATACTAGTCGGACACTATAATATAATCAATTCTAAACAGAAAGGACGAAGCGTTATTTTAATATTTAATGGATATAAATACGAATACATTGTTTAAAATTTTAATTAATTTCATATTTGAGCTTTTATTTAACCCTTTATTTTGATTATCTATTAAAAATTGAATTATAAAATAATTCATTAAGTCTTATCTTGTCCTCTAATGATTTATTTTGTTAGATTAGACCCATTATGCCATGCTAGTCTTTTTCTAATAATTTGATTATGAATCCATAAACATTTCTCTCTTTCCTTATGCCATGAAACCATGACTCATTCAATACCATTTGCTGTAATCAATTCCTTTAATTTATTATTACAAAAAGATCCACAGTGCATCTAGTATCCTAAATTGCTATGATCAGAGAGAAAAATAAACAAACAAATATAATATGCAAGTTCTACGAGAAAAACTCATAAATAATTAGAAGAATATAAATATAGTGCACAAATATTTTTTTTGAACTATTGTTACAATTAAATTTAAATTCGCTCCTTCAAAAATGAATTACTTGAAGAGTAGAAGCCGAAATATTCTAAAAGGAGATCGTCTAACAATATTTGTTATCGTTATTTGTGTTCTAATCTCTATATAATTTATTTAATTTAGGCTCAATTTTCTAGCATGCATTATTTTTTTAAAAAGCTTTTAAATTCCATCATGTAAAATAATAATTCAAGATATCTTCATGTAAAAAATATCAATTAAATTATGTAAAAGGACATAACTGATTGAGTATGAATCCGATATCACTATCTCTAGTGTCATTGAATATCACTAAATTCTAAGTCCTTTACAACAATTTTAATGTACGGTTCTAATGTAATTCCTTTATTACCTTGCTTTATTCTTATTTACTTTCGCATTTTCTAAAAGAAAAAAAGACGAAAATAGAAAGAGCAGTGGTCACGTACAGTAATTTGTTGAAGCTATTTCTAGAATATTCACATCATGGATCAAAGTTATTTTAAGAAATCACCGCCATCTATATTTGAAAATTACTTCAAGTCTATAAAAGGGGATGGAGACGGATGAAATCATCGTTTGTAAACTCTAGCCATCATTTACAAACCCAGAGAAAGAGAAGAGGAAACCTTAAAGGATCATCTTCTTCGAGGTAACACATTTTTTTTTTTAATTATTTAGTTTTGCATTTATGTTTTAACATAGTATTAGGTCATTTTCCTTTTCCTCTAATCTTCTTGTCACATTTCTTTATTTTTCATTTCTTCTTGTAAATTTCAAGAAAACAAAAACAGGGCACAATTTGGGTCCCTGGTTAATCTTCTTTTCACCCTCTTTTTTTCTCTCAAAAAAAAGAAATTGATAAACAAAACAAAACACAGAGGACCATAAAATCATCGTCAGGTTGAACCATCAATTTACATGATGTCGAATGTCGATATATCGGCTTTCGTTTAACTCTTTTGAGTTATTTTATTTATTTTTGGTCTCATACGGTCAGAACTCTGTAGTCTTCTTTGTGTCTACATTCTCTTCCAAAAAGGTATACACGTTGGAGTGCAGAGTGAATTTTGGTAACATATTTCTTGTGCACGGAGCATTTGTAAGTCTTGAAAATTACTGGTCTATGGGACCCACGGTACAGTGCCGTGCCGTATATCTTCAAAAGCATGGTCTTGTTGTAGTCAATAATCTGACTCGTCGGAGTTTCGCTTTCGCCCTTCCCGATAGAATTACACGAAAGAACAAAGTTGGAAACACCAAGCTTACCAGAACAGACATAGTGGATCAAATCTAACGGGGAGGGGTGAGGACTGATTTGTGGGTCCTCGTAGGTATGAAACGACAGCTTTTTGTTGAATGTTCTACCAGCTGGTGTAGACCAGGTTCAACCATAATACCCGGGATTATCACCAGAAATAAAGAAAACAACACATGTTTCGTCCGAAATTCGCATAATTTCAATAAAAATTCGCCCCCCCTTTCTCTCTCTCTCTCTCCCTCCGTCATTCATCTCTCTCCTGGCTCTCACCAAACCCTTCTCTATTTTCTCTCCTAATCCTAATTTTATAAGAGATTCGCTTTGCTTTTCTCTCCGATCTCCTCTCAAATTCGGGGAGATCGGAGCTTTAACGAGGCGCGTAAAATCAATTCGTTGCTTTTGTCGGCAGGCAAATTCTGGATTTGGGGTGTTTTATCCTTTGATTAATCTCCAGGCAATGATCTGTTGCTTAGCGTTTTGTAGTTGTTTATATTTTGTTTCTTCCTTTCCGAGTTGGAAACCTATGTGTTTACTTTTGACGGGTGAAAAGGTATATTTACATGTGCATTTATAAACAGGAGATAATAGTTTGGTTGGGATATTAGGTGGCATTGATGCTATTACACAAAATTATGCCAAGCTTGGTCTGATTATGCCTTGTTTTGAGTTATGGGGCTTAGATTGTCCAAAAATATTACATATTAGGGAATTGAGATATAGTCTGAAATTATCTGTCTATTCTTGTAAATTAAGAAAGTAGTACAATTTCGGCGATGATTCTTTTCCTACTAAAACTTTCTACTTTTAGTTGAACTCTGTCAGAAATTATATATAAGTGAAATACAGTCTGTGGGGGAAACCACTATTATCTTATGTGAAGGTACAGATTTAGTCGTTGATTGGGAGTTAATTTACCGGAAGTTAGCTTCATTACTTCTAATGAGACACTTACCTCAACAGCAAACTAGATTTCTTATAGAAACTTGGTTTTTTGTATTAATTCATGTATAATTTCTGTTATATGTAGACAATCGGGAACTCTTAAGTGAGAGAAAGGTATTTGGTGAACTCTTAAGCGAGAAAAAGGTAATTGGTGAACTCTTAAGCGAGAGAAAGGTTGGATCATTTCGAATAGGTTGCGCATGCTCTTATAAGCAAGATCAGGTTAACTTGGTAACCTACTTTTTTTTTTTCTATCTTCTACTTTTTACCTTTTTACAAATAAATCCAGGTAAGGGGTTCATGTACAGTTCCTGTAAATATTTGGCATTGATTAATCCATTGACATTCCTCAGACCAACTGTTACGTACCAGAACTCATCTACTATCAACTTCCATTTTTTTTTTTGGGTGACTTCCTAACATGTTTTGTTGTACCATCCAAGAGTGTAAATTGAGGCTTAAAGAACAATGCTTACCCACACTAGGCAAGTCAGTCTAACATGTCTTGATCGATGACTAATTTAGCAACTCAGCACAAACAATTATTGCATTGTTGGATTAATTTATATTAATACTTTCAATTCTAACTTTTCATCCCCTCGTCAGCTGCCATCCAAACTATCAAATATATCTAATTTTACTTCCCTCACTTTTTGAAACAGGTTTTCTTTAATATACAGTCTCTAAGCAGATCTGGTGAAATGACACCCAGAAATATAATTAGCATGCAACCCCAATTTGACGAGCTAGAACCAGATCAAGGTCCTGTTCAGTTCAGCTTTGTTCCAACCTGTCAACAGCTTGTGAATGTCAACATGGGGCCCGCTGCAGGTTTCTACAATCCTTGCTTGGCTCCTGGACCAAGTTCATGCAGGTACATACCTGGCTATGTCTACCCGGCTTATGTGAACCAGACGTACCAGCTTCCTGGTACCCCTTGGGACTATGTCAATGCCATGCCTAGCGTGGGTAAGCATTGTTCTTCTCCTTCCCTTTCTCTTCTTGGTACCTAATCTAAATAGCATGCGAATTTATATCCCTAGAATCCCGTTCAATTAAAGAACGGAAAAGATGAGAAGTGACCAAAAATATAATTGGTGTTAAAAGAGTGAGGCTATGTTATATGCATGTTACGGATCAACCCGTGCTATGGATCCATATCTCTATTTTCAAAGTTTAAATATTCAATCCGAACCGTTAAGCATGATCTCCAGAATTTTCAAATCAAGTGATTTTCCACCTATCTAAAAAAATAGTAAAAAAATTCTAAATAATATAAAATTTGATCTGCATGTACATTTTAATATGAAGAAAATGTTGAATGGTTTAGATCGACAGTTTGGACTTTAAAAACGGAGATACGAGTCCATAGCACGGGCAGTTGCGTACCATAGCCTCACTCGTGTTTAAATGCAAGTATAAAAATGCTTGGTGTTATTTGTTAATATGATAAAGAGTTGGGTGTAATATGCAAAAAGTAGCAATGCTAAGAGTTCGTTGGCCCCTCTAATAGTAAATTCAGGAGCATATCCCTACTACCCTCAGCCAATGGTGCCAGCACATCCTCCTCCTGCACAAATGCAAGCACCGTACCCTCATCCAATGAACAATCCACATGGCACTGTTCTAGGCCACCCCTCTAATAGTCAATTCAGGATCCCATCCTTTCAGCCGCCACCTCAGCACCCTCTGCATGCTGGTCTTAACCGCCGAAGGGTCCGAGTTGTACAATCTGAGGTAAAGTGCTGACTTATTTATTGAATTGTTTGTTTTTTGCAGATTACACCTAATAATTCACCATATTTGCAGGTAGTGCCTTGTTTTTTGGTTGCATGAAATTATTTTACTTCTATGATTAAAAAATCTGGCTTCGGGTTAAATCTTGACTGTAACCTCAACAAGTTATATTTTCTTCTTTTTACCAAGCAGATTGTTTTGAATATGCTGACTTTAATTTTTCATAAAAAAGTTTGCAAGTGAGTTTATTGAGGTAAAATAACAGCCTAAAAACTATTTGTGATTTAAGAATTAGAGTATCAGCCTAGCCTAAAAACTAAAAACAACGAAATAAGATGGGAAGAATATTCTTACAGGTGGGACCTCAATAAGAAAAATCTAAGTGAATGGGCCGAATATACTGGGCCTTTATTATTATTTAATACTCATTTTCCTTTTAATTGTAAGTTGAAGGACAAAATGTTTCAATTGGTCAGTAGGCAAGGACAGGATTGTTTGAGGCACATAGCTCATTCTTTTTATTTTTAGATTTTCTAATAACAAAGAATAAAAGGTTTAAATTACGTAAAATGATACCAGCATAATTACTTGAAATAATAATTTTTTTATAACCTTTTTTATAGTACAAAACAACCTTCTATAAAAAAAAAATCCGAGTTTCTGATCCGATTTGACCCGATTCCGATTCCACGGTCGAGTGACCGATCCCGATCCCGATTTCCGATTTCCGATTCCGATTCCGATTCCGATTCCGATTCCGATTCCGATTCCGATTCCGATTCCGATTCCGATTTTACGAACGATGGTTCTGTCAATCCATTAATTTCTTTGATTGTGTCCAAACAGGTTCAGATTAGGCTTTATTTCCTTCTCAATAGAATATCGTGTATTTCCATTATGGGATTTAATGTAACATTCAATACAATTTCGCTTTTTTAAAGTTACACAAGCTTAGATGATATGACGCGTGAAATTATTTCATCAAGGATGTCTGTCTTTCCAAGACAGATGAATAACACATCTGCATCATGCACATAGTTCGTGGAGTCTTTTTGTCTTTTAAAGACTATGAAGTTTTTACTTTTTCTGAAAACAGATGGTACTGTTGAGAATTTGACTTCTTGCAATGATTACATTTGTAATTACAAAATTCAATATGTACGGAAACAGAAATTATAATATTGCACGTTACGTTTGCAGAATTGGTTATTTTCAATACACACCAATTTTATTTTGAAGTCTGAATACTGTTTAACAAGTCCTACCGCATAAATTATATGCGATAAAGTCTCAGGGCAAATTGATTGTCTACACTCAACAGTGAAAATATGAACAACTTCTGTCCTTAAGAGATGAATAACACATGCATCATGCATATAGTTGGTGGATTCTTCGTCTTGTAGAGACTATAAAGTTTCTACTTTTTCTGAAAATACATGATATTGTTGGGAATTTGAGTTCTTTCCATGATTACATTTGTAATTACATGGTTCACTATGTACGAAAACAGAAACTATAGTACCGCATGCTACGTTTACTCAGAGTTGGTTGTTTTCAATATAGAACAATTTTAAGTCTGAATACTGTTTTACAAGTCCTCCCACAAAAAACATATGCGATAAATTATCAGGGTAAATTTGATTTTTTTTTTATTAAATTTGATTTTGTCTACACGCAAAAAACAGAAATTATAGCCTTTTTTGTCTTACAAATGAACAAATGAAAGAATATCCATAATAATAATTCGATAAGATTAATTTCAAATAACAATTCGGTAGGAAAGTTTGTACTCTCTGAACTGATGATGAAAAGACAAATTCAGGATGAATATCTTTTCCTATTATTGGTAAAAAGAGAGAGAATGAAAGATTGAAAGTCAAAGTTCTTGTGATCCAAAACCTGAATAGAAAAAATTCGAGTTGAAACGTGATATTTCTTTTTTCCACGAAAGATCTGATGTTTCCTTGATTGGTGCAGAACACTGCTTTTCTTGATATGTCAAGAGTGAATGAAATGGAAAATGCTGCTGATGAACTCAGGGACATGCGCTTGGACATTGATGGAATGAGCTATGAGGTAAATTTAAGTTTATTTTACCAGTATTTTGTCGTGTACAATGGAATGGAGAAGAGAAAAGACCGTCCTCATTTTTCATTGAAGCAATAGAAAGAAAATTAATTATATCATATGAAACAATAGTACTGTTGCTGAATTTTTTTCAAGCATGCTATGGATTTTGGTATGATTTCTACATGCTGCATTACCTAGATCTCTCAGATGTGTAAAGTAGTATACTTATGTAAATAAATGAGAAAAAGAGGTAGGTGTTTTGCTCTTTTGTATGCAAAGCGGCATCTGCATGCTACTGAACAGAAACCTACTAGTATTTCTATGGAAATTGGTAGAGAGTTTATGCTATTTTGTCTCAATAAAAAATTAATAGCGAACTCAAATGCAGAATGTTTCGATTAGTCTGGTACCTCTATGAACACGTTTTCTTGTTACCTTGTCTCGTAACTCAACAAGGCTCATATAGGAGTATGGAAGGTACATACCCATTTTATATACAAGTGGTTGGCATTTTAATCTCTTTGCCAACTCTTGACCTCAGCAAAATCTAGTGTTTGACTATGTCCGCGTAGCGAAAATTTAAGTGTGACTTGACAAAGAGGAAAACAAAAGCGAATATGACATCTTACTGGAAAACATTATTTCTATGTAAAAGTTGCTAATCAAGTAATTAAGCCCTGTAATTTTGCTGTTTTATTCAGGAGCTACTGGACTTGGAGGCAAGGATCGGAGATGTGAAAACCGGCTTGAGCAAGGATTTTATTTTAAATAATTTGAGAATTCACTTACATGAAGTTGATGGAGTGTCTTCGGATTCTGATGCTTCATGCGACGACACTTGCATCATATGCCAGGTTTTTTTTATTCTATTTTTATGTTTGGAACAAATGTTTTAGGTTTTGCCAGCAACGACTTCCATTTTATCCATTGTATAGGTATGAATGTGACCCTTTTGACTTTTCATATTGGCATCTAACATGGTTCAACCAAAATTGTGATACAGATTGTTTTTTTTTTCAGTTAGATGCCAATATGAAACTACCATGCTTTCAGTTATGCTTCCCTATTGGTGTATAGTATGCTTTTGATTCTGTGACAGAAAGGGAAATATGACCATGGTAGTTTCATGTTAGGACTAAAATGGAAATATGACTACGTAATTTCATGTTAGGACTAAATTACATAATGGGATGGTCCTTCATTTCGTGGTATTCACATTTTGGGCCCATAAATGGAAAAAAGTATTCTAGTTCAGCATAGTTACTAGCCAATGTTGATACTCTAGAAATTGTCGCTATATTCCTTATCATGCAACAATGCAAATTTCATTAATTTTGTATTGTTTTGTAGGGGGGCTATGATGCAAAAGACTGTATTGGAACCCTAGATTGTGGGCACATGTACCACTCTGATTGCATCAAGCAATGGTTGGTGCTAAAAAACCTATGCCCCATATGCAAAAAAGTGGCTCTATCAACAGATAGAAGAGATGGCTAAAGAGGGAGAGAGTGAGAGAGTTTCACTCTTTTTTTTTTTAATTTATAAAAAACATCCTCCTAAATTTTGTAAATAACTATGGCGGATGTTGGCCTCCTAACATTTTATTCGTCCTCTTTGTTGTTTAGTATGTCTAAACAAAATATTGTACAGGTACAGTTTTATGTTGCCTTTTAAATGTAGAGATGTTCATGACCTGTTGATGTTTTGTTGTTTTTCTTTGTCGTTTTTTCTTCTGTTTTAGAAAGTAGGCATTACCTGATTATTTTGTTAATTGTGAATAGTGAGCCACTCTCGGATTTAGTTTCTTTCTGCTCTTCTGGAAATTTTCATACTTGTGTTTTGCTACTAAGACTTTTGAAATCCTCGTTTTTATCATGTTTTGTGTCTGAATTTGAATCAGCTTTTACTGAATTCTAATCGTTATATTTTTGTAAATATTCTCTCTCTTTTATTTAATGCTGACTTCCTGTATCTTCCGGGCAAATTGTTCAAGTGACAAAGGAATTACATACACATACAAGACAAGGTTTTTTTCCTTTTCAAAAGTAGTCTTTTTTGAACTTGTTCAACTGAGATGTGTCCATCGCCTACTCTGTATGAAAAATGTTAATTTTATGTGACAAGTGTAAATCATGTCTTGGATGAGTGATTCCTCCTATCCATTTTTCAGTGAAAAAAGGTTGATTATTTTTTTCTTCTATTTTACTAAGAAAGTGATGTTAATTAGCATGGATAGAGAGATCAATCTCTTTTCAAATTAATTAAATTAAGATGGAAATTATGGACATCAACTCTAGAGTAGCACAACATAAATATAAACTAAAACCCACATGAACACTTTTTTATTTTAGTACGGTAAATCATTTTGCGTTCGCGTAAAATGGAAATCTGACAGAATAAAAACATATTAGTATAAACATAAACACCAGTATCTCAAAAACATAAACAAAGCCTTCAACATCCACGCACAAGATGTTGTCTAAAATAATTACTTGCACAGACAAAAATAAACACGTTACACCTACATGTACCAATATAAAAACCACTCGCGTTTAAGTAGACTAAATGCATCCTTTACTCAAATATACTTAGCATTGGATCGACAGATATCTACTCTTATAACAACAAATACCATACCAGATAGCATACACCCAATTGTGATTCTTCTTACTACCAAACACTATTCTTGAGAATAAAAATGAAAGACATCAACAATACATAGGCATAACATAAACATCAAATATAATCTGTATAGACACCTCCATTTCACTATAGTATTGAGACTGCTATCATCATTACATTCTGGGACGGAACTAGAAAATTTAGATTAGAAACTCAAACGTAAAATGTATAATACGTGACAGTTGGGATTTGAATAACGTGGAACTCTAACTACTAAATTACAAGTATATATTTATTATTTTGTGAGGGAGGTTGAACTATATACAAATTTAAAAAAAAAATTCAATCAAATTTCAATATGCACATTTAAAAATTTTAAAATTACAAAAGTGACTAAGTATTTCCAGACCTCACTGTAGATCCGTTCCTAATTCCATTTAACACAAAAACAAAATTCTGACAAAATAAATGCCTACTTCTATAAAAGTTATCACCAGAGTCCCAAAAACATATACAAAAGAACTACTAACATCCACGTCCAAAATGATGTTTGGGTAATTACTTGCATGTGTAAACATAAACACTTGAAACTTTAAACATAAACATAAAATAAAGCAAAAAATATATTTTATTTTAAATATAGAAAAAAAGATGCTACTCTAGACATATGGGACATCCAAATCGAGAAGAGGTATTTCTACACTTTTTTCGTTACGGTTTTCGTTAATAGGAAGGGATAATTTATAGGAGAGTTGATTTAGGAAGACTATTGTATGCACTCAAAATATATGTGATATGGCGTAATTAAGGAGATAGAAATATAACTCTTTTTATAGATTATAGTAGGTCATGTGGAGTTGGGGAGTATTATGTATAGAGAGTTAAAACATGCTAACACGAGCGATATTCCTGATTTAGTCCTTTTGCCTTGACGATGATCATATTGTCAATTTTCATAATGAATTTTTAAATTAATTTATATGAGGTGAAAAATTAAATGGTCATGGATAAATTATTATGTTTACTTATATATTGTTTAAAGATGTATTAATGATCATTAATTTCATATCATGAAACTTCAAGTTATTTATATCTTTTTATGGACATTATACGCGTTTTAGACAACTCATGCATACAATTTTGAATTTTAATTATAAACTTTAAAAAAAAAATGTTAAAGACGTAAATAATAATTATCAAGTGATTATTTTTTATTATTCGCAATATTTTTTTTAACCTAGCTGATCCGAAGTATTGACCCGTTAGGATAATCACGAACCAAAATGTCACGTACCTTTTGAGTGTAAATACTTCAACAGAGTAGTTTTTACTTCCTGCAGCATATGAAATTATGAATTATAGAATCAACACAGCACTGCATATAGTTTGTGCGCTGCATGAAACAAAACTGCTCTGTTAAATCCTTTACCCATTCCCGTAGTGCGCACCAATTCGTCTCAGACAAAATGGCACAGATAATCATGATTCAAAACCCTAGCAACATGACATCCGCTTCATATATAAACCATCAGATATTCAGAATACCGTCCTTCGCTCTAAACCCAAACCCTAGCCGCTGCCTTTCTTTCGTTGCATCTCTCTTTCTCAGACTACAATGTCGGAAACCCTTATCTTGCGGGGCACGCTACGCGGTCACTCCGACCAGGTGACGGCGATTGCCGTTCCGATTGACGGACAAGCGAGGATCGTCTCCTCTTCGCGTGACAAGTCCGTGCTTGTTTGGAACCTCGACCCTCTTGCCTTGTCAGCCAATGGATTGGTCGGAGAGGGAGAGAGCGACTCGACGGCGCTCGGAAAGCCTTTCCGCCGCCTCACCGGCCACGGCCATTTTGTCGAGGTATGGTAGACGGTTTATCTTATTAGATCTGAGGGAAATTTATTGAAATATATCGTTGAATTGTATGATTTTTATTCAATTTGCATCTGAGGTTACTGTTGTAACTTGTACATGTAGATAATGCAGCCTTATCATATGGTTCAATATGCCTGTGCTGGAAATGATTTTAACATGAGTGGAAAGTTGTATCCGTTACACGTGAAACTATAATTATGTAATAATTTCTTAGAAAATATGTTATTATTAAGGATATAACGCAAATTTATTAGCTGAGACCATTACATGCACTACTTCCCAAGGTGCGTAATATAGGATCACAGTATTCAAGGATTAAATGAATAATCTAAGTGGATTATATTATCAGACGTTTGTCTAATATGGTATACAGTTGTTCTTACAAGTCAATTATTAAACTGAATAACATAGATCAATACATAGTTGGTATTAATTACGAATTTAAGTAAAATAAATACAACTTTCAACTCTCCGATTAAATTTTTTTACTTGTGCAGGATGTTGTGCTTTCATCAGACTCTATGTTTGCATTGTCATGCTCCTGGGATGGTGAGTTGAGGCTGTGGGACCTGTCAACTGGGTGCACCACACGGAGGTTTGTGGGCCACAACAAGGATGTGCTTTCAGTAGCATTCTCCTTTGACAACCGTCAAATTGTCTCAGCCTCTAGAGACCGCACAATTAAGCTCTGGAACACCCTCGGCGAGTGCAAGTACACCATCCAGGTATGAAACAACAGATTTCTTCAATATGTCAGCAGATTGAACAATATTCAAAATCATGCTCAACGTCTATGTTGTTTGGTAACACATGCATCATAATTTGGTTTATGCCCTTGTAAAATATGTTGAATATTGTTTCTTGCTAATTTAGGGAAAGAGTATTGTGGTTTGAGTGTTTGTGTGCATTAATTGAATTTTAGATCAGGATATTCCTGTCTTTTAGTGTTGAATTTTAGATCAGGATAGTCCTGTCTTTCAGCTTTGTTTATGTGGTATTTTTAAATTTGCCTGCATTTTTTCATAAAAAACTTCTAAGATCTATTTATATGCTTAACTGCGACCATTATTATCATAAAAGCAGGCATGGAACTATTTGAATGTATTTTTCTAATATAACGCATATAAGACAATTGGTTTCTTCATATGCAGGAAGCTGATGCTCACACCAATTGGGTGAGCTGTGTGCGCTTCTCCCCAAGTGCCATCGCACCAGTGATTGTGTCTGGTTCATGGGACCGCACTGTTAAGGTGTGGAATTTGGCCAACTGCAAGCTTCGCTACACCCTGACCGGCCACAATGGTTACGTCAATGCTGTTGCTGTCAGTCCTGATGGTTCACTCTGTGCCAGTGGTGGCAAAGACGGTGTCACTCTTCTGTGGGACCTTGCTGAGGGCAAGCGCCTATACTCCCTTGATGCCGGTGCCATTATTCACTCTCTTTGTTTCAGCCCCAACAGGTATCATTCTGGTTAAATTATTTGCTTGGTTTAGATGAAATGTTGGTGACTTCGTTAAACTGAAGTCTTGTTACTGTTTCAGGTACTGGCTGTGTGCAGCCACAGAGAACAGTGTGAAGGTTTGGGACCTTGAGAGCAAGTCCATTGTGCAGGACCTCAAGCCTGACCAGCCTCCTAGCAAGAACAAGGTAACTATTTTGTTTTATTAAATAGTCACAATTCTAATGGTAATACTTAATTAAGGATGATTTAGGTGTTTTAGTTTAGTATCAGAAGTTCAGTAATTTAACCTCTTTTTATAATTTCATTGTAGATGTTGTACTGCACTAGTTTGAGCTGGAGTGTAGATGGAAACACCCTTTTCACTGGCTACTCAGATGGCACCATTAGGGTTTGGGGCGTGACCGGTGGTAACTACTACAACCAATAGAGATTTTGTAGTTGCCTCTTGGATTCCTTTTCATAATTTATGCTGGTCCAGTTATTTAGTTTTTTTGTGTTGCCCTTATTCTAGACAAGACCTGTGAAATTTAGGCTTCCATGCTTTTAGTGTTTTTGTCAAGTGTTATGAAATCTTAAATTTAATTTGTCACTCAAATGTCACAAGACTTCAGTTTTGACAAATTTGAGCTTTTGTGATATGAGGTTTAATCCTAAATTTAATTTGCTGCCACATGAGAAAAAGGAAATGCCATTTATAGTTCTCATTGTACAATTAAATTGTTTTGGGGCGGCTGTGCTTGAGGCCCTTGCTGATGTGTTTGTATTTTTTAGCAAAGCATTATAACATGTAATTTGTCACTCAAATGTCCTTGGGTAAATTTTTAAACTATCGTCCGTCTTTATCTTTAGTTGAAGTAACTTAACTAAGGCTAGGTTCTCTTAAAGCCTTGAAATCATGTGCTTGGATATGAGGAGAGACCTACACTAAAATTTGAGCAACTGCTCTTTGTAATAGGGGTACGTGATGGAAATGGCACGTCTGGTTCAGTCCTGTAATGCAAAATAATTTGTAATTGCTTTGACACGGTTTGTGAAACTTGATCACATAACATATCTATTTACATTGACGCAACGTAGAAATGTGGGTCGAAATGTAATTGTTGTTTAGAAAAATGTTTTGTACAACGCATTGTTCTTGTTTGAAGTTTTGAACCAAGTATGTTAGCAATTGGCACAAGAAATCAACTACCGCACTGTACATATTGTGAAGTGTGAACCCTCTGGCTCTCCCTAATTTATTGGGCTTCTGGTAAGTTCCAAGTTATGATTTTACTATGAACATATCCAATTTTCAGCCTTACAAACTCAGCAGCGTCATCGACACATCAGGCCGCTAGCAAATTGAGTCTCGGTCCCTCAGACCTGGTATACATTTTTTTTATGACAAAACAAGTAGAAAAGCAATAAGGTAAGTTTAGGTACAACATGCGTCAGTATAAAACAAGTAGAAAAACAATCAGGTAGTATCCCTTCCTATTGAAACAAGCAGCTTTATAACGAGTTATCCCTATATTTGAGCATCTGTGTATCTAGAATCTGCTTGGGGGCTTGATCGTCCTTTTTAGATATTGCTGTTTCTGTCTTTCCAGATAATTCAAGTTGTTGCTGCAAAAAGAGTGTGCCATAAGGTTCTTGCAGAAGGGTGTAATGAGTGTCAGTTGGATTCCCATATCCGTCTTGGATCTAAGGATAGCAAGGATTGTTGTGTATCTGGTCTGAGGCGACTGTTCGGAGAGCGGGCAATATATGAAGAGATGGTTATTGATCTCAAAAGTTTGTTGGTTGCATTGTGACCATTGTCCGCCCAGCGGCCCTTGTCTTCGAGCCTTGACATTTCAGTTTTATTACCAAGAGTGTCTGAATTTCAGTGGCAGCAATTGAGACTGTCAACGGAGTAACGAGTCACCAAAATGGATGCCCACACAAAATTAAGAGGGGGATTGGTCTGGTTACAACTAGATAGGCTTATAGAATCAATTTATGCAAACTGCCACTTACTATGATGCTTACTCCTCACCTACACATGGTGCTAAATGAAATTCAAGCTCATCTACACACTAAAGATGAATCACTGATGGAAATGTTACATCCGAATCAGCTTATTTCTTCCTTATTCATAGCAGGATTACCATCTCACTGATCACTTGGAGAGATTGGTACAATATGTACAGTACGGTAGCTGATTTGGATGGTTGTTGCAAAGAGGGGGCTTTCATGCGTGCTTCGTAACTTCTTCAGGAGATGAGAGATAGAGGGGCGTTGCCAAAATGTTGTCACATACAGTTCTATTATCCATGGTATTTCTTCTGTTGGTGAATGGAACCGTGCCATTGGGGTATTCCGCGATATGGTAAGTCAAGGCATTTCACCTAATGTAGTGACTAGTGAATTTCAATGCATTAATAGATTCCTTGTGCAAGTAACGATTAACTTGTGAAGCAGAGAAGCTGGTCAGTTTTATGGAGGTTAGAGAGGTTAAACCTGATGTAATCATTTACACAACACTGTTGCAGGGTTATGTTCTTGAAGGTCGCCTCGATGAAGCAGCAGTTTTATTCGAAAGGATGGCTTTAAAAGGCATTAAGCCAGACATACACAGTTACAGTGTCTTACTCGGTGGTTATTGTAAAAATGACAGAATCAGCGAGGCTCTACATCTAGCCGAGAAGATGATGAAGCAAGGCATTAAGCCTAATGATGTCACCTTTGACATACTTCTAAATGCATTAAGCAATCATGAGAATCCGGATGAAATGAAGAAAATTATCTCTGAGATGAGAGATGGAAGAAAATATGTAGATGAAAACTAATAGCTATTAATAATTTTAATTGTTGTACGTGTTGATTATGGTGAAAATGCTTAGTCGTACTCTACTTTTGTGGGACATTGTGTGTGCTGATGTATGTTAAAAGAAAATAGTATTAGTTCAATACTTTAGTTATCCAATATATGATTTTATTTTTGTTTTGGTTAGAACAAGTCTTGAATTCTACACAAGACATTTGGTTTGTGAATTGGTAATTGGTTAATTCAAGGAGGCATTTTTATATAATGAATGTTGCTAGATATTTGTAATGCTAGAAATTGTTACAAATTAGGATTTTAATCTTTGTATGAAATTTGTATTTTTGTTTTGTTTGTGTACCATGATTCCAACCAGTACTAAAGCATATGGTACGCATAATATGCCCACTATTTTACCACAATAGTATATGCTGAAACATGGATTGTATATTTTTGCTTAATTATTGCCCTTATCAAGTGTCGTACGCTGGTATCATATTACTAGAGTACTCCTACATCCCTGAAAATGCACCCCTGAAAATATTTTCATGTACACAAGAAACATTGAAAATAGAAATAACAAAAATAGGAAGTCAAATTTGATCAAATTAATAACCATTTAGTTACAAGTGGCCTGTAAGGTTTTAAGCTCACAAACATATTACTTAAGTTAGTACATCTATACACCCATCTCACTTCACAATATGTACAGTACGGTAGCTGATTTCTTGTGCCTATTGATAATATAGTTAAAAAAAACAATGCATCATACAAAACATCATTCTAAACAAAAATTACATTTGGATCGACATTTCTGCGTATGTTGATTGTATTTACTTAAAATGGTTTCCTTACTAGCACATCAACTGGAGCGCTCACTAAAAAAGCTATGGAATTTTTACTTAAACAAAAAGCTACGGAATTACCATTTATTTGAAAGAAAATACCACATAAATGACCCATAAAATGATAGGGGCTTATCTGCACAGCTGCCTCCAAAAAATTTCATATTACAGTGAAAATTATAAATGGCATTTCCTTTTTCTCAACTGGCAGAAAAATAAATTTAGGATTAAATTAACCTGATATCACAAAACTCAAATTATAACTGTTAAAATATTGATGTCAACAGTATGAACTTGCTCAAGCATGCACCAAAAAGGAGTACGAAATTTAACATTTCATAACACTTGACATAAACACTAAAAACCATGGAAGCCTAAATTTCACAGATCTAGTCTAGAATAAGGCAACATATATACAAAAACCAAATAACTTGACCAGCATAAAATATGAAATGGAATTCAAAAGGTAACTTCAAATTTCCTATTGGTTGTAGTAATTGTCACCTGTCAAACCCCAAACTAGGGGTGGCAACGAGCTGGCTCGGTCCGAGTTAGGCCCTAGCTCAGCTTGTTAATTCTGGACCGAGCTACAGCCGAGCGAGCTCGACCTAAGGCATCCGAGCTAAAACCTCAGCTTGAAATCGTGACAAGCCAGCCCGAGCTAGCTCACAAGCTGACGAGTTGGCTCGCTGGGTCTGGCTGGATCTTGTTTTAAGAAGAAAATAAGTTCTACAAATTTTTTGGATCGAGCTGAACCGAGCTGGACCGAGCTAGACAGTATAAAATGCACACAAATTCATACAAATTCACAAATTGATGCCTAGCCGAGCTAGCTCGCGAGTTGGCGAGCAAGCTAGGCCCCAGCTTGAACTCGTTAATTCTGAACCGAGCTAGTGGCGAATTGGCTCGTTAACAGCTCGATCCAATAATGAGTGAGCTGTTAGTGAGCGAGTCACGATCGAGCCACGAGCTTTTTTGCCACCCTACCCCAAACCCGAATGGTGCCATCTGAGTAGCCAGTGAAAAGGGTGTTTCCATCTTCACTCCAGTTCAAACTTGTGCAGTACAACATCTACAATGAAATTACAAAAGTGGTTAAATTACTAAACTTCTTATACTAAAAACTCAATTAAGTATTACCATTGAATTCTGACTATTTGATAAAAAAAAGAGTTACCTGATTCTTTCTAGAACGACGGTAAGGCTTGAGGTCCTGCACAATGGACTTGCTCTCAAGGTCCTAAATCTTCACACTATTCTCTGTGGCTGCACACAGCCAGTACCTGAAAGGCTGAAACAACAACAAGCTTTCAGTTTAACTAACCCACCAACATTTCATTTAAATCAAGCAAGTAAACCAGAATGATACCTTTTGGGGTTGAAACAAAGAGATTGAATAATGGCACCAGCATCAAAGGAGTAGAGGCACTCGCCCTCCGCAACGTCCCACAGAAGAGTGACACCATCCTTGCCACCGCTGGCACAGATGGACCCACCTTGACAGTGCGGTCCCATGAACCGGACACAACCACTGGTGCGAGGGCACTGAGAGAGAAGTGCATGCAGCTCACCCAATCATTGTGAGCATCAGCTTCCTGCATATGAAGATACCAACTGTCAGATATGCCCGCTTTACGATAATAATGGTCGCCGTTAAACAAATAAATAGATCTTATAAGTTATTTTATGATAAAATGGAAGCAAATCTTGAATATACCACATAAATGAAGCTGAAAATATCATTTGTGGTCTACAGAATAAGAAAAGTGAATCAACACTGAAAAAACAGAACTATCCTGATCTAAAATTCAAGTAATGCACTCAAACAGCCAAATCAAAATCCTCCTCTCCTAAATTAGCAAGAAACAATATTCAACATTTTCCATAAGAATAACAAAACCGGGGTGAAAAGATTCTCTGTTAGTTATCATGATTTTGAATATTTTATAAGCGGGTAAACCAAATTAATTAAAATGTTTGTGTGTTACCAAACAACCTGGAACCAACCTCTTTATCAGCATGCTTAGAGGCTGAATTGCTTGCCTCGGCCATCTCCGGTTGTTTTGCTGACATGAACGACTTGAGCATCTTTGTAAGTTCTCCCAGTTGTTGCGTATTCTCCGCCAGTTGGCCTTCAACCTTGCTCATCCTATCATCTATGGCTTTTTGAGAAGACTCAGAATCTTTGGTGATCTTGATGGTTTTTCATTGAGTGCCGCAAGGTCTTGCGGGATGTCCTCCACTGAACTACTCCGGGTTCTCCCAGCCATTAGCGATTTTCTTGATCGGTTGTTTCTTCCTCCCAAGTTTGCGATCTTAAGCTCTGATTCCAGGTGAAATATACTAGCTTCAGAATGCACAGAAGAATCGGATTGAAGCGAGATGCAAGAGGTTTGATGGTAATTTCTCAGAAATGGAGAAAAAGCAGGTGAAGCGAAAGGTAAGTAGCTTTTCAACAGAGAGGGAGGGAGAAGCGCGTATCTTCTGCATTAACTCAAAAGAGAATCTTTTAAGTTTAATGCTTGTGGACCGTCTGATCAGGATCGGAGCCAATACGGCCCCAGCCTATGACGCACGGGGACCTTTAATATTAGTGCGGATCTCAATCGGACGGTTATGATCTATTAACGCACGGTGAGTTAATGCGATACGAATTCGAGGGCGGGACGCTGGGGAGTGTTTGGCTGTAATCTTGGGAGAGGGAAGCGGAAAATTCTCTGCGGTACAGGACCACGTAGGATACTACAACTGGGTTAAAATTTGCTTGGAATGTACGGAGTCTGCTTTTGACGACTCAGATTGCATTCTACGCTGTCCTGTACTGGATTGAATTTGAATTCGAGAAGCGGAAAGGTCTTGGTAATTTTGCGTGTATATATCCCTATTTTTATTTGTTTTGTTAACATGTATATCCAAGAAGATACGTCGTATTATGCCTACGAGGCCTAGCCTTTTGTGGATATTTGCCGAATCCCGTCAAAAATCTTTTGTCAGTATATCGAAGCACGCCGGGTGTATTGAACATGTTCAGGTACATTATTGCGAAATCTTCTAAATGGAATATGTTTAGATGTTTTTTATCAAAAACAGATTGACTAACTTCCAAGGAAAAACATAATAGCCCAGGAGACGCTTCCAAAAGAATCGCATCTTTTGTTTTACTTTCCTTCTTTTTATTTTGCTATGGAATTTAAATGAATAGTCAATGACTTTTAACTTATAGATTGCATACCAAATTAAAAAAAATTCAAATTTCCGTTCAATCAATTAACCGTATTTATTTGGTTTTTGATGTTAAATTTCTTTAATAAAAATGCTTGAACCATAATGAAATCCCGCCAACTTTGTACAAATTGACACTTCATGACTTGATTAAAAATAATGAAATCCCGCCAACTTTTTCAAAAATTTGTTTCATACAAGATTATCTTAATAAATAATTAAATGTCATATTTTTTACTAAAATATCGAATTCAAAAGTTATAATTTTTTTAAAGTTAAACTCGTAAATTATATTGATGAATTTAAGTTGTGAAGAAAAAAAGCGAATTCTGAGTGGATAATGTCAATATCAAATTTGTATCTGCCTTTCAATAAGCGGATACGAATACGAATACCGATAGTAAATAAATGTCACAATTTAAAATATAAGTCTGCCTTAAACATGATACAAATACGTAACGGATAATCTACGAATACGAAAAAAATAATTATTTAATAATTGAGTTATATGAACTTTAAAATACAAATACTAATTATCAAAATTCAAATATGAAAATGAATGAATAATTTAAGTTAATTATAATTTAAAAAAATGCTTTCTATTTTAAAACGATTATTTTATAACTATGATATTTTTTAAAAGTTGTTCACTATTAGCCAAACCAACTCATAATAATTGTATGCTTTGTATATTATTACGGAGTTATAGAAGTTGTTCACTATAGTGCTTTTGGACCTTAAACGCTAAGTTATGTGATAGAAGTACGCTAATTCAGCTACGATAGCGCATGATCAGTCTCATTTTGATAGTGAATTACGTAGGATTTTGACTTAGGTTTTGCCTTACTTTTTTACCTTTATGTTTAATTATTATGTGAAAAATGTTATTGTTGCCCTATTTCATGTTTTAATGCAGGAATCATATTTTTTGGGGCTATTTTACATCAATTGGAGCAAAAATCGGGTTAATCGAAAAATTGTGGCTCACAGACTAAGGCTCTGGTACGATCCGTATCAGCCAATACGGACCAGAGCCCCAGTACGAACTTACAAAGACTAAATATGCATTAACTCATGGAGCGCTAACTTCTGCACAAGGGGAGTACGGTCCGTATTAGTCAATACGGACCGTACTCAAGGCGTCCTTTGGTGAATTAATTGACAACTGTATCTAGATTAGATTACTTGGCCTCCAATCATCTCCAGATGACCATTCACTCCTATAAAAGACCCTGGACTGAACAAAACAAGAATCTTTTGTATCTTTGGTGTTTTTTTATTTCTTAAGTGAAGAGAGAGGAGTATTCTACTGACGCCTAACAACCCTTTTATTCTTTCTACTGATCTCCAGTTCCTCTACTCCATACTCTCTACTTCTCACTTCCTAGTCGTCTCCATTTCGATTTCAATGGTGAGATAACATCGCATTGTTGTGTGGCCCCCATCAGCGTAATTAACTTCACTCTTCAGGCCTTTGGAGATGGCTCTGACTGCCTGGTCCCATTTTTCATTCAGACAACCTTTTCTTCAATATCTCTGACAATTTGGACCCCGTTTGTCTGTCTGCTTATCCTTCATGATTTTAACAGGGTTCAGCCCATCAGGCCCAATAAGTCAGTAACTATTCCTTCTTCTCACCAACGGCTATCCCCATTGCATACTCTCCGCCATAGCTAAACACTTTTGTACTGCTGTCAAGAGATGGAAGTGTAAAATTGGAACAATTTTTATTTCCTTTCATAAAGTTTTCTGTCCACAAGAGATGCCTTTATATAGGCGATCTGGATTACACTCATTTTTTGTTCAGTTCCTATTCTATTTTACTCAAATTAATTACGAGTGTCCAATTCTTGCTGTGCTGTTCTTAGCAACCTGCCAACCTCCTAATGACCTCTTGATTCCTCATCCATTTGTTTAATAAATGAAGAGTCCTGCAGCTATGTCCTGGCCCCATCTCATTGTATTCGGGTATTGCGCTGGATCTGAATTCCTTTTCCTTTTTCTAGGGGTGTCAACGGGTACTGTAGGTGGAAGCATTTTCATCTCTGTACTTGTACATGTTACAATAATGAAAAACAATTATTATTCTTGTTCGTACTCATAAGTTACGGAAAAAAAATCTTATTTTTACTTATCTTTTTTAATACAGTACGAGTTAAATAAACAGATAAAAAGGTATTACTGACATCCCGATTTGTGCTTTGAAAAAAAAAATATTATTCTTGTTCGTACTCATAAGTTACGGAAATTTTTTTTTATCTTTACTTGTCTTTTTTAATACAGTACGAGTTGAATAAACAGATAAAAAAGTAGTACTGACATCCCGATTTGTGCTTTAAATAAAATATTTTTCAAAACCAAAAAATATTAATAAATACAATTAATTAGTATTGTCAAAATTTAATAAGATACAAAACTTTATCATATCATAGATCATCCGACATTTTTATTAATATAAATAAAAATAAAAATAAAAATTAGAAATGAAAAAATGCACGGAGAAATTTTAAAAATGAAAAGGTATGTGCCGTACAGAAGCACCTGCCAAAAAGAAATCTGTTTATTTTTTTTTTTGTTTAGGCGTATGATAGAAAATCAATGCCAAGGTGCAACAAATGCATACCGTTAAATTTCCGAAAGTTTTAAATATACTATTAAAACAGTTAAATAAAATAATTACGATTTGGTCAAAATTTCATTTTTGACACGGTCGCAACGTGAAATTGCAGACAGAAGTTGGATATCCATAACTTTATGTTGAGGACACATTTCATGGTCCAATCCAATGATTTTTTTGGTCAATCAGCGCTGAAAATTAAAGTTTTGAGAAAAAAAATGAAATGTGTCCTTAACGTGACGCTGCGGACACTCAATTTCTGTCCGCAATTTCATGCTGCGGCCGTGCCAAAAAAAATTAAATTCTGACTATGATATCAAAAATAGAATTCTTATCAGTAGTTATTTGATTTAACTTTTTTGTTAAGATGGTAAAGGTAAAAATTTCGGTTTGAATTCTTGGCCATCTCGGTGCTTTTCAGATATGCCCAAATTAGCCGATATCTCTCTCACACGCAAGATAATAACATGTACCCATTTTTTTATTAATTTGTTTCTTATAATTTTTGTTTGTGTTCTTTCCCCTCTTTTGTTAAATGCAAGTTGCAAAATCATTTTACATGGCACAGATGGAGCTCATTTACTAATTTTTATCACTCACTAGGAAATTTAGAAGCTAACAAAATACTATATCATTTATAGTTCATGATAGTCTGCTTTCACTTGGCGTTCCATATATATTTTATTATTATTTTTTTCGATTTTGGCTTTTGATATGGCATCCCGTATATTAGATGCTCTCCTATACGATATGGCGTCTCTTCCGAACGCCATATCTTATGCCTTTTCATTTTTAAATTTCATCTATACGTTTTTCTATTTTTTTATTTCTTTATTTGTATTCTTAAATGTTAAGATAATGAAAAATATCTTTATTCTTATCTGTATCGGATAAGCAAATGAAAAAAATCTTATCTTTATCTGTCTATTCGAATACAATATAGATCGACCAAACAAATAAAAAAATATTGTTGACACTCCTACCTTTGGATTTTTTTTAAAAACCGTAATTAAAATAATTAATTTTAAAAAAACAACATGATTACCGAATTTTTTACAAAAACAGCAAAAACCGAAATGACATTTCGGTTTAAGGGTTTTTTTTTTTGATTCACTGAATTGCCATTTCGGTTTACCCTATTTTCACAAAAATCCAACTCCAACTCTGTAACCTTGCGTGTAAATACTCCTAAACCGAAATGGCAATTCGGTTTAGGGGTTTCTTAGCCTAAACCGAATTGCCATTTCGGTTTAGGTTTTTTTTTTTTTTTTAGACACCAAGAAGAGCAAAATAAAGAAATCTAACACTGAAAATTTGAATTTTTTGTTTAAATTATTTGTTAGATTACTTCTTTTGATTTATAATTAGCAAAAAAATAAAAAAAAACACTAAATACTTGAAATTATGTTGAATTACAATAAATTATGTTGAATTACACTAAATTACGTTAAATTACAATAACTCCGCTAATTATGCTGAAATACGCCAAATTACGCTAAATTAGACAGATTTTGTGCGATCTTTCATAAATAATAAAAAATACTAAAAAAATTCTGAAAATAGTAAAAATTGGTATTCTACAAGTTCATTGTGTAACTAATTTACTGAGCTACTTAGATAGAATAATAGAAATGAAAACCTTAATCGAAAACTTAAACTCAAATTTTGAGGCTATTTCCTTATTTTTTGGCAATTCTAAATTTCGAAATCCGACATAGCGGGCACGGACGCATGTGTATTTTCGCAAGCTTTCCGAAAAGTAGTTATTTGCTGAAATCGGACACTCGAGCGTCGTTTTATGACCGTTTGAAGTTTCACCGTCGTTTTTCGCCTTTTCAGTGAAGATATCGTCCCTATTCATATGTAATTTAGCGTAATTAACCGTATTTTAGCGTAATGTAATGTAATTTAGTGTAATTTAACTTAATATAGTGTAATTCAACATAATTTTAAGTAATTTAGCGTATTTTAGTATAAATATGCTAATTATATATTAAAAGAAGTAATCTATCAAATAATTTAAACAAAAATTCAAATTTTCAGTGTTAGATTTCTGTATTTTGCTTTTCTTAGTCTCTAAAAAAAAAAAAAAACCAAAACGAAATGCCAATTCGGTTTATGCTAAAAAAGCCTCTAAACCGAATTGGCAATTCGGTTTGCTCACTTTTCGGATTTTATGTGGCGTGGTGGCGGAAATGCTGTGAAAAAAGCCAAAACCGAAATGGCAATTCGGTGAAGCAAAAAACCGAAATGCCATTTCGGTTTTTGCTGTTTTTGTAAAAATTCGATAATCATGTTGTTTTTTTAAAATTAATTATTTTAATTACGGTTTTTAAGAAAAATCCCCTACCTTCTCCATCTCTTCCCGTATGTCTTTGACCAAGTCAAAATTAGATGTATTTTCTCCCATAGATCGAATTTGATTCATGACAAATTTTGTTCAATTTTTAGCTATTTCTAGAGGCAATAACTACCACAATCCGTGTCTGACATTACTGTTCTTTTAAAAAAATTCAAAAGTTGACACAAATGCAGACCTAGTCTGCACACTATTTTTGGCGCGTGCACATACGGGTCTGCACACCATTTTATTCTTTATTTTTAAACATAATTTTTTTAGTTTAGTTTTGATCAGATTTTATTAAAAAATTAATAAAATAATTCGCAAACTGAGTCTGCGCATGTAGTAACTTTTCAAAAAAAAATTAGAACTGTAGTAATGTCAGAATTTTAGGGTGATAACTAAAAATGGTGGAGTTTTTGTTCAAAGGACTTTGGATAAAGTCCAATCCAAAGTCAGTCTTAAACCATCCGATTTGATTTAAAATTTGCATCAACGGTTTAAATTTACTGGATCATTTAAATTTATTAAGTTTTAAAAATATTTGCACGAATCTTAATGCAAATCAAACGGTTAGGTTCAACATTGGATGAGATTTTTTCCAAAGCTATTTGTACAAAATCCAATTCCACTAAAAATATTTCCATTGAAAAGTGATCATGCCAACTTCAACTTGGTCTAAAAGCGTTTCTATTTGAGTCTATTGCCAATTTGCCATAGCAGTTGCATGACTAGCTTAGGGGTAGTTAAATAATAATTTTGGTGATATTTTGTAATTTAGATTACTATTTAATAATTCTTGTGTCTACACCATAATGATAACAGAATATATAGAGTAACTAGCTTAGAGGCTTCGCTTCGACTTGAGAGTAGGTCCGATGGGCATCGGACCTACATTGGTTCGATGAGTTTAATCACCGTCGGTTTTATTCAAGATTCGTGCGGAACGCTTTAAAATCGGTGCATAACTGTTTCAATTTTCGTGCGTACAATCTTAAGTTAGATCGGACGGTCATCAGGGCGTTGAACCTAAAAGTAGGTCCGATGGGCATCGGACCTACTCCGTTCTCGCTTCTTTATGCCACCAGCCCAACGCTTTTCGCGAATTCATATCACCTATGGTAACAAAATATTTCTGTCCAGATTTGGACCGTCAGATCAAAATCCATATACATATTAATGAAACATACCCATTTTATTTCGAGCCAGATTAGTTCGAATTCTGATCGGACAGTCTAGGTCTAAAGTCTAAACAGAAATATTCGGGTATATATGGACTCGTATTTCCACTGCATAGCAGCTCCAGTTAAATCAAGATAATATTTAATTAGAGTAAAAACCAAATTGCATGATGTCAGGCACGTGAAATTAGCTGATATAATAGCCAACTCAACCACTCAGTAGACTAAAACAAAAACAAAAACATCTTTTTTAGACCAAACCAAGTCAAATTCTTGGTTGTTCAGTCTTTAAAGAATTTAACATTAATTACCACTTTTTTAATCAAGGATTGTGGTGATTATTGCCATCAGAATAGGCCATAGATTGAAGCAGGTGAAATGGTGGAATTGGCCACAATCAGGACAACAGGCAATATTTATCTAGTACCGGTTAATCCAAATTCTTTGACAAAGAATCAAATAATATATTAAAAAATATATAATTAAAAAAAATATAAAACCCGATCAAAAGCTGTTTCTGAGAAATTAGTCCCATTAACTCCATTAAATTCTAGAAATTGTAGATCTGACACGTCCTCCATCTGAGATTGCAGACACCAAAGAGGTGTTCGTAACCTCAGATGGCGGACACCAAAATGTGTCCGCTACAGACATTTTTTTTTTATTTGACATCATTTAATAGAGCTGAATTTTTTAAAATTAAATAGATGAAGAAACTTATAATTTGAATATACTATAAGAAATATTAAATAAAATAGATAAAATATCTTATAATTTAGATGTATTAGCAGTACTACGAAATATTTTTCAGACGAGATTTTTTGCAGCTGTAAAAAATAATTAAAATATTTTTTAGTGTGTTACTGAAAAAAAATAAATTGTTTTGAATCTGTTATTGATTCCGTTCAAAAATCACTTCTGAATAAATAAAAAATTTATCGTGGTCCTCTTAATACATTCAAATTCTAAGACACTCCATCTATTTCTCTAGAAGTGATTTTAGGAATATATTAAAATAGATGGACTGCCGTAAAATTTGAATGTACTAGAAGTACCACGGTAATTTTTTTAAATACTCGGAAGTCATTTTTGAACAAGGATAAATAACTAAGATCCAAAACATTTTTATTTTTTTTCCAGTAACACTCCAAGAAATGTTTTAATTTTTTTTACAGCTGCAAAAAATCATACCTAAAAAATATTTCGTAGTACTTCTAGTACATCTAAATTATAAGATATTTATTTATTTTATTTGATGTTCCTAGTACATTCAAGTTATAAGTTTCTCCATCTACTTTTGAAAATTAATAAAAGAATAAAAAATTCGGCTCTGTTGAATGATGTCAAATAAAAAAAACAGAATATCCGTAACTTGAGGTTGCAAACCACTTTTGGTGTCCGCCATCTAAAGATTGCGGACACAAAAAATGTGTCCGGACGTGTCTCAGAAAAGAATGGTTATTTAGTTTATTTTTTTGGTGAATGGAATATTTAAAAATTTCGGCAATACGACAGAGGTATTTGTCAATTCCTTCCCAAACGCATTATTTCTTATATTTTCTATTCTATTTTCAGCTTTTCTAATTATTTAGGCAGCAATGTACAACTGTTTTTTATATCATTCTATTTTTTATGTCACTTAACATGTTGAATTAGTAGTGAAGACTGAAGAAATAAAAATGTCTGCTTGTCATTGACTTGTTTCAAGCACTTTTTTTCTGAGCATATAAAAAAAATTCTGTAACATTATTTTTCACAAGTCTTTACTTTTTGGGGGAATTTCACGTATACCCCTAACAAATTTCAAAATTACATATTTTCTCTCTAAACTTTCAAATTACATATTTTCCTCTCTAAACTTCAAAAACTCACAAATTTATCCATTTTATTGTCTTTTATATTAAAACTCATTCTAAATTTATAAAATACCCATTTTACCCTTTATTAAAAACATATAAAGTCCATCAGACTCAAATTTGAATCTGAACGGTTCATCTACCGTTCGAACTACTTTTAGATTTGTGCACGCAAGATCGGCACATATCTTGATGCGAACACACACGCATATTGAAGCGATATGCACAGATCTTAATGCGATATGCACGGATTGAAATTGCTTTAAGATTCGTGTGCGCTAGATCTTAATGTGGTGTGCACAGATCTTAATGTGATGTGCGCAGATCGGACATGAGAGGAACACTTCAGATTCAAATTTAAGTCTGATGGGCTTTTATATGCTTTTAATAAAGGGTAAAATTGGTATTTTAAAATTTTAGAATGAGTTTTAATATAAAAGACAATAAAATAGGTAAATTTGTGAGTTTTTGAAATTTAGAGGGGGAAATACGTAATTATAAAGTTTAGAGGGAGATATACATAATTTTGAAGTTTTTTGAGGGGTATACGTGAAATTCCCCCTTACTTTTTTTAATGAAAAGTCATCACCAACCATTCTTATTGTATGTACTAACTATTATCAGACAATGACTGATTTATTTTTTAAATACGAGTTGTTATCCGCTATTACTTTTCTCCATGAATCAAAGACCAAAATTTCGATTAATGTAATTTAACCGATTTAAAACAAAAAATAAAATGGAAACCAAATTAAACAGCAAAAACCGACTAAGTCTGATTTTTTCAACCAACTAAACCAACCAAATTATCCGAAAAAATTTCGGTTCGGTTCAAAACCAAGAAAACTAAACCCCACAGTTCCGATTATCTGCATTACCTTACCGTTTGAGTCTGAATACGAACCGTCCGATCAGAATCCGGTCTAATACAGCCCAAGTCTGTAATGGACGTGTCCGTTTAAGATACGTGTTAATATATAAGGAACGATCCAGATTCAAAACCAAACGGTGAGGTACATTAAGGATAGTATTCCACGCGCCGTCGCCGTAGACTTTACAGCGGGACCTCTCTCTGTCTCTCTATCTCTTTCTCTCTCTTTTTGTCAGGTTTTTTTTATTTTTTTTATTTGACTTTCTCTCTCTTTTTGTCAGTTGGCAGTGGCTGCCTCTCCATCGTTTTCTCACTCTTTCACAAAACAGCAGTGTCTGACTATCCTTTTGAATCTCAAATCCCTCCCTCTTTGTAAGAGAAACTCAGATAGAACGTGATTTCTAGATTGAATCTTAGCTCAAGCACTGGGGTTTCCCGGTTCTATAAACTACAGATCTATGATTTCGGGAAATGAAATCATCGTTTTCTCTATCTGAAGCCAGTCTTGTTCGATTGTATATGTAGCGGCGCTGTTGCGATGAATTACTGTAGCAGTTCCGTTTTCTTCATAGTCTTCGTGCTTTTCGCCATTGCCACAGAGGTGAGTGCGAAAACTGAAACTTTTACTCTTGTATTTTGCCAATATTTGCTTCTTTAAGTTGTGTTTTTTGGGCTTTATCGAGTAATTCAGGCTTGGAGAGAATAGTTTCATCGAGTAAGTCAGGCTTCAATCCTTGACAGATTGGATTTATTAGGATATAATTTGAAAGCACATTAATTCAACCCCAGTTTTTCTTAATATGCAAATTGTAAATTTAACTGATACTATACAAGAATTGAACAAAACCAATCGAGTAGCCTATTTGGGATATGATTTGGGACTAGGCAGTTCTGCTTATTTGTAGTGAAACGGTCTCTGGCAAATTTATCATATCTGCATGGATTTTCCATCGTATAACTGGTTCAATGAGTTGCAACTGACCCCAAAATGTGGGATTGTGTCCACACAATTGTTAGACTGATGGGTGTTCTTTGAAAATAGCAAGAATTTTTTTTAAGGTTAGGTGGGCAGATGCCTCCTAACTGATATATTAATAAATAGAAGTATTTACAGCACCTCAAAGTATTTATATGTACAGTATTGCTAACTAAGATTACAATTCAGCAACCTAATTAACTACGTAGATCACCAGTACACAGAATTTGTTCTTCTCTGTTGAGTAGCAAGCCCCCTTCACTACAGGTTGTTATACCACAGTTGCACCTGTATGCTGGTATCTTGTACCAGTACCGGCACCACCTTATTCTCTTGAGAAAAGACTCTTCTATTCCTCTCTCGCCAGTCGCCATAGAGCCCACACACCCGCAGCTAGCCCACAGTGTGTCCCATATCGCCCTCCCATTCAGCCCGATAATTTGACCGTGCCTCAACCAAAAATCTGAAAATGACTCATAGGAATTAGATGGCAGTGGGATGTATTGTGCAGCCAGGCACCTCCAGAATATGTTTGAGTAGCTGCATTTCCACAAAATGTGATCCGAACTCTCTAGCAGGTTTTCTCCACACAGTACGCAGCCCTGGTCAATGTTGCATCCTCTATTGAGTAATACCTACTGTGTCAAAATTTTGTTTTGGACAGCCATCCATAAAAAACCTTTACCTTGAGCGGAGACCTCAGCCTCCATAGAAATAGCAAGAATTATTTTAGTGTTTTCAAAATGCTCTTTCTTAAATAAGTATCCGACTTTACCAATGGCTAATCACTATCAAATGCAACAGAATTGAGATAAATCCAAAAAAAGAAGAAGCAAGCAACACAAGGTTAGTTGTTTGCCTGTTGAAAGCTGCAAAATAGCATATATACTCCTGAATCAAAAGATTTCTGATTTGCCTGATAATATTATCACACATCACCTATTTTGCTAATTTTCTTCAAGTTTGCTTGAACTGCTCCTTGTTTTAGTATAATTTTGTAATCCTCCCGTCAGTGCCTGTTTCAAAATAAATTTGTTTAGTTAGCATTGACTTTATAGGGTAGCTTTGATATTCTTTGCTTTTGTGGGCCACGAGTCATAATTATTTGAAGTTTCATGGTTTCACATGAAGTTTTGTAGGTACTTTACTATTACAGGCTAAAACAAATGATGAAGTTAACATTTTTCTTCTTTTTACTACCACGTGCACTTTCTCCAAGATCTAAATCTGAATGTTATTTTGACTTCTATTCATATTGGTAATTTTCAGGCTATTTCGGATAGTAATAATACTACAAATGTAATACACATGTTTCCACCTAATATTGCCAATGCCACGAAAGAAACGATCAGCAAACTAAATGATACCAAGAAAAGCAATGAGCGTGACAATATGACTGCCACCAAAGAAACGGTCAGAGAACTAAATAAAACCAAAGAGAGTGGCAATATGACCGTAATGCCCCTGAGACGGGATGAGCCACTTAAGAAACTGAATGAATCAAAGACGGAACTAGGCGAAAATGGGGAATGGATCTCCTTTCCGGATCTAGAAGAATGTGATCCGTCTAATAGATGTGTGGATGAGAAAAATATGTTCATTGCTTGTTTGAGAGTGCCTGGAACAGGTACATGATTTATGTGAGAAAATATTATGATAGTATTCCGGACATGTAATATGGATCCTCACAGGGGTTATTTGTACTTCGTAGAATTTGGGTGAGGAAAAACAGAAAATATAAAAAGCATAGGAAATAAACTGATTAACCACATGACTGGTACGATTTCAATTGCATGTATCAAATTTACTATGGTGGATCCGTACCAGCTTTCATATGTGTAATATTATTACCAGTCATTATTGGTCGGAGGTAATAAATATTCTACAATCTAAAATACCTTCTAAAGAACTAAATATAAAATTAGCATGTTGATATATGAGTTTTTCTTCTCTATTTACATAGCACTTCATATGTAAATAACTCCTTTTGAACCTGTTTTCCAGTATTGATAGTTACAAGTACAAACCCAGTATCACAGATAAGGTTTACTGGAATCTTTATTTTCATCTAATGAACTATTAGTTCACTATGTATTAATACCGAGGTATGCTTTTGACATTTTGTACCAGATTCCCTCGCGCTTTCTCTTCTTATAGAGAATAACAGCACGGATTCGCTTGAGATAAAGATTGTCGCATCGACTTTTGTAAATCTAGAGCAGTCACAGGTCCAGCTTAAGGCTAAGGAACACAAGAAGGTACTATACCCATTAGCTAGTTTTAACTTGTGTTACTCAGACTATGATTTGACAGATACTGGACCAACAGATATACAAAGCACGTAAAAAAGAAATCCTTTTTTAGAAGCAGTTTTTGATGTTTGCAATAAATCCTTTAGATCTCAATTATATTCAAAAGAAAGTTTAGAAGGCTAGAACAAATGCAAAAGGAATTATAAATTGCGATAGGACAAGTACTAGGCCAGTGTCTAATTGAAAAAAAAAAAAAACAATGTATGAATACCTAGCATGATTGATTATTGTATCAAAATTTGCACCCACTCTCCCTCTCTAATATATTAATTTACAAAACTCAGGTCAAGGTTTCATTAACCGACGGTGCAAACGACACCACAATTCTTCTGGTATCACAAGAAAGCCAATGTAGCCTCAACCTTCGCAACACTCTCCTCCTAGAACCTCCTAGAACCTCTTCTCTCTTTATTCACCTCCTCACACGCTTCACCTTAATTTGCTTCCTACTTGTTGCAGTGTCCTTCCTAGTACTTACCTACTTATTTGTCAAATTCCGAAAAAACCATCCTGAAGTAGGGTTCCTATACCAGAAACTGGATTTGGAGCTGCCCGTGTCGACCGGTGGGAGGGAATTTTCTGAAAGAAACCCCGATAACTGGGATAGTTGGCATGATGAAGAGGCACCCTTGACACCTTCTAAACCCTTATCTAAGCCATTGTCTAAAGGGCTTAATTCGAGAAAAATTAGCAAAGAGGGGTGGAAGAAATGATCAGTAATCTTTTTTTTTTTATATATATTTTTTTTTTGCAAATGCCACCCAGCATCTGTTCTTTCTGTAAAATCAATGAAAAATGCTGGGTGATAGTTGCAAAGGTGAGACGTATTGGTGTTGTTGCAAATTTTGGTTTAACCTTTACGTTTTTTTTTTTTTTTTTTTGCATTGCGGGTGGGTAATTAAAATAGTGACTAGGACTCGGTAGATGCAAAGATATTTTACCAACAAAGTATTTCTTTGGATGGAATTTTAACCAGCCGTTTCTCCTACTGTGTCCGAATGCAATGTGAACTCGATTCATTGCAAGGCAAAAGCAATGTGAACTCGATTCATTGTTAATATCACAAGGGAAGTGTAAAGGTGTCATCTGGTGTGTCCTCTTGTTCATTAAATGATAGAAGTATCATGCCTAAAATATAGAGTTGCTATACTACGAGTTGAATTTCCTTTGTGCCTTCCCATTTTTGTCTTGTTGAGGAGATATTTCATTGTTTACTGGCGTTTTTGTAAAATAGGTAAATTGATGTTGCTATAGCAAAAGATGAAATTCACTGTCTTTAGCAATAATAAAAAATATTTTCACTTGGAACGTTGAGTGAATAAGCATCGTCTCTTTTGTCATAACTCTGTCTTTCTGTGTTCTGGATCATAAAATTTTAATTAATTTAGTGTATTTTAATACCATCCGAATTTAATTTGAATTATTCCAATATCAAGACTATATGCAAAGAGGCCCTTACAAAATTTTATTGAATTTAAATACAGATCAAACAGTTATTGAAAGCCGTCTCATCTGCGTCTTTGATCTGTATTCCAATATCTGTCTAAATTTATTAATATCTAAATCTATTCGCACAAATTACAGCACAGATTAGACGCAGAGACTAAGACGGCTTAGAATGACACAGAAAGAGGATATATTCGCAGTTTTGAGCTTTGTAGATGCCACCAAAACCAACCAAAGCTTCTTCGAGTTCCAAACAAAGGAATCATGGCCACACTATACAAAGTGTACGCTAAATCATATCAGATGATTAGCAAAGTTGACAAATGCCAAGTCAAAGAAAGACAATCAATTGCTACAAAAATGAAAGGCAAATATTATTATGCCCCAGTGATACTTACAACATGTGGAAATTATTATTTCCAATAATAAGTGTAGTTCTAATGATCATGAAGAAAACCAAATTAAAAAAGCCTAATGAATGATCATGAAGAAAACAATGGAGGTATATCCAGGGGCGGATTCAGGATTTCTGTTAAGGTAGGGCACTAATCGGATTTAAATAGCTAATTGGGTTCAAACTCATTACCTTATTGTGTACATAATTGCAACTCAGTCCCTATAACTATATTTATTAAAAAATATGTTATAATCATGAAATTGATTGGCACCGTATTGAAATATTTTTTCTATGCTAATTAAAAATTTGTTTGGCACAATTCAAAGTGGAATTGTTATTAGCAAATTAGCAAATTGAAATTAAACTTAGATAAAAATTTAACTGAAATATATGTATTGAATAATAAAATGTCCAAAAAGTTCGGCCAGCCCATTTCCTTAGAATTGTAATGATAGATCCCACCGTCAGACATTTCTTGTTACCTTCTTCTCTTTCATTATATTTACGAAATAAAACATCACAGTCATTGAAAAACGAAATACGCAAAATCGACCAAAGCACGGAAGGAATCGGTTCAAGAATCAGACTAGCTCAGGCCAGGAGTAGACACTATATCATTCCAGGAGTAGGCACACTAAACAATTAGTACTGAATCAAAAATAAAAATTCAAATCTAGAGATAAGCACTTACCTACTCCAATTCCTACTTGGATCCGTTGTTGGGTATATCACAAAATCCAGAGGATAAAAGAAAAGATAGTGCTATAGAAATACCACACAAATTTTTTACCATTGAGTACATATCTTATAGACCCTCAAAGATAAACACAACGTATTTCGAGGTCCCTATAAAAATTACATGCCTTGTACCAGCAAACTATTGCACAAAAATTGATACAAAACAAACACAACCTAGCTATTACAAGAGTATTATACTCGGTTAAATTCTCAAGGAAAGCAATTAACTTGATGTACTCTCAAAAAGAAAACTCAGAATAGAACCAGATCTCTACTCAGAAAAGAACAAAACTAAATTAAATATTAGTATTCCCGAAATTTTTTTTGTTATCATCCGGTTAATTTCTAATTAAATAATTATCATCCTAATCAACTTATTTTAAAAAATACCACCCACACTTCCCCAGTCAGCGCATCAAACTAGGCTGGTGTGCACCCTGGGGAAGGGTACCATTTGGTGCTCTAAGTGAGGCGCGCACCAAATGGTGCCCTTCACCAAAGTGCGCACCAATCCGTCTATGCAAATTAATTTTGATCTGCTGACCAAAAGCTGAGTAATTTGGTGCGCACTCTGGGGAATGGCACTATTTGGTGCGCTCCCAGTTAGAGCACCAAATGGTACCCTTCCCCAGAATGTGCACCAGTCTAATTTATTATGGTTTCTTGTTGTTGTATCAAAATGCTTTTGTGATTTACTATCTCTTTATCTAACTTCAATGATCTAGTTTGAGTCCGTTAGGGTAGTGACAGTACTTTAATGGTAAGAGAAACTATCTGTATGAATTAGCCTCGTTGAGATTTATTAGGTTTATGTGAAGAAAATCTTAGCGGGGAAACCATAAACCAGACCAACAAAATGCGTACCAAATTCTATCACTTGTGTAAGGAAAATCGCAGTGATCTGTGTAGTAATTTGGGGTTTTTAGAGATCAGTCATTTGCGTAAGGAAACTCGCAGTGTCCTATGTAGAATCTCGATGAAAGATCTGTCATTCTTGCGTAACATAAATCGCAGTGACCTATGTGGTTATCTTTCATAAAACAACAACAGGAAATCAGACGCAACAGGAATATATTGTCAAGGCGGATTGAGTGGCAATGGTGTGCCGAAACCCTAGGAATTCTCATCTCTATCTTTATTTTAATTACTTTTAATTGCTTCCTAATTTACATTGATCACAACAACATCTCTCAATTTTCAGATTTCGTCTAGCCTTTCGAAAGATTGCGATTCGATCGCTCAAAGCATTGAACCAATATTCCCTGTGGATCGACCTCGAATATACTACTCGATAGGATTGTGCGCTTGCAGTCTGAACCGATAGCATTTCCGAGTTTATAAATATTAAAAGAAACATTGCTCTCTTTTGAGTGATCAGGCGCGCGAGGCCGTACACGATGACATGCAGGTGGATGAGGTTCACCAGAGGCGTCCGCCGTCGCAGAGGGAGCGCCGTGCACCTCATAGGTTGGAGCTCTCCGGACCTCGCCCTCGTCAGCGCCGTTAGGGTTTTTATGTTTTTTTAGTTTGATAGGTTTCTAGTATTTTATGTTTGGATTATTATATTTCATGTTTGGACTGTTATGTTTCATGTTTAGACTTACCATTTAGATTACCTACTTTTGTTGTTTAGACTTACCATTTAGATTACCATTTAGAAACATTTAAACATTAACAAACTAAATATAAAACTAATCAATTATATTAGTTCTAGACAATTACATAACATATAAAAATAATCGTCAACAAATAATAAATATATATCATACAATTTAATATAAAACATTCAAACAAATCATTACAACAATTTAATATAAAACATTCAAACAAACTAAAACATAAAACCCTTATAAAAAAAAAAAAAATAGCGGACCGCCCAGCAGCTGGGCGGTCTGGTTGGGAAAGTGGACCGCCCAGTGGACGGGCGGTTGGGGTAGATTTAAAATAAGTTTGGAGTGGGGGCAGATTTGATAATTTGTTTTTTTTTTGGGTATTAATAAAAATATCGGTATATTTATCTATGCACCGTCAAAGAGCGGCACATAAATATTATTTATGCAAATAGTTGGTCTTCAAATATTGTGAAATGCATGTTTTTTGACGGTGAGCAGATAATATTTGTGTGCCGCGGCCTCTTGACAGATTGAATTTTTTTGTTTTAAGTTTGACAACTTTGTATTTGTTATTTTTTTCAAACGGTAACTAAAGAAAATTGGTCCAATTGATACTTCAAATGTGTCCAAACTTAATAATATCAATCGAAACGGTGGATATTATCGATGCCCGTTGAAAGTTTTCAAAATACATCCAACATCTGATTGCACCAAATGTATTTTTTCGTGTTTTTTTTTTTCTTTTGGAAAAATATGTAATCGATCAATAGGAACAGAATGATTGAACTAAAAAAGAGAAAGTTCTATGATGCACTCTGTGGAAATTTTTTTGGGATGGGAATCAACCAATATAAACTGTGCAAATATACTTGTACATATTGATGCATATTCAGTAGATAAAAATTGTGGTGAAATAAAGAAAGAGTGTGGAATTGTGACAAAATAGTAGTTGAACATGAGTAAAATCAAGTCTTTCTCTTTTGTACTTGGCTTCTCTATTGCATCCCACTATTCCACAATATAGATGGAATTGGAGAAGAGTAATTTTTTCGCATGTTAAAATTAACTCAATAGTTAAAATTCTAATTTGTTATTTAGATATTTGATTCAAATTCCAACCATACATTATGCAATTTAAATTTTTATCCTTTATTTAAATTTTCTAATTATGCTCCTACTAATTAGGGCTGCAAACGAACCCAACCGAATCGAACTTACCTCCAGTTTGAGTTTGGTTTGAATTAATTTCGAACTAAGTTTGATTTGAATTAATTTCGAACGAACTCAATTTCGAATCGAATTTTTTACAAACTCAATTTCGAACTTTTACGAACTTTGTTACGACTTACGAGTTATGACTTATGGCTGGGCCATAGTTCGAAATTACAGCACTTCAATAAAAACTCAGGCATTCTGAATTCTAATTACACAGTACACTAAAGTTTATATCAAAGTTCATTACAAATACCAAAATTTATATCAAACACCAAAGTTTAGTACAATCAATCAAAGTTCAGTACAATCACATAATCCAAAGTTTTCCAAATAGCCAACAGGAGCAACATCACCAAAGTTTTCAAATATCCAAAGTATTCAAAGTACAATTTAAATATCAATAGAAGTACAGAACAATCACCAAAGTTTTAGAATTATTACAAATCCAAATATTATCCTAAATAAAATATTAAAGTTCATTATCAGCGGAAATTAACGGTTCACGTTTGAGTTAATTTCGAACTAAGTTTGGTTTGCGAACCTATTTCGAACGAACTAGGTCCAGTTTGAGTTTGGTTTGAATTAATTTCGAACTAAGTTTGGTTTGAATTAATTTCGAACGAACTCAATTTTGAATCGAACTTTTTACGAACTTTTTCGAATCAAACTCGAATCGAATTACGAACTACGAATTTTTTGTGCAGCCCTACTACTAATGCATGAGCTGGATCAACAAGAGCGAACTTGTGAGCTAGGGGCAGCAAGACGCATTATGACGAAAATAGGCACACAAAAAAATGGACAGTTTAATGTTAAATCGTTCTATCAAGCTATGGAGAACTACCCACACATTGAAAACAATTTCAACAACATACTGAAATTTGAGGACGCCAAAGTCCAATTATAGAACCAAAGTCAAATTGAACATGAGCAAAAGTATAACCGCAAACTTTGATAATTGGAAAGATAATCCATGAGTCAAATTATAGGGCCAAAGTCATACCTCAAAATGTAGATAATACGATAAGAAATTTAACAAGGATGCTAGTAAAATTTAGTGGAAAAAAACTAATATATACAATTTAGTGGAAAAAAACTAATATATACAATTTCATTTATTTTAAAATTTTATACTTGGTCTACTTAGAAACTAATAATTCAGAAAATTCAATCAATATGTTGTTTAATTTACGCTTGTTTTTTTTTTTCTTTCATCCATCTTATTATCAAATTTCGATATTCATAATTTTTAGTTGCGACAGTACAGATCAGGGGCGGATCCAAGTTATGCTAGGTGTGGACAACCATCTTATCTTGAATTTTCAAAAACAATTTTCAGAATACTGAATTTTGAACTCTTATCTTATCCTGGAAATTAATTACCTACCCTATTAATGGCATGGTTTCGAAAATCAGTCCATTTTGAGTTGACTCATTCGAGTCGGATCAGAATCGATCGATGTCGGTCCGATTTTTATCCGAGTTATGTGCCTGAGCGAATTTCATATGGAAACTCGACGGAATTGGTCCTAAATCATAGAATTGGCAGAGTTTGTATGAAAATCTACGATTTATAGAGCAGTTTTGTAAACAAAACAAAAGAATAAGAGAGGAAGACGAATCCGATAGATGGAACTAGCTAAAGTTAGAATAAAACAATCCAATTGAATGAGCCTGAGTAAGCCTTTTCTTATTTAATATATATATTTTAAGTTCTAATTTAAAATTTTAGTCTGAATCAAAATCTCATTTTGCGTTTCAATTAAATGTTGGAATTTGCTTTTCATTTAATAATTTCTACTGCACTAGTTTTTAAAAAACTTTTTGCGAAAATTTAGTGTTTTACATAATTTTTTAATGTTATTCAACAAATAAATTTTATTAAAGTTTCTATTTTTGTAATACAAAACAAACTTTGTTTAAAAAAACTCGAGTTTTCAATCCGATTCAGCCGATTTTCACTTATTTATCCGATTCTGATCCCTTGATCAATTTGGTGATTATGCTTACGGTTCTGATTTTGGAATCATTGTTGAGAGCCCACAACTTTCAACAACCCATAATCTATTTTTCTCTTCTTCTGTTGAGCGGGTATTTTGCGCAGCTCATAGTGCTTGTATGAATTTTAAATAAATTTCACTGAATTTGCTACTTCGCTCTGTCTCTGCTCTGTTATTTTTTTTAAATCCTATCACTGAGTTTGATACTGATCTGTCAATGAAAGGAAAAAAAACGAAAACACTCCGCTCCTCAGAGATAAAAAGGTAACGGGCAACTGCTCTTTCGACCTCTGCTCCTTGGCTACTCCTCGGCTACTCAGAGAAAAGAAAAGAAAAGCAGCAGTATACTCCTCAAATCATCTCCTCCACTGTTACTCGCCTCCTCTAATGAGTTTGAACCATATTAGCTATTTTTTTATCCTACTCGACGGAAATTTTGAATCAACTGTAATAGAGTAATATTTTTAGATTTATGATGCACTTCAAGATCAGCACATTAAAATCCAATGAGTACGATAACTTCTTATTGTTAGAAAAAATGTTTAGGAATTTAGAAAAAACTATTTAATTATGTTGGTTTTTTTTTTCTGGTGATAATTATTTGGCAGTTCTAGACTAGTGCCAAACGCGGATAAACATTATACCAACAATCAGTGAATCTGAAACCACACAAAAAAAAAAAATTCATATTTGAATTCGCCATGTCACATAACTCGGGGCCCACCTCATAGGAAATGCCACTAGTTCTCTTTGTTTTACATTTGCAAATTGGCTGAATTGGCCATTAGACACGGTACCCTCTAGTGGATGGGAATCATAGCATGAAGCGAGAACCCCTCTTTATCCGCATAGCGCGGAGTCAAATATCAGCCGTTGGATCCATCTAGCGGTTCACATCGACGGCTGATAGTTGTTGTGCAGGGCATTGTGAGCGGATGCATCAAGTGGAGCATTTTATTAATGGAATAGCCAACGTGTGGAAAAAACAAGAGGGCAACATGTACGAAAAGGTCCATAAAGCATTTTTTATTATGGTTTTAGAATTGAGATATCCAGTGCTAGGGTATTAGTGTAGTTTCCAAGTCCTAATGTGATATATTTTATTCGAATCATACGCATCAGATTTGTTGCGAGATTTTAGGAGGAACATTTGAAATCTGAACTAATTCAAATCTAATGGTTTAGATAATTACTATAATTATGGTATTATTACAATTATGACAATCAATTTGAACTCTCAGTTAGTGGTGCTACTTTTATTCAATTATCCGGTCACGATCCGATACCGAATCGAAACTGATTTGGATCCGGTTAATTTTTATAGGATATTGATTACAAAAATATAACCGATTAAATTATGAGTACAGTTTCAAAATATAACCTATTCGGAACCGATATTGTACTGGATATGATATGAATTTAATTTAATTATTCGACCCACAACCGAACCCTACCCGATACTTGTATAAATATCCGATACAATACTAATACAATTCTTCAGAGCATCTACATCCCAGCAACTCAAATGAGTTTTTAAATAACTGTTAACCATTTTTTTAAAATTAAGGTCTCTAAAATTTATAAACTTTCACATCCTTAAAATTAATTTAGAGTTTTTATTAAGCCATGTCAGCAATAAATTAAAAATGAGAAATAATTTGAGCCAATCATTTTGCTAGTGTGGAGTTTATAAATAGTTTCTTAATAAAAAACTTTCTTGCATAGTTGCTAAATAAGAAATTCTCTCACATTTCTGAAATTGGATTAGAAACTACCACCTCAGATTAATTAATTAATATATGTATTAATTAATTAATATAAAATACATAGATTATTAACTATGGAAAAACAACCCCAACATATAGTATTTTTTAGGAGACAAATATTTATAATAATATCATATCATATGTTAGGAAATAAATTAATACACATCTTCAATATTTTACTTTTCATAAAATTTTATCTCTCCTCCTGAATTTAAAAAGTTATTAACGGGGCATTTTACGATTTTTACAAGATATATATAAATTTATCATTTATTATAATAATAATTTGATTGATTTTCACAGTTGTTAAATGCAATAAGATACGTGATAAATGCAGATGTCTTCAAAACATTAAAGAAAAAATTATGTAAGAGCGGTGCGCCAAATATTGTGGGCAAAAATGATTCTTATATTTGCATGTATGTCTCCCTTCTCTAGGGGAGTTAATTAGAAACCATAACAAATCAATGAACTAATTAAATGTAAGAACCAATCTAAGGATTTGAAGTGTCAACTTTAATACACGAAAGTTACAAACAGACTATTCATTTTCTATCCTCAAAGATGATAACATTAACTTACATGAGTTCAAATATATTTTTTTATATGGAGATCATATTCTGAATTGACAATTTGAATTTTGAAAATTAAAATAAAAATTTAACTTCTAACTTCTAATTTTGACCCTTCATCGTTCAAATATTTTTTTTTTCTATGGAGATCATATTCTGAATTGACAATTTGAATTTGAAAATAAAAATAAAATTTATAGCATAGATCAATCCGGCGGAATATGCATATTAATTACCACAGCCTGACTAAAATATAATTTCATTCCATCTAGAATTTCTCTTACATATATACATATAAGCCTTTTGACCACTGTAGTAACTTTTCTAATTTATGAAAGACATATCTTTCATGACCTGAATTTTATTATCACATGAAGGACTTGGTCGTTACGTCGATTGATGTGGTACAAATTCAAATGTTGAGTCCGAATGTCAGATGGTCATGCAAAATTCAACAATTATATATTTATATTTGTGTACTATAGCACTTAAATTTATTTCAAGTTGACATTTATAAGTGATATATGTGTACTATAGCACTTAAATTTATTCCAAGTTGACATTTATAAGTGATATATGTGTACTACAGCACTTAAATTTATAAGTGATAAATGTCAACTTGGGATAAATTTAAGTGCTATAGTACACATATATAAATATATAATTGTTGAATTTTCCATGACCATCTGACATTCGGACTCAACATTTGAATTTGTACCACATCAATCAACGTAATGACCAAGTCCTTCATGTGATAATAAAATTCAGGTCATGAAAGATATGTCTTTCTTAAATTAGAGAAGTTACTACAGTGGTCAAAAAGCTTATATGTATATATGTAAGAGAAATTCTAGATGGAATGAAATTATTTTTTAGTGAGGCTGTGGTAATTAATATGCATATTACGACGGATTGATCAATGCTTAAATTTATATTTATATTTTCAAAATTTAAATTGTCAATTCAGAATATGATCTCCATATAAAAAAATATATTTAATTTTTATTTTTATTTTCAAAATTTAAATTGTCAATTCAGAATATGATCTCCATATAAAAAAAAATTTATTACGGGCTGTATGGAAATGAATATGAGAATGTGTTGAAATGAGTGTTCAGTTGTACGGTGAAATTAGTTGTGAGAAATCTTAATTTATTTTAAAAATATGTATATTTTTTTCAGTGTACACCGTAATCACTAATTATGTGGGCACTAATTATTTCAGTAACTTTTTTTTTATAGTTTGGATAAAAGTTACATCTGAAATTATTTTTTTCTTATCAATTCTTAAACTCTAATTCTGATTCGATATTCAAAATTTGTTAACAGGAATTGATTGTCGGTATTTTTTATGTTGATTTCATAAAAACCTCATTTTTTTCAGTAGCTTCGTCCATCATTTAATAAAAAAAAGACCTGCTAAAATTTAAAACTATCAAATTCATTTTAATTTATTTGGTCCAACACTAAAATTCAAAATATAATTATATTTTGACACATCTTAACATTATTAATAAGGAGAAATTAATTAGTTAAATTATAAAATTAAAAATATAATTATGATGCAGTGCATTCTAAAATAAAGTAACATCATCTTGAAAACGATACAAAAACATCATAGATTGTTGGATCACTACATAATATATACAACGCCAAAAGAATGATATAAAGCAAAAACATAGACAACAAATAAAAAAACTTTTAGAATCTGGTCAGATTCATATTGTCCCACAAACAAAAATTTAAAAAGGGACTACTTATGTATACGTAGGACTGCTCATGAGCCAAGTTGAGTCGAGTTGAGGACAACTTGGATTCAACTCACGAACTCATGAGCCAAGTTGAGTCCGAGTTGCTAATCCAGGCCGAGTCAGAAACTCTAATTTGGAATCAACTCGCGAGCAACTCGTGACTCATAATATAGTACATAGTGATCTAATTTAATTATAACAAAAAAAATATTACATAGTTTACAAAATAATACACAATTGAAGACAGTACATAATGAGACAATGACCAATACATAATTAAAAATAATGAAAATATCAAAATAGTACATAATTAAAAATTACCAAACAGATAAAGTTTAACAAAACAATACAGAGTCTAATAAATTAACAAAACAAAAGAAATAGTGCATAATTTATCAAAATTATCAAATATTGTGAGAAACAGGTATAAGGTTTGGGGACGCAAAAATTAGGAATATATGGATTAGGATTTGGTGTGAGTCCAACCGAGTTGGTTCCGAACCGAGTTGGGGGTAAATTGGATTCGACTCATAAATCAACCGAGTCAGTTAACTCGAGTCAGTTTTGACTCGAGTCAGTTGTTATTAGCGAGTTGAATCAGAATTAATTCCGAACTGAGTTTCGAGTCATGAGCTTTTGTACACCCCTAGTATACGTCATATATAGATATTCAAATTTACATGTGAAGTTGGAAGGATAGAGGAGAGATGAGAGAGAAAAAAAGGTTGACACTTGGCAACTAACTTTCTCAAAAAAAGATAAGGGAATGAAAGGACAACATGACAGAAGAGAGAGATGAATGAGTGACTTGGGAAAAAAAATGTCTGAGGTGTTGGTTTTTTTTTTCCCCACCAATTTATATCCGACATTTTTTATTAATATCCAAAGTTAATTACAAATTAATAAATATACTCTGAATTTCTGAATTTTTCAAAAATATCCAAATCAGTCAGATTTTGACCAGTTTTCTCCATTTTTTTTTTTAGAGAAACTATAAAGAGCAAGATAATGAAATCTAACACTGAAAATTCAAAAATTTTGTTTAAATTATTTGTTAGATTACTTCTTTTAATTTATACTAAATGAACATTTTTTGAAAAATCCAGATATTCTGAGTATATTTATTAATTTGTAATTAACTTTGGATATTAATAAAAATGTCGGATTTATATTGATGTGGGAACTGAGATAGGAAATAAAATAGGAATAAGTGGGATCTATTTTGCCAACCGAACATGTGTTAGGAATATCAAGACTGAAAATCCTGTTATTCCCATGATCCCATGGTCATCCGAATGAGATCGGAGTAGGTTCCATGCCCATCGGATCTACTTTTAGGTTCAATGAGCATGTGACCGTCCGATCTAATTTAAGAGTTGTGCCCACAAAATTGAAACAGATACTCACGGAGTTTAAAGTGTTCTGCACGAATCTTAAAGTAAATCGACGGTGATTAAACCCATCGAACCAAAGTATGTCCGATGCCCATCGAACCTACTCTCAAGTGCATCTGAACATGGCCTAATGTTATCATCCCAAGGCACGAACACTCAGGACCCATAAGCAACCTAGCTATGTAATAAAAGTATAGTTCACTCGTCAATAACTTGCTACATAATACACTAGACTTGTTCGTTTGTCATAGAATTGTGCGGGATGGGAATTAACAAGTTCGGGAACTCATTATTTAATTTGTGAGAACCCATACTCAAGGGTATGCACAAGAATAAATATGAGAATGTATTTAAATGAGTGTTCGATTGTACAGTGGAATTAGTTGTAAGAAATCTTGATTAAAAAAAATATAATTTGTATAAAATGTAATGTGATTTTTGTAAACAAAAAAAAAAAAGTCTCCGAATCCGGACTATTTGATTAGTCCCACAAAGAAAAATAAAAAAAATTAATAATGAGAGATCTCATTCTACAAGAAATAAATTTTACAGCTATATGTTATTTTTATTTTTATTTTTTGAAAAAAACAAAAAAACTAATCATAGAAATATATTTCACAGCTGTATATATTTTTATTAGTTTTTTGTTTGAAAAAAACAAGAAATTGATCATAGAAATAGATTTCACTGTAAAATTATCAAATTATCAAATTACAGCTTTTTCCATTTATTATTATTACTTTTAATCAATATTTTTTTTAATGTAATTGCTATTATAAAATAATTTCGTAATTTATTGAGATTGAAAACTGAAACTATATTGAAATAATATATTATTATTTTGTATAGTGATTGTCAATAATCAACTTTTGACCACTTAAAATAATATAAAATATACATTTCTTCTTTGATGGCTGCCTGGGAAAAAAACCATTAGCTCAGAACTAATGTGAGAATTCCCATAATTTTTTTACTTTTTAGACATTTTTATGGTGGGTTTTTTCCATTATAAAAGTTGGTAGCCAAACAGACTGTAAGGAAGAAATTCCATTTCTCTGAAAATCTCATGTAACCCACTGAATCCTAAGGTACCGAACAAGTCTTAAGATAAATTTTTGTAACAGAACGAGAAAGCTGGAGTGGTTTCTACATCAATTTTTTTTTATTTAGATATCAAAAAATCAATTTGTCAAAAAAAAAGATAGATTATTGGAAATGAACCAATAATTTAGTCCTACTAATTTTCACAATTTACTTCATCAACAACTACACAATGTGAAAAAATAAATAAGACCAAACTATTGATTCAGTTCCATTATGTTTTCTCCAATGGAGGCTTAGATGGAAGAGAGAAAGGATGAAGAGGAGAGGGATCGCGAATTACACACAGTCCAGTATTTTTCAAATTTTCTTTGATGAAGACAAATTTATGGAAATTACCGGTCCCAGTAGATTATCTAATGGAACCAAATTATTAATTCGGACCCATTTATGTGATCGAAAAAAATAATTAATCTTTTTCAGATAATTTAGTTTTTTTTAAATTTCTAAAAAAAAAAACTATTTCTATATTATGCTTCATGTGGTTGTGTTACACGGGAATTAAAAGCCTCCTGCTTCAGATTCTTTTGTCGCGTCCCGTGCAAAAAACACGGCAACTTCTTGATGATACCCATAATATAATATTATAATGCAATTGAATTCCATGGAAATTTCTCCCTGGCAGTGCAAGTACTTTTTTTTGTTTGACACGTTGACTTGGATAGTAAATCTCAGTGAAGTCAACTACAGATTCCGGTTTACAATTTAGCACTTTTAAAAATTCCTGGGCTTAAATTAAAAATTCACTGCTCTTCATGAGAGGTTGTCAGTGAAATTCGGACAGGCTGGCAGATGGCTCTTCATTTAAAAGTTGGTAAAAATTATTATTTGATTCTATAATTTGTGAACTGCTTTAATCAAAATTACTCTGTTAAAATCTGTACTCTTAAAGTTGATACCCCTACTTTCTGGAAAACTTTCATTTAATTATGTACAGATGAAATTAGAAGTTTAAACTAGACTTTTTTATTTAAGGTTTTGCAAAAAAAAAAAAAAATATGTAATTTTTTTTTTCATATTTATAAAAATCTTATTAGTGGGTTTCTTACCCGCTAACCTTAAAAAAGGTTTTGCAAAATAGGGGTTTTGTTCAAAAAATTTAATTTTGGATTTAAACTGTATTAGAACCTGCAATAAAAAATTTAAGCTAGTTTGATCTATCTATTTTACTTTATTGCCTAATAATTTAGAGACGAGATATCAAAACTAGGATTTGATCTAGAAGGAGCAAGTCAGGACAAAGGATGAAAGAGAGGATGAGGGGGGTCCCTGTCTTTGTAAATTTCTATACTGTGTATATATCACCGATTTGTCCCTCCTCATCATTTGATGATTTGGATAAAAAATAATATTATTCAACTTAAGATATAAATTTAAAAATATACAATATTCACATTTATGGATGAACATATCAGATACGACATGGTACTTAATTATATGCATTATATGTAAGAAGAAAAATATATATTGTTATTTCGATTGATTTGATTCATCCGATTATTTTTATCTTCAATAATCATAACCGAGAATTAAAAATTTAATAGCTAGATCAAACTAGCTTTATGTTGCTTCTTTTACTCAAATCTTTACAAGAATGAGAATTTTTACAAGACTAATCAAGAATGAGATATATAAAAAATAAAATAAAAAAATACGCTGCTTTATGTTTGCTTCTTTTACTCAAATCTTTTAATCAAAGGTTTAAATAGCGTTTATCGTGTCATAGCGGAACGGCTGAAAAAACAGCGCTATGGCCATATAGCGCCGCTATATGGCCATAGCGTCATAGCTTTTTTGGTCCGAAAACGCTATAGCGCCGCTATAACACGCTATTTAGAACATTGCTTTTAATTCTTACTTTTTGAATGCCAGTATTGTAATTTAATATGAAAATAAATAATTAGAAATTTTGAATTATAGTTTGAAAAAAGGAATGAAAATAACAAAGCAAATAAATTGTCACTGTCCCAAGCCATGTAACACATTTTATAAAATTCAACGGCCTAAATCACATCCATTGGACATTGCTATCCAAAAAAACTTGGGTCCGAATCTCCTGAATTAATTGAAAATTTAAATTTGAATCCGGACCGTCTGATTAAAATTCAAGCTAATTTGAGGGTAAATATATTGACAGAGCATTTTTTACTTCATACAAAGCACAAACAATATAACCAGAATAACACTGCATATGACTCGCACGCTGCATGAAGCAAAAACTGCTCTGTCAATATCTTTACCCCCAATCTGACCGACATAAAATTTACATAACTTTAATATTATTCAACGGTCCGGTTTCAAATTCAAATTATAAGTTACTTGAGGGATCCGAACTAATAAACATTCCATCTGAGCAAATGCCACGTAATAACATACTTGTGATTGGGCATTTGTTACCTCTCTCTCTCTATATCTCTCCTTCAATATCTCAAGCGCGTGACGACTAGTATGCTTTGAAGATTCTTTGGTGTCAGATTCAGAGCATCTTCACCACTATAATTACTACTTTTTATTATTTCCCACTTGCTTTATATATCTACCAATTAAAATTCTACTAAGAAAATGAGAGAAAAAGTTTTCTAATACACGCGCGTAGACAAAGAATTGGTCAGTGGTCACCACTCTCACTCCTCGCTTTCTCTCTCTACACTTCTCTCTCTGTTCTCTCCTGTTCCTTATCAAGAGACCAAAGACTAGTCTAACATTTGAAAAGGAAAATATCTTTTTTTTTTTTTTTTCTTTTGTAAATTCTTGACAGAGGCAGATTTTTTTTTCTTGTTTGTTTTATGCCAAGTTATTAACTGTCTAGCCGAAATGGCATGCAAATTATATATGCACATAAATTAACATGGCTAAGTTGAAATCTATTGGTTTTGTGACGATTATGTAATTAATGTTTCAATCAATCAAACGGGCATTTTTGCCTATTTAAAAAAAAATCTATTAATGAAGTTTTCTATATGAACGAAGATTATTATCATTGGTATATGAATAAAATGAAGTTTTAACTATAGGTAATTGATTTTCTATAAAACTATTGTTTGAGCAATACTATTTTCTATTTTAAATCTAATAATCAAGTCTTGGCCTTCAAAAAAATTAAGTTCCTTTCAAAGACAACTGCAATCACAAATTTTCAGCAGAGATATTTTTCATCGAAACTAATTGGATAACGTAACAAGGTAATAATTTTTTTTATAAATACACCAAGTTTTTAAGTTGCATCATATTTTTCAATAAACAAAAATGATATTTAGATACATTCAACTTTTATGGTACATATATTTATTTAACAAAAATATTATTTAACTTAAAAAATTATATTATAAATGTGTTCTCAATATTTAGATACGACGTATATTAAATTAAAGTCAATTTAGAATTAGAATGATCATTCATTATAATATCATTAAACTCCATTGTTAATTTTTTTAAATTATTTGATGAAAGACTAATCTTTTTTCAAATCAATAAACAAAATTGATATATGCCCCATCTAAATAATTTAAAAAACATCTGTAATTATAACTTTTTTTTGTTTTGAATAATATTTTTAAATATATACACAATCAAAGTTGGATGTAGCCTAGGAATACCTTTATAAAAAACATTAAAAGACCATTATGAAATCGAGGAATTTAACAACACAGTAAACTGTGTCCGAAATTACCCCTCACAATTAAGGCTACAACTAGGGCGGGCCAAAATTGCTCAAACTCGTAACTAGCTCAGTTACAGCTCGTTTTAACTCGCTCATTTAAAACTCGAGTCAGTTCCAACTCAAGTTGGCTGACTCGTTTAATAAATGAGCTGAGTTTGAGCTTACCCCAACTTGCTCATTTATAACTCGAGTTACATAGCATTGGTCACAATAAATCCCAGAAATTGTTTTTGTTAAGCTGCTGTATGAAAAGTTGCTGGTGCTTATATACTAAGTTGTTATATGAAAAATTACTAGTGCTTATGTATTATTGTTGTTTGAAAAATTGCTGGATACTGATAAATTCTTTTTCTAGTAGTATATAATTAACTGGTTAAACGAGTTATAAACGAGTTGTGAGCCAACTCGAATTGATAACGAGCTGAGTTCAAGTTGGCTCTACAACTCGTTATTACCATCCCAACTCAAGTTAACTTGCTCATTATTTAATGAGCTGAGTTCGAGTTAGAGATAACTCGCTCAAACTCGGCTCATTTAGAGCCCTAGTTACAACTTCTGTTTCAAATATATACACTAGAAGTCTACTACAATTTCTTTTCTCATAAAATTCCTTCCTTTCACTTTTTTTAAACCCCAGACGCGCTGATTTGGGACACCCCCATTTCTTATAAAATGGCCCTTTCCCTTGTATCCACATCCATTCCATAACTATCCCAACAACCATTCTCTTCATAGATAACTCAAAAGATACACTTGCCTGCCTTGTCTCTCTATCTCTCTCCCTCTTTTAGACACACACTCTCAACATTTGCCCCTTAAGTTCATGCATCCAAGTCCTACTTGTTTCATCAATAAATAAGCTTCTTAATTAATCTAAAGGATGGAGGGGTGCTTTCTTGTGACAGAACTCAACCAAATGAAGGATTTAGTGAGGCAATTTCAGGTATACTTAGATCAACCTTCGTCTTCGATCAAGCCATGCAAGGACTTAGCATCGAAAATGCATCTATCGATTGAGAAATCCCTAAACTTCGCCAAGAATTTTGGCCTAGTTGAAACCAGAGCATCCGAGTCAGATTCGCTTGTTTCAGCCAGCGGTAGCCCCATAAGTGAGAGTTTTGATCAAGCTTACAAGAACCAAGATGGAAAAGAAGTATCAAAGAAAAGGTAATTTATTTGTAATATATATAAAATATGAACTTGAAGCTTGAGACTTTATGTGAATTGTTCAATTATATTTTGATTATTTGACTAATCTTTTTCTTTAATTTATTGATGTATAGGAAAACAATGCCCAAATGGAGAAATCAAGTGACAGTGAACACTAATTGCGGTGCCGTTGGTTCCCTAGAAGATGGTTATAGCTGGAGAAAATATGGCCAAAAAGATATACTTGGTGCCAAATATCCAAGGTGAGCACTGAGCAAGATGTTGAATTTTCCTATTTGAAAAGTTGCAAATATACTGTATGCTAATAGTATCAAATAATCTAACTTAGAAATATATGAAATTTCAGGGGCTACTACAGATGCACACACCGAAACACACAAGGATGCCTTGCGACTAAGCAAGTTCAACGTTCCGACGAAAACGCAATGGTGTTTGATGTAACATACCACGGGACCCACACATGTCAACAAAAGACTACTAAACCTAACTCGAACCTGCTAATTGCGAAGCAAGCACTAGACCAACATAGGGACCAAGACACAAAACAAATTAAATCATTTAAACCCGAGGTCGAATGCAAGACTGAGTACCAATTCGACTCTGGTTTAATGCAGCTTCCAGTTCCATCTTTCCTCAGTGGTTTCAGTGAAACAAACTTTCTTTCACTTTCTGATGTTGGCGAGTATGGAGATTTTAATGAATGGATTCCCATGGCTGGCTGGGTACTAATTCACCGGTGCCTTACATGGATTTCGTGATCGAGAAATTGGAATTCGACCCGAATTTCACTATGGATGCTTCTAGCTTCTTCACATGATGAGGTGCTGCTAGGAATTGCTCAGAGATAGTATTTTGGATAGAATCGAATAGTATTTTGCTCAGAGATAGTATTAAGCCACAAGCAATGATGGCTAAGGGCACTTTTTTTTATTTGATAAGTAATTAATTTGGTAGATAAGGCTTAAGTGGGTTTAGCTTTATTATTTCCAATTTCAATAAAGGCTTCTTTCTTTTATGAAGAGTGTATGTAATGTAGTATTGAATATAAATGGTACGGACGGATGTACCTGGCTAACTTTCTGAAAATAATTAGCTTATTAATTTTGGCAGATCTTTTAACTGTTTCCATTAAAATATCAAGGCTGTTCCCCTACCTACTCTTTTGTTCCCAGGAACATAATATTTATTTTTTTGCAAAAGACGCTGAGAATGACTTGTTGCATGAATAATAACAATAATAATAACTTCAAAAAGAAGGGATATATTGACACCAATAAAAATAACAATTAATGCAACAACAAATGAAACATTTATTAAAATAAAATGATAAATTAAATTATGGATGTATTTTATATAATTTAGATATATAGGTTGTGTATAACATTTGAGGTGAATCTCTGAAACACCAAAAATATTTGAACAATCATTTTTATTTGATTGGATGACTTTAGTTTGACAAAAAAAGTTTTTCAGCAAGGATATTATTGTATTAATACATCTACCATGATCTAGTAAGAATCAAAGTTGGATAAATAGGAAATATTTCCTTTCTCATTCTATTTAAATGTGTTTGAACAAATTTTTTAGGGTAATTATATTTTCCTCTATCTATCCATCTCCCATTTCATCCCCCAACTAACTAACTTTCTCTTCTAACTATAATTAACTACCTAATGATTCCTACAAATTAATTACCTAATTTTCTTCCTTTATTTCTTTCCTCTTTCTCTCTCTCTTTCCCACCTCCGCCTCCGCCCGCCTCTCCCACCTCTCCCTCTCCGCCTCCGCCTCCCACCTCCCTCTCCCACCTCTCCCTCTCCGCCTCCACCTCCCTCTCTCATCTCTCCATCTCCGCTTCTGCCTCCCTCTCCCACCTCCACCTCCCTTTCCCTCTCCCACCTCCGTCTCCGCCTCCGTCTCCCTCTCCCACCTCTGCCTCCGTCTTCCACCTCTATGAACTATTTACACTTACATGATAAGGATGAATACTTGCTCTATGAGGGATGAATACTTGCATGACGAGGTATGAATACTTGTGCAACGGACAACTCGAAAGTATGTCATCATAGATCTCATTTGAAAGAGAAAATTGTGTAGAAGATATTGGTTGTTTTAGATTTACAAAATTCCTCATAGATTGTCAGAAAAATTGGTTAGATTGAACGGAGAAAAAAAGCCACCTCTAAAAACGTGTAAAAGATGGGTGAGTGATGTGTCCAGTTTTTTTTTAAAAATACTTGACATCTTAGGTGTGAATATTTGATGTATTATAGATGAATATTTAATTTATTATATGTGAATACTTGCGCGCTCTTGTAAAATTAATCGAGGTATGCACATATGTTTGTAATACTCTTGATACATGAACTATTTACACTTACACAACGAGGATGAATACTTGCTCGATGCGGGATGAATACTTGCATGACGAGGTGTGAATACTTGTGCAACGGACAACTCGAAAGTATGTCATCATGGATCTCATTTGAAAGATAAAATTGTATAGAAGACGTTGGTGGTTTTAGATTTGCAAAACTCCTCGCAGACCATCAGAAATATTGGTTAGATTGAACGGAATAAAAAACCACCTCTAAAAACGTTAAAAGATGAGTGAGTGATGTGTCCAGTTTTTTTTTTAAATATTTGATATCTTAAGTGTGAATACTTGATGTATTATAGATGAATACTTGATTTAATCCTAACTCTCATTAATTTACTGATTGATGCATCATATATGAGTCATATGAAATCGATGTTTCCAGATGTAATTTAAGCACTTGTGTATGATCAAGTTTTACTTAACAAATTAATACCTAATTAAGGGATTTTTTTGTATCTTTTTACCGAACTAGCTAGCTAGCTAGTTGAATATATATATATATATATATATATATATATATATATATATATATAGAGAGAGAGAGAGAGAGAGAGAGGAGGGTTCAAATGCACCATCATTTTTATGCTCCAATATGCTTCTCATCCTTTATCTCCATTTTCAAAGTCCGAACAGTCGATCTAAACCGCTCAATATGATCTTCATAATAAAATATGCTTGGATACCAAATTTTATATTTTTTAGAATTTTACTATTTTTTAGATAGGTACAAAATCACTTTTTTAAGGAAATTCTGGACCATCCGATAAAGTGATATTATACCTATACAAAATAGTAAAGAAATTCTAAAAAATATAAAATTTGGTCTCCAAACATATTTTATTATGAAGATCATGTTGAACGGTTCGGACCGACTGTTCGGACTTTGAAAATAGAGATAAAGAATGTAGAGCATATTGGAGCACAAAAATTATGGTGCATTTGAACCCTCCTCATATACATATATATATATATATAGAGTATGGCTAATTTGCTGCTGGCAGTATTTCAGCCAGCTGCTGCCGGGGGCATATCTGCCATACTGATGTTCAAATAACAAATTCAAACCATTAGATGTTCAATCTATATTAAAATCTACTTGGAGACCAAATTTTACATTTTTTGGAATTTTTTTACTATTTATTAAGCCACTTTGAAAATTGCTGATCACATGGTCCAGAATTTGGTTGCACTGTTTTTACTGTTCACCCGGATCAGCAATTTTCAAAGTGGCTTAATAAATAGTAAAAAAATTCCAAAAAATGTAAAATTTGGTCTCCAAGTAGATTTTAATATAGATTGAACATCTAACGGTTTGGATTTGTTGTTTGAACATCAGTATGGCAGATATGCCCCCGGCAACAGCTGGCCGAAATGCTGCCAGCAGCAAATTAGCCATGCTATATATATATATATATATATATATATATATATATATATATATAGAGAGAGAGAGAGAGAGAGAGAGAGAGAGAGAGAGAGTTGGGCTACAGTGTTTCGCGAAGTAAAGCGAGTGTTTTACTTCACACTCATATTTTGCGATTTCAAAGTTTAAAATGTCGATCCGAACCATTCAAATTGATCTCCATTAATTTGTGCTTGGAGACCAAATTTTATATTTTTTTAGAAATATTTTACTATTTCTTTAGAATTTTTGAAAATTGTTGTTTTTGATGGTCCAGGATTTTTTGAAAAACAGCGATTTTCAAAAATTCTAAAAAAATAGTAAACAATTTCCAAAAAATATAAAATTTGGTCTTCAAGCACAATTTAATATGGAGATCAACTTGAACGGTTCGGATTGACGTTTTGAAGTTTCAAATTGAAGCTATAGACGTGTAGTAAAATACTCGTTTTACTTCGCGAAGTACCGTAGCCCAACTCTCTCTCTCTCCATATAATAAGTTGCATGCATGTAGGCATCCAAAGTAGGCTTGATTAAATATAGCAATGTACCTCAATCATCGCCGTAGATGATGTTTACAATATCTAAATTCAGTTAGGATTCTCTTTTCCCCATGTTCTCTCCTTCAATAGTACACAATCACCCTCATTCAATTCAATTTGTGCTAAAAACAAACAACTCAAAATTTGGATATGTTTGCTACATGTTTCTTATATTTTTATTAAAGTTATTTAATTTAAAGAGATTTACTAACAACCGAATATTCGTCTCGAACTCGTCAACCAATAAAAAGTTGCCACGTGTACAAATCATGTATACAAAAATTAAATAATTTTTATAAATATAGCAATATTTTATTGGAGGACGAATCTAGAGATTATTTTATCTCCGACAAGAAAAATTATTATCCAATTTTAAAATAATTTTCATTGACATGCACTATTCAAGACAAAAGTCATTAATTTCCTGTTTAAAATAAGAGGTCGACTGGATTTTTCTTTCAAATAATTAATTTGTTTATTTATCCAATGTATGTTGTCGCTATTAATAATCATATATTCTCATCATATATATACTTGAACGCATGATGCAAGTTGATATTTCATGAAAGATACTAATTAATTAGTCCCACATCATTGATATTCATGCATCCTTGTAGAAACAAAAAAGTACAAAATGATAAATTATTCCCACATCAGCGGCTTAATTTACTCTTAATGCGTTGAATAAAACAAAAAAGTACAAACATTCGATCCGAACCGCTCAACATGATCTCCATACTAAAATGTGTCTGGACACCAAATTTTGTATATTTTGAAACAAATTACTATCTTTTTAGATAGGTACAAAATCAGAAGTTTTTGTACCATCCAAAAACAGTGATTTTGTACCTATCTAAAAAAATAGTAAAATATTTCTAAAAAATATAAAATTTGATCTCCAAGTATATTAATTTTAATATGAATATCATGTTGAACAGTTTAGATTGGATGTTTCAACTTAAAAACAGAGATAAGAATGTGAGATATAGTTGAGACAAAAAAACAATGGAGCATTTTAACCATTCTCTATTTTGTGTTATTCTTTCTGTGCATCATATATACATATAATATTATATCATATTTCAAATGTTTGTTGGTAGTTGTCAAATTTACATCCTTTTGGGTCTGTTCGGCGGACACATGGGTAGGGAAATGGGCACAGGAATAGAAAAATTTTGAACTGATTTTTACTGTTCAAGTGAGAAAAAAAAAATTCAGTCTGAGTAAAAAATTTTTCCCACGTGAACAGTAAAAATGGGAGTGCAGCCGAACAGCCCTTAATATAAATATACCAAAAGATCATACTATTGTTTCATTGTGCATTAATTTACAAAAATTCACACGGTATATAATGAAGTTCATCCTCTGTTTCATTGGCAAGGAATTTAATTTGTTGATATCATTTATTTTATCATACATGAAAGCCTTCATTTATTGCTAATCAAATAGAAAACTAGTTGACCCCATATAGCATATAGGAAATCTGAATTTAATTAATTATAAACTAGAATGTATTAAATATATATAGTTATATACATATAAATATTAGCAACCGGCCATGGGCCTCGTGCAAGTAATTATTTATGAATAATATGCGGTTCATGATGCCTACTAATTAGCAATTTGTGAAGTTCATGCATGCATGATTAGCTGTCCTAAATTTCTTTCAATTAACTTGTTTTCTTGATATAGTCATATCATATCATGATCTCAACATTCGGAATTCAGATAAGATTACGGCATATTAATTCCAATTTTTTATATTTTAATTCCAACTTCAAACTTTGTCAGACAAATGCAAGTTGGATATGTCTGGATGTATCAAGAATATGAGCTATTCGGAATAACAATGTGCATCCAAACTGCTATTTTTTATTCTTATAAGTTGGATATGTTTGGATGTATCAAGAATAAGAGTTATTCGGAATAGCAATGTATCAAGAATAGGAGCTATTCGGAATAGTTAGACTAACTGCCATTTTTTATTCCTTGGAATAGCTACTATTCTGAAATGTGAAAAGAGAGAGAAATGTTTCCTTCTCGAATTTCCGCTAGCACAGTCCTGAATTGATAAAATTGACACCACTTTTTTTATCTTCACGTCGTAACAATTCGTTTGGAACCCCATTTGTCTATCTTTCCTCTTAATTAACGCTTTGTTAATACTATTTCTTAACGATTACAACTATTTATTATTCTAAATGTACAATTCAAACAACATTTTTACTAATCGGAATAGCATCATTTTCACACTTGAAAATCACTATTTTTTTCTCTATTCACATGTACTGTTCTCAAATTTCGCTATTATAGTTATTTTAGCTCCCATCCAAACGTATCCTTTAAAAGACAAAAAAGTAATGCTTCAAATTATAGAGTGAGGCTCTATGATAATATACAACTACACATTGATTCGCGCTATGAATGTATACCTTTGTTTTTTAAAGTTTAAACAGTCGATATGAAAATATAATTGTAAATCAAATTTTGAGCCGAACTACCAAAATACTGATACATACTTATAACTAAATCGAAATAATTACTGTCTAAGCCACAATAAATATTGGTTGACTTAGAACTCTTTTAACTTATTGTCCGAATCACCTTATTTTTTTTAATTTTTGAGATAAAAGATGAAATAAAATCACTCGATTGTAATTAAATATCTACAAAAGAATTTTCATTCAAATTTTGAACATACAATCTTCCAACAAAATTTTAATTAATTAATTAGTCACTTGACCAAATATTAGTTCTCATCCGAACCACATTAATTAAAATAAATACCCCTTTGAACTAAATTTAGCCCTTATTTAAATTAAAATGGGCTTGCCTACACATGTATTTTTTTAAGCTAGCCTAAAACGTGAGGAAGGTATTAGCAATAATAATTTTGTGAGTAACTTTAATATTCTTTTTTTTTAATAAATATTTTGTTGTGTCCGTCCTGCATGATTTATTATTAGAATTAGCAAGGTAATTTTTAATACAATTGCATATTTTATCTACTAATTATATATTGACCTCCAAGTTCATACAAGCTAGCATGATATTTTGGCAGTTCAGCTAATTAAATAAGGAATTAATATATAACAAGTTAAACCTTAATAAATTAGGGTGTAGATTTTAACAGCTAACTTTAGGCTCAAAGCAGCAAAGAGGTTAGAGAAATTTTTAAAAATGACCATTTACTCCTTCTTTAATAGATACCTCATTAATTGAGTATAATCAATTGATAATTCTTTAATAATACCTCATTATAATGCTTTGAGTGCGCTATTTCTCTCTTCTTCGTTCAGAAATTCTCAAATCAAAGGTAATTTAAAATATTTAACTAATTTTATTTTCGAAGGTAACAAGTGTTAGTTTCTCTCATCAGATGTGGACGAAACTTTTATTTTTAAGCAAATTTAATTAAATTTTGATGCTTGAAAGTCTAGCATAATAATAAAAAAATAATTTTATACAATATTTTAATATGTCATTTGATTTCTTGCTTTACTTATTTTCATTGTTTTTGTTTAATAGATGAATATTGATGAGTCAGCAATTCCATTTGAACAAGAGGCCGAAAAACTTGAATTATTAAATATCAAATAAATTGTATGTTATTCGAACTCGAACCCGTTAATTTATTCAAACCCGTAAATTGTATGTTTTGCCTACCCCTGACTCAAATCCTGGCTTCGCCACTGCCTATGTCAATCACTCTGGTTAAGAATTTTCCGAGTGTTTTCATTTGGATTGTACCTAGAAAACAAATAAGTATAAGAAGCCGCTTTTTGATGTCGTTGGGGTCTCATGCTTTAACACCTCCTTTTATGCCGGATGTGCATTTTTAAAGAATGAAAGAGAAGAAGATTTCATATGGGCACTAAGCATGTTTAAAAAGGTTCTTCCAAAAGAGACTCAACCTTCGGTTATAATGTCGGATAGGCAACAAGCATTTACAAATGCAGTAAATGTGGTATTTCCAACTACTACCCATCTTCTCTGTGTGTGGCATATAGAAAAGAACTTAATGACGAATTGTCGAAAAGACTTTGATTCCAAAGAGGAGTACGATATTTTTCTATCCATTTGGAACAAGATAGTTTATTCTTCAACCGAAGCAAAATTTGATCAAAGTTGGTTGGAACTTCAATCACTTTATAAAGAGAAAAAAGCTTCACTACAATACTTAATGAAGGTATTATTTAGTGTTTCAATTTAGTTATATGAAATATTATTTTATTCATGTAGTTTCCGTTGAAACTTAAAATTAAGAAAACTCAAAAAATTAATCAAGTTTGAATCCGTTTTGTTACAAATTAATTATAACGGGCCATAGAGTCAAGGGTCAAAATTAGAAGGTTAATAAATTAATTTTAATGCATTCATTTTTTGACGTTTTTGACCACTTGACTCTATGCAAAATTAATTTCAAAATTTTAAATTTTTGCATGTAGACGCATCACTCGTAAGGTAGACGGGTTTCAACGGTCGGATTCGTCATTTGAAGCCGATCCCATGAGTTTTGGACTTGAGTTCACCAAGGACTTGGTGAACTCGAGAGCACCTTAGTTCTACACTATATATATATATATATATATATATATATATATATATATATATATAGAGCAAGACTAGGGTGTGCTAGGCTCACCAAGAGGGATTGGTGAGCGCACCTCCAAAAAGCGCATTTTCAAAGTTCAAATAGTCGATTCGAACCTTCCAACGTGTTCTTCATATTAAAATGTGCTTGGAGACCAAATTTTACATTTTTTGGAAAATTTTTACTATTTTTTCAGAACTTTTGAAAATCATTTGTTTTTCAAATTTCAAATTATTGTTTAGTTTGTTTAGTTTTTCCAAAAATTCTGAAAAAATAGTAAAAAATTTCCAAAAAATGTAAAATTTGGTCTCCAAGCACATTTTAATATGAAGAACACGTTGGAAGGTTCGAATCGACTATTTGAACTTTGAAAATGCGCTTTTTGGAGGTGCGCTCACCAATCCCTCTTGGTGAGCCTAGCACACGCTAGTCTTGCTCATATATATATATATATATATATATATAGTGCTTGGCTATTATGCTTATATAAGCAAAAGCCCACATATGCTTAAATGAGCATTTTTGCGTTTTTAATGTTCAAATGGTCGATTGACCGTTCATCTTGTTCTCCATATTAATATGTGCTTGGAGACTAAATTTTATATTTTTCTGAATTTTTTTACTATTTATTAAGCCACTTTGAAAGTTTCTGATCTGGTGGTCCAGAATTTTGGAAACACTGTTTTTACTGTACACCCAGATCAGCAATTTTCAAAGTGGCTTAATAAATAGTAAAAAAATTCAGAAAAATGTAAAATTTAGTCTCCAAGCACATATTAATATGGAGAACAAGATGAACGGTCGGATCGACCATTTGAACATTGGAAACGCAAAAATGAGTTATAAGCATATGTAGGCTTTTGCTTATATAAGCATAGTAGCCAGCCCCTATATATATATATATATAGTGTAGAACTATATATATAGTGTAGGACTATATATATAGTGTAGAACTAAGGTGCTCTCGAGTTCACCAAGTCCTTGGTGAACTCAAGTCCAAAACTCATCGGATCGGCTTCAAATGACGAATCCGACCGTTGAAACCCGTCTACCTTACGAGTGATGCGTCTACATGCAAAAATTTAAAATTTTGAAATTAATTTTGCATAGAGTCAAGTGGTCAAAATTAGAAGGTTAATAAATTAATTTTAATGCATTCATTTTTTGACGTTTTTTGACCACTTGACTCTATGCAAAATTAATTTCAAAATTTAAAATTTTTGCATGTAGACGCATCACTCGTAAGGTAGACGGGTTTCAACGGTCAGATTCGTCGTTTGAAACCGATCCGATGAGTTTTGGACTTGAGTTCACCAAGGGCTTGGTGAACTCGAGAGCACCCTAGTTCTACTCTCTCTCTCTCTCTCTCTCTCTCTATATATATATATATATATATATATATATATATATATATTTAGGTAGACCAACAAAAAGTTTGTCTCTCACTTCCAACTTTATACCACGAAATAAAAAATTATTAGTGACATGCGTGAATTTTTGTTTTATGGAGACAAATTGCATGGAGAGATTAACAAAATGAGTAGTAATAATTTAAAATATATAAACAAAACAATTCAAAAAAGATTTTGATATAAGACCTTATAATTGCTTACAATTGTCTAGTTTTAAATTTAATGTTCTAACTCAGGAGTATTATATTATTATTGAAACTTTGTAGGATTTACTGCCATTGAAAAGAAAAATTATGGGAGTATGGACGAATAAGTATTTGCATATAGGCAATCGTGCATCCTCAAGAGCCGAAGGGGCACATGCAAAACTAAAAATGTATCTGCAAGTTTCAACAGGTACTTACTTTTTTCAGAAAAAATAAGGATCTAAATATATGGTAAATGAGAAGAAAAATGTTCAGGTCCTCAAAGTGAGATAAAATTTGATAAAATACAATTAGTATCTTTATATAATTTTTTTTTCAACAGGTGATTTTCAACAAAATATTTCTTACAGTCGAGAAATCAATGAAATAAAGGTGAGCCTCTCAAGAGAAAAAATCCATATTTTGTATAGTTGTGATATTCCATTGTTCAAGAAACTATTAATGAATGTCTCCATTTATGCTTTGATAGAGTTGTACAAGCAATATGAAAAGATAAAAAACTGAACATTCAATCACGTTTGCACGGGAAATTTTGTGGCGACAATGGGTTTCTATGTGCCCATAAAATAATAAAGTTCACCAATTCAATGTTACTGCTAGATTTGATTCATCTACAGTGGAGAATTGATGATAGATCCCTCTTACATGCTCCACCACCCAACTCGACTGATGATATTGATAATGAAATGATGAGTTTATTTATTGAGTTTCAATCCAAGAATCAACAAGCAAGCTGCTAAAGAACTGATTTCTAACTTTATGTCCAATTCTGAGTTGATACTCGAATCAAAAGTTCCACGCAACAGACGCAAGCTTTGGCGACCAAAAAAGCAAAATGCATTGAGTTCTACCAAACAAGATCCATCTAAATTTGAACTTGTGGAAGCATCGAAAAAACACAAGTCATGCGCCAACAATGAAGCCCCTCAAGCTAATGAAGCGGTGGATGAAAATGAAGAAGATCTTAATATGATCTTTGAGAATAATGTTACTACTATGCTTAATTTAAATGAATTTTTTAATTTTTAATTAAATCTTTATCGAAAACTCTATTCGAATTATTATTGTTAAAATAAAGTTTTTAGGAATAATGGTTGTTATTTTTATGCTATTACATTATAGACTGTAACGGCTCAAAATCTGTATGTGGTATGTTGGTTGATCTATTGTTAAACTCATCCTTAATACAAAAAATAAAATAAAAATAGACTCGTTTGGTAGAACTGATTCTTGAGAGAATAGTTCCATCAAGAGAAACAATGGCATGCAGTCCTAAAATTTAGTTTTGAAATCAACTTATTTACTTCATGATCTACTTGTATGCGTATCTTCAATAATTAATTATGTAGTTCACAAAATCAAAAGGAAAAGACAACAAAACAGTATCCAGTTAGAAATTTTGAATTGTACAAAAAAAATGTATATAAAAATCAGATTGTTGTTATATGATGTTGAAAAAAAAAATAACGACAAAAATTCAATATTTAATATAAAATACACGGGTCGTTTTTTCTAGCAAAAATAATGTTTTTTTGTAACAATAAAAAGGGAAATACAATATTCTCGATTCAAATGTATATCTTTGAATTCATTTGAAGAAAGAGGAGGGTTCCAATGCCTCCATTTTTCATGCCTCCACCATGCCTCCATTTTTAAAACTTTAATAACTCAAAATTTAAAACTTAAAAGTCAAAATAAAACCGTTGGATATGATCTATATCATTTTATCTATGTGCTCATAAAAAATTATCACATTTTGATTTTGTTTTTATGTGAATCAATAAGTTGAAAAATCAACGTCTAGAAATTATCCACTTTAGTACGTTTTTTACAAGCTCTTGATGACAACCAAAACAAAATTGAAATGTCATAATTTTTTATACGTGTATAGATATAATGATGTAGATCATATCCAACGGTTTTATTTTGACTTTTAAGTTTTAAATTTTGAGTTATTAAAGTTTTAAAAATGGAGGCATGATGGAGGCATGAAAAAATGGAGGCATTGGAACCCTCCTCTTGAAGAAAATATTCCCATTAAAAGATGATACTCCATTAATGTTTATGGTCTTCTAATATGTTGTTATAATAGTGTCCTTTTTAAAACATGAACAATATGCACTTATCATAAAAATAATAATTTTGTACTTATTTAAAAATATAGTAAAATAATTTCAAAAAAAAATATAAAATTCGGTCTCCAAGCATGTTTTATTGTGAAGGTCATGTTCAAATCAACTGTTCGGACTTTGAAAATGAAAAAAAATATAGAACATGATTGGAACACAAAACCGATTCGATTAACTTTTATTATGAAAAATAGTAATTTTCAAAAATTCTTAAAAAATAGTAAAAAGTTCAAAAATATATATATAAAATTTGGTCTCTAAACATATTTTAATACAGAAAACACACTGAGCACTTCATATCGACTCCCAAAAATAAATTTATAGTATCAAAGCCTTAATCATACCAGTTTGACCTTTAGCCTCACACTCTCTCTATGTATATATATCGGGAGCAGCTTGGGTCCGATGCACTTCAAAATTCGTGCGCACAAATTTTAAAGCAGATACGAAAGTTACGGATGCGAATCTTAAAATAGATCGGACAGTCATTGAACCCATCAAACTCATTTGAGTCTCATGAGCATCGGACCCAAACTACTCCCATGTATATCAACCTTTTCTAAAATTCCAAAAATGCGGATCCCGATGCAAAATTTCAGTGATCTTTTTGGGATTTAATGCATGTGATCGGTCATCACATCATCACGTGCAATTGCAAAGGAATATCTGACAATATATATATAAAAATATGATTATTCTTCGGAACTCGTACCTTCTCCATTTATTAAATTGATACAGGTAATGATGTGTATATATTAACAGTAATATAATCGAGTAAAGTGCAAAATATGTGCAATTGTTAATTAATTGTGTATATTTTAATAGTATCTGGCATGTTAATGTAAATATATAACCAACTAATTTTACAAATAGCTTTGTGCCTCTAAGATATATAAAGATGTCTTACCAAGGTGCAATCTTAAACTACTTTAGAAGATGAACTTTTTATTTGGTAAATTTTCAAAAAAATATATATATTATCTATCAATTCAAGAGAATTCATGTCCTTACAAAATTTTATCAAAAATAATAAAAAAGTAGAGTATATATTGAAAGCCTCAATATAGATTATAGAATCATGCTCTTTTGACAAATCATTTATATAAAAAGTTTACACAAAAAAAATCATTTGTGTAGATAAGATGGTGTCTATAACGAGCAGAACTAGAGTGTTTCTAGGTTCACCAAGTCTTTTTGTGAACTCATTCTATCAGATTGGCTTTATATGACGAATCCAAACTGTTGAAATCCATTTATCTTACGAGTGATGCGTCTATATGTGAAAATTTTAAATTTTCGAATTAATTTTGTACAAAGTCAAGTGGTCAAAAAACGTTAAAAAAAAGTATGCATTAAATTTAATTTATAAACCTTCTAATTTTGACCGCTTGACTTTATATTAAATTAATTCGAAAGTTTAATTTTTTTTTTCATTAGACGCGTTATTTGTAAGATAAATGAGTTTCAACGGTTCGATTTTATCATTTAAAATCATTCCAATAAATTTTAGAATTGAGTTCACAAAGAAACTTGATGGACTTAGGAACACCCAGTTCTACTCGTCTAGGATTGGGATATGCTGCGATCCAAAGTTGGGAACAGTAACCCTGAAATCCCTGCTTTTTCAAATCTAGCCGTCCAACTTTTTATGTGCACGTATCTCGAAATATTTCGACAGTTAGATTTGAAAAATTAGAGATTTCAGAGTACTGTTTACATGTGAAGAATCGCAGCAGATTCTCTTCCACTCGTCTATGAACACTATTGGAAGAAGAATTTACATCTCCTTTTCTTTTAAAAATGGAGAGGAGAAGAGAAGTCTATTTAATTTGTTTTGATAGACCCAACTGTCATAACTGACAAGTCGGTGACAGTTTTAAAAGAAATGGGAAACTGCCAAACTGAAATAACGACAATTTCTGCGATTCTACCGTATTCTCTCTCACTCTCATGTTTGTTTTGTTTGGGAAAAGAAAAAAGAGATAGTATTTTTATAATCTCTCTCATGCCTTAACAGTGAAAATAAAAATTAGTTTATAGTACCGTTGCAGGAATCCAGCTCTTAATGACACCACGTGAGCTGGTAAACTCAGTATTAATTGACATATAATTGATGTGGGGGTGGGGTGTTGGGTAATCCCTGAGTTAACTGAAATTTAATGTTGAGTTTAGATTCCAACCGTTTAATTTGTTTTAGCACAGAAATTAAAGCAAATTCGCATATTTTATCTCGGACCAGACCGGACCGGACCGGACTGGATAAGTTCAAATCTAAACTCAAATTTGACTCGAATCGGGAGGTTCGGATACCGTAAAGTAACCCAATTTATGAGTTTAGATCCGGACCGTCCGATTTGAATCCGGGCCAATCTGGTATGAGATGGAGCGTATGGGGCTCCTTTAATATGACGGTCCGGATCTAAACTAAAAAATTTGGATTACTTTAGGAGATTCGAACTCATTGGGGTTGGAGGGATTCATATCATCTAACTCAAATTTTGAGTTTAGATCTAGACTGTCTATTTTGTTTTGGCACGAATATTAAAGAAACTCTCAGGGTGAGAGGGGGGGGGGATGTGAGTGTCTGGTAGACATCTGTTTGATCATTGTAAGAATTTGCACATGCTTGATACACAAAAATCTTTCAAGTCACTCAACTATTTAGTATAAATTAAATATTTAAATTTACGATTTTTCATGTTACTAGACCAAAGACAAAATTCTCTTTATAAAACAATAGTTAAGATAACTACAATAACACCGCTAAACATCTACATTACTGATATTATTAGAGTTTCTAATTCTGTTTCAGAGATGAAAAAATAAGGTAGGACTTGATCGATAGCCAACAAATCAAGGAATCATAACGATGGTTTGCAATCTTCTTTTATTTACAGCACTGTACTATGACTACATCGATATATAATAGATAAATATAATATAAAAATATATATTCTAAGAAAAGTAGTTGGAGGCGCCGTATTATGTTGCTTGCTTCAGAAAACAAAAAAGGTTGAAGTGGTTTTTTCATGAAAGACTGTCATTTTATCTTGAGACAACGAAAACAACGGTGATCAACAACAGAATTATCAAATCACTATCAAGCATTCAGTACGGGTCCGAATCCTCTAAAGTAACCCAATCTTTGGGTTTTGAATCAAGACCGTTCGATTCAAATTCGTCGCTTGAGATCGTCTCGGTATTCTAATTCGTCGTCGGGATGTATGTGCTCACTTCGAGATGAATTTTCACGGATTCAAATCGGACGGTCTACAACCAAAACCTAAAGATTGAGTTACTTCACTGGATCCGAATTCATTCTGTACCCCTACAAGGAAAGTAATTATATATTAGCTGTCTCGATATTAGGTCACATGCCGTGTCGTGTCGTGATCAAGTCAGACTTTTATATTTCGTAGTGTGTCGTGATTAAATTCGGATTGACGGTTATAGCATGTTAATAGACACAACATATTAGTCAAGCCGCGTGTCGTGTCCTAACACAACTAATCACATTTGTTATGTTTTAATCACGTTTAATTATTTTTTTCGTAATTTAAGTTAGTATATTGAAAATTCAGCGTGTGATCAAGTTATACTGGTTTTGATGACATGTGACCTACAAAATACACGTCATACTGGGAATCAATTTGGGTCCGATGCCCATTGGACTCTAAGTGAGTTCGATGGGTTCGATGACCGTCCGATATGCTTTAAGATTCGGGCCCACAACTTTCGCGTTTGCTTTAAAATTCATGTGCATGAATTTTAAAGTGAATCGGACAGTTTCTAAACCCATCGGATCTAAATTTAAGTCCGATGGGCATCAGACCCAAGCTCTTCTCGTCATGATGTGTCAATTTTATAAAAAATAATTACTCTAAGGGACACATAAGTCAAAACACGTGATCATGATATATTATCCATTACATACTTACCGTACAAATAAATGCTGTAGCAAGATTGGCGGAGAAATATGAATTTGCGGTCACGGTCAGGGTTTGTCGAATTTGAAGGGGGTTGAAAGAAATTAAAGGGAGAGTGGACCCACACGTTGTGGATGCGTCGGCACCACATCACCCGATGTCCCGATCTGTCTATCGAATCTGAGCATGGGATCCCACCACCTGATCCGGTGCTAGAGTGCTAGCTACCGACCCCGAATTAATTAAAAATGGTACCTCCTCCGACATGTCATTTCTACTCTGATCCACCTCACATCCGCGTGGAATCAATCGTGGTTCATGGATGCATGCCTGCCGACTGCAATTGGGTGGCTTCTCACCCTCACCGCTCTCTCTAACTTCAGATTTTATGTGACACACTAATGGAGTCATTTGTGTTTACTGCGCTACAAACTGCAAATGATAGGTACAGGCACAGACGACCTACAGCTCAGAAATTATTGTATTATCTTATAAGAAGATTTAGTGAGATTCAGTACGGCTCTATATGTGTGTGTATATATATAGTGATGCTACGATGCTTTGGAAAGTAAATAGGGTATCTTACTTTCCATTTATATCTCCATTTTCAAATTTAAACAGTCTATCTGAATTTGTTAATATGATCTTTATATTAATATGTGCTTGGAGACCAAATTTTATATTTTTTGGAAATTTTTTACTATCTTTTAGAATTTATGAAAATCATTGTTTTTGTGAATTTTTTATTATTTTTTTATTTAATGAAAAGCTGTGATTTTCAAAAATTCTAAAATAATAGTAAAATTTTTCTAAAAATGTAAAATTTGGTCTCCAAGCACATATCAATATGAATATCATGTTGAGAAGTTCGGATCGACTGTTTGAACTTTAAAAATAGAGATATGAGCGGGAAGTAAAACACTCTCTTTACTTCCCAAAGCATGATAGCCTATATATATATATGCATTATTATATATGTATTACTCTACTATTATATATTTAGTGTTGAATACAAAAAATCATTGATTTAATATTTCGGACCGTCTAATAACAACAGCTTTTTATTTATTCAAAAAATAATGAAAAAAATTCTGAAAAAATGCAATATTTTATTTATTAGTTGATAAAAAAGTTCATTGACTTCAAACTACAAATTCAAAAAAATATTGTCAAAATCTTAATGGAAAGAGATTAAATGCATTTACATACAACAGTGATACGCTTACATGTATCGATCAGGCATAGAAAATCAGATATGGAAAATTGATTTGAAGGTAATTAAGTATCGGTAATTAATTAAAGTATCCTGGACCGTTACGACCGTACACCTAGCATTCTGAAAAAGAGAGAATAAATGAATTGAATAATAGATCCTTAATACCAACTTGGTTGCGGTGGATGTGGACTGTTGGATAATTTAAATCTATATAAATATAAATCAAATCCAACGGTCATTATTCATGGTCCCTGCTCCAGTGAACAGCAAGTTTCCATCTAACTCGGTCATTCACACGTGTATCCACCAAATGCTAGCGTGTCGGCGTACATCTAGGCAAACTATTCTCGGATGTTCTGTGGCGCATAATCTATAACCAGATAAGTTATTCTCTGCTCTTTGCATGGAAAATTTTGTTTTCCTTCGTAGTAATATGGTACGCGGATAATTTGCTTATAATTTGTTTTTTTTTTACGTTTTAAACCGAACACCGAATAAAACACGACGAATTATTCGCGAATAAAACGCGAAAAAAAAATACTAAAATTTTCTTTTGGGGATTTTTTGGTTTTTATTTTGCTTCATTGTTCATTCTCAAATTATATCCGAATTATTCTTGAATTACAAATTTTGACATCGCCGAACCCGAACCTGAACTATTTATTTGTCACTATGTTTTCTTTATAAATACTTTTGATAAGAACAAAATTGCATGCCACAGAGAATCTGAGTATGGTCAATGGTGTCTGGCGCCAGTTCCAGGAGGGATTTTAGATGACGCCAACATTGCCCCTAATTTTGAGAAAATATGAACAGAGATAGCCAAGTTGCCACCTAAAGAGGTACCAGGATTCCAAACTTGGGAAAGAAGAGGAATGGTTTTTTTTTTTTTTGATAACTTGGCAGAAGCTGCCAAGGAATGGTTTATCTTTTCTCACTTGAATTATTAATAATTTTTTGGTGTGAAATATGCCTAACTCTGTTTGAATTTTGGGAACTAGAAGTCTAAATTTATTTAGTACGTACTCGCCACACGTACTTGTCAAATTTATTTAGTCTGTCTTCTTTGGTCCTAATTTCTTTCCTTTTTAGTCAATTTTTTGGATTGATTGATAATTAATTGGTCATGTCTTCATTTCTTTTCATTTTTTAATTATTGGTTGTGGAAAAGAAATTAATGATCAATG
>JAJGRW010000396.1:1610619-1628655 GCA_025461045.1 Carex parvula | reverse complement strand
TTTTTTATGCCTCCACCATGCCTCCATTTTTTTAAACTTTAATAACTCAAATTTAAAACTTAAAAGTCAAAATAAACAGTTGGATATGATCTACATTATTTTATCTACACCTGTAAAAATTATGACATTTCAATTTGTTTTGGTTATCATCAAGAGCTTGTAGAAACGTACTATGTGGATATTTCTAGACGTTGATTTTTCAACTTATTGATTCACATAAAACAAAATCGAAATGTGATAATTTTATGAGCACATAGATAAAATGAGTAGATCATATCCAACGTTTCTATTTTGACTTTAAGTTTTAAATTTTGAGTTATTAAAGTTTTTAAAAATGGAGGCATGGTGAGGCACAAAAAATGAGGCATTTGAATCCCCTCATAAAAGATACGGTAAGTTTGAGCATTCTTGTTATCCTAAGAGAAATATAATTATAGACTCCAAAACTATTGTAAGTGACAAACAACAGTAGCATTATTGCACGCCTTTCTGTCATTTGACAAAAATAAGAATAGTCAAAACCTTCTTGAACATTGAAATGTAAACATGACACGTACGCAAAATAATTAAGAATCTCATCTCCCTATATAAACAGCTAATTAAACAATACTCACATTCAATTCATTCTTCCTACATACTGTGTCAACAACAACAACAACAACAAAAATTAAGAGGCAGATAATGCTTGCATGTCAGCTACACTTTTTTGTTGTTAATTCAATTCCTCTTTTAAATGATGTATTTGAACATGATAATTGTGTGTTAACTGTGGAATTTTCTTCAATACTCATAGGTGTTTTGTTAGCTAATTATTAGGGGTGTAACGGAGCGGATTCGAGGCGGATAATACTAATACCAAACTGTATCCGCCTTTCAATGATCGGATACGGATACGGATACAGATAGTAAACGGATATCAAAATTTAAAACCATATCCGCCTTAAACGGATACGGATACGGATACGGAGCGGATAATTTACGGATACGGTTCGAATACGAATATAGAACAAAATAAACAAAATAAAGAAGTAGTAACAAAAGATAGTTTGGTGTAGTGGTTTATATCTTGGTTGCTTAGACTTTCACCTCACATGACATGGGTTCAAATTCCTTTGAAGGCAAAATAATTTAAAACCTCACATGATACGGATACGGATAGTAAACGGATATCAAAATTTAAAATCATATCCGTATCCGTATCCGCATCTTCTATGAGTAATTGATAATTATCCGTATCCGTATCTGAGATATCCGTATCCGTTTAAATCCGGATACGGATTATATGCGGATTCGGAGCTGATATCCGCCCGGATATCCATATCCGTTTACACCCCTACTAATTATACTTCATAAAATGGAAATAAATCTGCTGCGATTCCAAAATCCCTGCAATTCCCTGCGATTCCAATCCCTCCCTTCATTTGTTTGAGATTTCCTTCATCTGTTTCGTGATTTGTGTATTAAAAAATACTGCTCTTGAGATTTGTGCATTCCAAGGGGGAAGGGAGGGATTTGAAATCGTAGGGAATCACAGAGATTTTGGATCGCAGCAGATTTATTTCCTCATAAAATATCCATCCCTAACATCCATAGACAAATATCTCTATATATATATATATATATATAAATAGAGAGATGGGCTACGGTGCTTTGCAAATTAAAGCACCCTCTTTAATTCGGGCCACTTTTTCAATTTGCAAAACTCAAACAACCGATCCGAACTGTTCAACATGTTCTAAATATTGAAATATGCTTGGAAACCAAATTTACATTTTTTGAATTTTTTTACTATTATTAAGCCACTTTGGAAATAGCTGATCCGGTGGTCCACAGTAAAAACAGTAAAAATTTCTGGACCACCGGATCAGCGATTTCCAAAGTGGCTTAATAAATAGTAAAAAATTCCAAAAAATGTAAAATTTGGTCTCCAAGCACATTTCAATATTTAGAACATGTTGAATGGTTTGGATCAGTTGTATGGGTTTTGCAAATTGAAAAAGTGGCCCGAATTAAAGAAGGAGTTTTAATTTGCAAAGCACCGTAGCCTATATCTCTCTCTCTCTCTCTATATATATCATTATTTATTTATAGACAAAATAGAATTGGTACATATATTTAGGGGTGTAAACGGATGCGGATATCCGCTCCGAATCCGCATATAATCCGTATCCGGATTTAAACGGATACGGATATCGCGGATGCGGATACGGATACGGATACGGATAATTATCAATTACCTATAAAAGATGCGGATACGGATACGGATATGATTTTAAATTTAGATATCCGTTTACTATCCGTATCCGTTCATTGAAAAACGGATACGGATTTGATATTAGCATTATCCGCTCCGAATCCGGTCCGTTTACACATATATTGTAACTTGGATAAAGAAATTTTCTTGGGAAGTCTACGCCTAGTCATGTATGACACAATATTCTTTGAATTGAGATGGCATCTACATCATGTCACCTACATGTCCATGTCCATGACCATGACATGACATCACAAAATTCGGTCCGACACGCAATCCCCTTCGATTGGTACTATAATACCTTCTTTTCAAATACAAATGGACAAATGTTTCCTACCACCAAAATTGGATCACAAATTATCATCTCTTGATTTATTAATTATTACTAATATCGTACCTGTGCGTTGGCCTTGGAAACATATTATAAAATAAAAAAAATTATCATACAAATTGACATGTTTTCATAAAAATAATAAACTAACATATTTCTTTAATTTATCATGTAATTTGACCCATATTATGTCATTACGTAATTTGTTTGCACTCTATTATTAGGAAACCAATTCATTGATCATTATTATTTCTTTTCCACAACCAATAATTAAAAAATAAAAAGAAATGAAGATATGACCAATCAATTATCAATCAATCCAAAAATTGACATTTGAAAAAGAAAGGAAATTAGAACTAAAAGAAGACAAACTAAATAAATTTGTAACAAGTACGTGTGGGTAGTACGTATCTAAATAAATTTTAAACTTCTAGTTCCCAAAATTCAAACAGAGTTAGGCATATTTCACACCAAAAAATTATTAATTAATTCAAGTAAGAAAGATAACTTGGCTGTCTCTGTTCATATTTTCTCAAAACTAGGGGCCATGTTGGCGTCATCTAATCCCTCGTGGACCTAGCGCCAGACACCATTGACCATACTCAGATTCTCTGTGGCATGTAATTTTGTTCTTATCAAAAGTATTTATAAAAGAAAACATAGTGACAAATGAATAGTTCAAGTTCGGTTCGGCGATGACAAAAATTTGTGATTCAGGAATAATTCGGGTATAATTCGGAAATAATTCGGTATCACAAGGAAGCAAAACTCCAAAGGAATAATTCGGGAATAATTTGGATTTTATTCACAAATAATTAGTGATTCGTGTTTTATTCGGTGTTCGGTTTGGAAACGTCAAAAAAACGAATTATAATTCTCTAATTATTCGCGTACCATATTACTACGAAGGAAAACTAAATTTCCATGCAAAGAGCAGAGAATAACTGATCTGGTTATAAATTATGCGCCACAGAACATCCGAGAATAGTTCGCCTAGATGTACGCCGACACGCTAGCATTTGGTGGATACACGTGCGAATGACCGAGTTAGATGGAAACATGCTGTTCACTGGAGCAGGGACCATGAATAATGACCGTTGGATTTGATTTATATTTATATAGATTTAAATTATCCAACAGTCCACATCCACCGCAACCAAGTTGGTATTAAGGATCTATTATTCAATTCATTTATTCTCTCTTTTTCAGAATGCTAGGTGTACGGTCGTAACGGTCCAGGATACTTTAATTAATTACCGATACTTAATTACCTTCAAATCAATTTTCCATATCTGATTTTCTATGCCTGATCGATACATGTAAGCGTATCACTGTTGTATGTAAATGCATCTAATCTCTTTCCATTAAGATTTGACAATATTTTTTGAATTTGTCGTTTGAAGTCAATGAACTTTTTTATCAACTAATAAATAAATTATTGCATTTGTTCAGAATTTTTTTCAATATTTTTTGAATAAATAAAAAACTGTTGTTACTAGACGGTCCGAAATTTGTATTCAACACTAAATATATAATAGTAGAGTAATACATATAAAATAATGCATATATATATAGGCTATCATGCTTTGAGAAGTAAAGAGAGTGTTTTACTTCCCGCTCATATCTCTATTTTCAAAGTTCAAACAGTCGATCCGAACTTCTCAACATGATCTTCATATTGATATGTGCTTGGAGACCAAATTTTACATTTTTAGAATTTTTTTACTATTATTTTAGAATTTTTAAAAATCACAGCTTTTCATTAAATAAAAAATAATAAAAAATTCACAAAAACACTTATTTTCATAAATTCTAAAAGATAGTAAAAAATTTTCAAAAAATATAAAATTTGATCTCCAAGCACATATTAATATAAAGATCATATTGACAAATTCGGATAGACTGTTTAAATTTGAAAACGGAGATATAAACGGAAAGTAAAACACCATATTTACTTCTCAAAGCATCGTAGTATCACTATATATATATACACACACATATAGAGCCGTACTGAATCTTACTAAATCTTCTTATAAGATAATACAATAATTTCTGAGCTGTAGGTCGTCTGTGCCTGTACCTATCATTTGCAGTTTGTAGCGCAGTACACACAAATGACTCCATTAGTGTGTCACATAAAATCTGAAGTTAGAGAGAGCGGTGAGGGTGAGAAGCCACCCAATTGCAGTCGGCAGGCATGCATCCACGAACCACGATTGATTCCACGCGGATGTGAGGTGGATCAGAGTAGAAATGACATGTCGGAGGTACCATTTTTAATTAATTTGGGGTTGGTAGCTAAGCACTCTAGCACCGGATCAGGTGGGATCCCATGCTCAGATTCGATAGATAGATCGGGACATCGGGTGATGTGGTGCCGACGCATCCACAGCGTGCGGGTCCACTCTCCCTTTAATTTCTTTCAACCCCCTTCAAATTCGACAAACCCTGACCGTGACCGCAAATTCATATTTCTCCGCCAATCTTGCTACAGCATTTATTTGTACGGTAAGTATGTAATGGATAATATATCATGATCACGTGTTTTGACTTATGTGTCCCTTAGAGAGTAATATTTTTTATAAAATTGACAGAGCATTACGAGAAGAGCTTGGGTCTGATGCCCATCGGACTTAAATTTAGGTCCGTTGGGTTTAGAAACTGTCCGATCCACTTTAAAATTCATGCACATGAATTTTAAAGCAGACGCGAAAGTTGTGTGCACGAATTTTAAAACAGATCGGACGGTCATCGAACCCATCGAACTCACTTAGAGTCCGATGGGCATCGGACCCAAATTGATTCCCAGTATGACATGTATTTTGTAGGTCACATGTCATCAAAACCAGTATAACTTGATCACACGCTGAATTTTCAATATACTAACTTAAATTACAAAAAAAATAATTAAACGTGATCAAAACATAACAAATGTGATTAGTTGTGTTAGACACGACACGCGGCTTGACTAATATGTTGTGTCTATTAACATGCTATAACTGTCAATTCGAATTTAATCACGACACACTACGAAATATAAAAGTCTGACTTGATCACGACACGACACGGCATGTGACCTAATATCGAGACAGCTAATATATAATTACTTTCCTTGTAGGGGTACATAATGAATTCGGATCCAGTGAAGTAACTCAATCTTTAAGTTTTGGTTGTAGACCGTCCGATTTGAATCCGTGAAAATCCATTCTCGAAGTGAGCACATACATCCCGACGACGAATTAGAATACCGAGACGATCTCAAGCGACGAATTCGAATCGGACGGTCTTGATCCAAAACCCAAAGATTGGGTTACTTTAGAGGATCCGGACCCGTACTGAATGCTTGATAGTGATTTGATAATTCTGTTGTTGATCACCGTTGTTTTCCTTGTCTCAAGATAAAATGACAGTCTTTCATGAAAAAACCACTTCAACCTTTTTTGTTTTCTGAAGCAAGCAACATAATACGGCGCCTCCAACTACTTTTATTAGAAAATATTTTTTATATTATATTTATCTATTATATATCGATGTAGTCATAGTATTAGTGCTGTAAATAAAAGAAGATTGCAAACAATCGTTATGATTCCTTGATTTGTTGGCTATCCATGAATCAAGTCCTACCTTATTTTTTAATCTCTGAAACAGAATTAGAAACTCTAATAATATCAGAGATGTAGATGTTTAGCAGTGTTATTGTAGTTATCTTAACTATTGTTTTATAAAGAGAATTTAGTCTTTGGTCTAGTAACAAAGATAATGTTCTTCATATAAAAAATTGTAAATTTAAATATTTGATTTATACTAAATAGTTTGAGTGACTTGAAAGATTTTTGTGTATCAAGCATGTGCAAATTCTTACAATGAAATTCTTACAATGATCAAACACTTCTAATTAGACATCAAGTTGAATTTGATCAGATGCCTATCAGACTCACATCCCCCCCCCCCCCCCCCCCCCCCCCCCGCCCTCCCACCCTGCGAGTTTCTTTAATATTCGTGCCAAAACAAAATAGACAGTCTAGATCTAAACTCAAAATTTGAGTTAGATGATATGAATCCCCCCCAACCCCAATGAGTTCGAATCTGCTAAAGTAATCCAATTTTTTTAGTTTAGATCCGGACCGTCATATTAAAGGGGGCCCATACGCTCCATCTCATACCGGATTGGCCTGGATTCAAATCGGACGGTCCGGATCTAAACTCATAAATTGGGTTACTTTACGGTATCCGAACCTCCCGATTCGAGTCAAATTTGAGTTTATATTTGAACTTATTCAGTCCGGTCCGGTCCAGTCCGAGATAAAATACGCGAATTGCTTTAATTTCTGTGCTAAAACAAATTAGACGGTTGGAATCTAAACTCAACATTAAATTTCAGTTAACTCAGGGATTACCCAACACCCCACCCCCACATCAATTATATGTCAATTAATACTGAGTTTACCAGCTCACGTGGTGTCATTAAGAGCTGGATTCCTGCAACGGTACTATAAACTAATTTTTATTTTCACTGTTAAGGCATGAGAGAGAATAAAAATACTATATTTTTTCTTTTCTTTTTTTGCTTTTCCCAAACAAAACAAACATGAGAGTGAGAGAGATACGGTAGAATCGCAGAAATTGTCGTTATTTCAGTTTGGCAGTTTCCCATTTCTTTTAAAACTGTCACCGACTTGTCAGTTATGACAGTTGGGTCTATGAAAACAAATTAAATAGACTTCTATGCTCCTCTCCATTTTTAAAAGAAAAGGAGATGTAAATTCTTCTTCCAATAGTGGTCATAGACGAGTGGAAGAGAATCTGCAGCGATCCTTCACATGTGAACAGTACTATGAAGTCTCTATTTTTCAAATACAACTATTGAATTGTTTCGAGATGCTTGCACATGTGCACATAAAAAGTTGGACGGCTGAATTTGAAAAAGCAGGGATTTCAGGGTTACTGTACCCAACTTCGGATCGCAGCAGATCCCAATCCTAGACGAGTAGAACTGGGTGTTCCTCAGTTATCAAGTTTCTTTGTGAACTCAACTCTAAATTTATTGGAATGATTTTAAATGACAAATTCGAACCGTTGAAACTCATTTATCTTACAAATAATGCGTCTAATGAAGAAAACTTAAACTTTCGAATTAATTTAATATAAAGTCAAGCGGTCAAAATTAAAAGATTTATAAATTAATTTTAATGCATACTTTGTTTGAACGTTTTTTGACCACTTGACTCTGTACAAAATTAATTCGAAAATTTTAAATTTTCACATATAGACGCATCACTCGTAAGATAAATGGATTTCAACAGTTCAGATTCGTCACATAAAGCCAATTCGATAGATTTTAAAATTGAGTTCACAAAAAGACGTGGTGAACCTAGAAACACTCTAGTTCTACTCGTTATAGACACCATCTTATCTACACAAATGATTTTTTTTGTGTAAACTTTTTATATAAATGATTTGTCAAAAGAGCATGATTCTATAATCTATATTGAGGCTTTCAATATATACTCTACTTTTTTATTATTTTTGATAAAATTTTGTAAGGACATGAATTCTCTTGAATTGATAGATAATATTATTTTTTTTTGAAAATTTACCAAAAAAAAAAGTTCATCTTCTAAAGTAGTTTAAGATTGCACCTTGGCAAGACATCTTTATATATCTTAAAGGCACAAAGCTATTTGTAAAATTAGTTAGTTATATATTTACATTAACATGCCAGATACTATTAAAATATACACAATTAATTAACAATTGCATATATTTGGCACTTTACTCGATTATATTACTGTTAATATATACACATCATTACCTGTATCAATTTAATAAATGGAGGAGGTATGAGTTCCGAAGAATAATCATAATTAGGGTGAACTCAAGTTATATATAGTAGAACTAGGGTGCTCTCGAGTTCACCAAGTTCTTGGTGAACTCAAGTTCAAAACTCATCGGATCGGCTTCAAACGATGAATCCGACCATTGAAACCCGTCTACCTTACGAGTGATGCGTCTACATGCAAAAATTTTAAATTTTGAAATTAATTTTACATAGAGTCAAGTGGTCAAAAAACGTCAAAAATGAATGCATTAAAATTAATTTATTAACCTTCTAATTTTGATCACTTGACTCTATGCAAAATTAATTTCAAACTTTAAAATTTTTGCATATAGACGCATCACTCGTAAGGTAGACGGGTTTCAACGGTTGGATTCGTCGTTTGAAGCCGATCTGATGAATTTTGGACTGAACTTGGTGAACTCGAGAGCACCCTAGTTCTACTATATATATAGATATTCCTTCGCAATTGCACGTGATGATGTGAAGACCGATCACATGCATTAAATCCCAAAAAGATCACTGAAATTTTGCATCGGAATCCGCATTTTTGGAATTTTAGAAAAGGTTGATATATATGGGAGCAGTTTGGGTCCGATGTCCATCGAACTCCAAGTGAGTTCGATAGGTTCGATGACCGTTCCATCTGTTTTAAGATTCGCGTCCGTAACTTTCACATCTGCTTTAAAATTTGTGTGCACGAATTTTAAAGTGCATCGGACCCAAGCTGCACCCGATATTTATACAAAGAGAGAGTGTGAGGCTAAAGGTCAGACTGGTATGATGAAGGCTTTGATGGTATAAATTTATTTTTGCGAGTCGATATGAAGTGCTCAGTGTGTTTTCTGTATTAAAATGTGTTTGGAGATTAAATTTTATATTTTTTTTGAACTTTTTACTATTTTTTTAAGAATTTTTGAAAATCACTATTTTTCATACTAAAAGTAAATCAAATCGGTTTGTGTTTCAATCATGTTCTACATCTTTTTCTTTCGTTTTCAAAGTCCGAACAATTGATTTGAACCGCTCAACACAATCTTCAAAATAAAACATGCTTGGAGACCAAATTTTATATTTTCTGAAATTATTTTACTATATTTTTAAATAAGTACAAAATTATTGTTTTTATGATAAGTTCATATTATGTTCATGTTTAAAAAGGAAACTATTATAACAACATATTAGAAGACCATAAGTATTAATGGAGCATCACCTTTTAATGGAAATATTTTCTTCAAATAAATTCAAAGATATACATAGAATTGAGAATATTGTATTTCCCTTTTTATTGTTACAAAATCAAACATTATTTTTGCTAGAAAAAATGACCCGTGTATTTTATATTAAATATTGAATTTCTGTCGTTATTTTTTTTTTCAACATCATATAACAACAAATCTGATTTTTATATACATTTTTTTTGTACAATTCAAAATTTCTAACTGGGTACTGTTTTGTTGTCTTTTCCTTTTGATTTTGTGAACTACATAATTAATTATTGAAGATACGCATACAAGTAGATCATGAAGTAAATAAGTTGATTTCAAAAATAAATTTTAGGACTGCATGCCTTTGTTCGGGTAAAAATCAGGATTAGGTAAAAACCAGGTTCGGGTTTGAATAAATTAACGGGTTCGGGTTCGAATAACATACAATTTACATAAAAGGTAAAGCTTTGGCTTGTTATTGTTACAAAATTAATACTATATGAGTATGAAGATAAGTAGAGGGACAATTGTGCAAATATGAAATTATCCCATAAAAGAAACGAACAAGAAGGACATCAGCCTAAAAGCAAAAATCTACTTCCTAATTAATAATTATCTCAATGGGTCCGTTAAAACAAAATTGTACAATTTAGGTTTATTTTGCTATATTCAATATATAGAGTAGAGACATAATTGCACGGTCAACATTATTAAGACAAATAATGCCTATATATGCAGTTTAGGTGCTGATACATAATGACACTCTGTCTTTACTCTTTACTGCATACTCAATTTATACTGAAAATTAACAATACTGCATCATTATTTAAGAAGTTGACATACTTTGAAGGCATTCTCAATTTATATTGAAAATTTTAACTATATTGAAGACCCTGAGATTTGCATCCTCAATTTATGTTGAATTTTTTTACTTTGAACCATGGTTCTAAAAATCAGAATCAGAAGCGAAATCGGTCAGTTGACTATAGAATCAGAATCGGTAGGAATCAGACAAGTCAACTCGGAAACTCGGATTTTTTTTCTCCTAAAAAAGCCTGTTTTGTATTAAAAAAATTTGTAACAAATTAATTAGTCCAAAAGTAATGTTACTACCATTTCTTACATTCAAATAATCCATTAGTATAATATAGTACAAAATATTCAGAATTAATCAGATAGTTTTGTACTACTTGATTAGTTGTTTTTATAATACGTCAATAGTTATATATGTGTGTTATTTTTATTTTACTAATATGGTTCTTTTGTATGTTGGGGATATACATTAATATTTATACATTCGGCCGGACATGGTTCATTAGGAATCAATTCATATTTTCAAAACAATACACTACACCATATATACACCAGGTCCAATTAATATTTATAATGCTTAAAGATTTTTTTCTGAGCCGTGCTATCTTCCTCCCCAATTCCTTCGATCATCATTTTCACACTTATATTCCTCCTAAATTCGATCGACTCACCATGAAAAAAATGATAGAATCTGCCCAGCCAGAAGAGAATCGCCACAAATCGTTAGAACTGGTCCAGGGATAGGCAAGACCGTTTTTCAGGGGTAGGCAAGTCCTTAATCAGACCCGAATCTGCTGAATTTTTTTTTCCAGGGATAGGCAACTGCCTACCCCTGTAGAACGCTGGCTTTGCCACTGGACATAGGATGTATAAAGAAAAGATGTTTAAGAATATCACCTTTATCATGTAAAATATCATACTCAAACCCACCTCTTCCTAGTTCTTCTAATAAAGCTTGAATCATTGTTCGACCTTCTAACTTTTCTCTATGGATCTTCGCTTTCACATTATACACTATTTTAGAGACAGCTTTAAGCTCGGTTTCTTTTGGGATAAAGAAGAGAGGATTTGTCTAGGCGGTATTCCAGATCGAGTCATATGGTCAACACTCTCGATATCTTCTTGTGATAGTTGTCGAAGAGAAGGATGGCCAGAGATATCGGCAGATATATGCTTCATGGTTGTGTGATAAGTTACGTACTTCAATTATCAAAATTATTTCATCCGTCTTTTTACCCTTAATTTTAAAAGAACAATTGATCCAGTGTGTCCCTATTGTTTTTTCTCTTTCATCTAAAGCCACAGCCAGTACATCATGATATTGACCATCTCTATCTCATTGTAAAACCACATATTTCTCTAGCTTTGAACCACAAATAAATAATGCGTATCCTTTAGCCGAGTAAAATGCTCTAACACCAATGAGTAGATCTTCGCGAGTTTCGTACTTGAAACAGAGTAATTCAAGTTTTTCGCCTCTTGTTCAAATAGAATTGCCGACTCATCAATATTCATCTATTAAACAAAATGAAAATGAAAATAAATAAAGCAAGAAATGAAATGACCTATTGAAATATTGTAGAAAATTATTTTTTTATTATTATGCTAGACTTTCAAGCATCAAAATTTAATTAAATTTGTTTAAAAAATATTTGCTTAAAAATAAAAGTTTCGTCCACATCTGATGAGAGAAACTAACACTTGTTACCTTCGAAAATAAAATTAGTTAAATATTTTAAATTACCTTTGATTTGAGAATTTCTGAACGAAGAAGAGAGAAATAGCGCACTCAAAGCATTAATGAGGTATCTATTAAATAATTATCAATTGATTATACTCAATTAATGAGGTATCTATTAAACCGAAATTTTTATTTCTAACATTAGAAAAAAAAGATAAACCAAATAATCATCGTTTGGTGGAATTCGAATTCTAGCACGGCCGCATCGGTATTATGCGGACCCATTTCAGCGGGGTCGCAGAATGGTTCTGCGGACCCTTTTTTTTGTTTGGTTTTACCGAGACACCACTACATCAGCGACATATATCAATTTTTTAGTTTTTTATTTTTTTTGGTTTTCTATGAATCCGTGCCACACACGACTTTACTCAAATTTTAGTTTTTTAATATTTTTTATGTCTAGAAATCCGTGCCACACCTATATCAGCAAAGTTTCAAATGGGGATTGAAAAAAAAAATGGGTCCGCATCGGCATTCTGCGGCCTCGCTGAAATGGGGCCGCAGAATGCCGATGTGGTCGTGCTAGAATTCGAATTTCCACCAAACGATGGTTATTTGGTTTATGTTTTTTTCTGAAATGTTAGAAATAAAAATTTCGGTCTATTAAAGGAGTAAATGGTCATTTTTAAAAATTTCTCTAACCTCTTTGCTGCTTTGAGCCAAAAGTTAGCTGTTAAAATCTATACCCTAATTTATTAAGGTTTAACTTGTTATTAATTCCTTATTTAATTAGCTGAACTGCCAAAAAATCATGCTAGCTTGTATGAACTTGGAGGTCAATATATAATTAGTAGATAAAATATGCAATTGTATTAAAAATTACCTTGCTAATTCTAATAATAAATCATGCAGGACTAGGGGTGTAAACGGAGCGGATTCGGAGCGGATAATTCTAATACCAAATCCGTATCCGCCTTTCAATGAACGGATACGGATACGGATACGGATACGGATAGTAAACGGATATCAAAATTTAAAACCATATCCGTCTTAAACGGATACGGATACGGATACGGATACGGAGCGGATAATTTACGGATACGGATTCGAATACGAATATAGAACGGATAATTGTCGGATATTGAGTTATATGAACTTTAAGATATAATTAATAATTAATAAAATTTAAATATAAAAATAAATGATAATTGTAAGTTGATGGAGATATTAATGTTAGAAAGATGAGAGAATATAAGATATTTATTTTATTAATAGTGTGGTATAGTGGTTTGTACATTGGTTGCTTAGACTTTCACTTCACATGACATGGGTTCAAATCCCCTTGAAGGCAAAATAATTTAAAACCTCACATGATACCAATACGGATACGGATACGGATAGTAAACGGATATCAAAATTTAAAACCATATCCGTATCCGTATCCGCATCTTCTACGGGTAATTGATAATTATCCGTATCCGTATCCGCGATATCCGTATCCGTTTAAATCCGGATACGGATTATATGCGGATTCGGAGCGGATATCCGGCCGGATATCCGTGTCCGTTTACACCCCTACGCAGGACGGACACAACAAAATATTTATTAAAAAAAAAAGAATGTTAAAGTTACTCACAAAATTATTATTGCTAATACCTTCCTCACGTTTTAGGCTAGCTTAAAAAAATACATGTATAGGCAAGCCCATTTTAATTTAAATAAGTGCTAAATTTAGTTCAAAGGGGTATTTATTTTATTTAATGTGGTTCGGATGAGAACTAATATTTGGTCAAGTGACTAATTAATTAATTAAATTTTGTTGGAAGATTGTATGTTCAAAATTTGAATGAAAATTCTTTTGTAGATATTTAATTACAATCGAGTGATTTTATTTCATCTTTTATCTCAAAAATTAAAAAAAATAAGGTGATTCGGACAATAAGTTAAAAGAGTTCTAAGTCAACCAATATTTATTGTGGCTTAGACAGTAATTATTTCGATTTATTTATAAGTATGTATCAGTATTTTGGTAGTTCGGCTCAAAATTTGATTTACAATTATATTTTCATATCGACTGTTTAAACTTTAAAAAACAAAGATATACATTCATAGTGCGAATCAATGTGTAGTTTGTATATATCATAGAGCCTCACTTCATAATTTGAAGCATTATTTTTTTTCTTTTAAATGATACGTTTGGATGTAAGCTAAAATAACTAGAATAGCGAAATTTGAGAATAATACATGTGAATAGAGAAAAAAATAGTGATTTTCAAATTAGTGTGAAAATGATGTTATTCTGATTAATAAAAATGTTGTTTGAATTGTACATTTAGAATAGTAAATAGCTGTAATCGATAAAAAAATACTATTAACAAGGCGTTAATTAAGAGGAAAAAAAGGCATGCAAGTGGGATTTCAAACGAATTGTTACGACGTGAAGATAAAAAAAGTGGTGTCAATTTTATCAATTCAGGACTGTGCTAGCGGAAATTCGAGAAGGAAACATTTCTCTCTCTCTTCACATTTCAGAATAGTAGATATTCGAACATTTACAAGGAATAGAAAATGGCAGTTAGTCTAACTATTCCGAATAGCTCCTATTCTTGATACATTGCTATTCCGAATAACTTTTATTCTTGATACATACAAACATACCCAACTTACAAGGAATAGAACATAACAGTTTCGATGCACATTGCTATTCCAAATAGCTCATATTCTTGATACATCCAGACATATCCAACTTGCATTTGTCTGACAAAGTTTGAAGTTGGAATTAAAATATAAAAAATTGGAATTAATATGCCGTAATCTGAATTCCGAATGTTGAGATCATGATATGAATATATCAAGAAAACAAGTTAATTGAAAGAAATTTAGGACAGCTAATCATGCATGCATGAACTTCACAAATTGCTAATTAGTAGGCATCATGAACCGCATATTATTCATAAATAATTACTTGCACGAGGCCCATGGCCGGTTGCTAATATTTATATGTATATAACTATATATATTTAATACATTCTAGTTTATAATTAATTAAATTCAGATTTCCTATATGCTATATGGGGTCAACTAGTTTTCTATTTGATTAGCAATAAATGAAGGCTTTCATGTATGATAATATAAATGATATCAACAAATTAAATTCCTTGCCAATGAAACAGAGGATGAACTTCATTATATACCGTGTGAATTTTGTAAATTAATGCACAATGAAACAATAGTATGATCTTTTGGTATATTTATATTAAGGGCCTGTTCGGCTGTACTCCCATTTTTACTGTTCACGTGGGAAAAAAAATTTTACTCGGACTGAATTTTTTTCCCCACGTGAACAGTAAAAATTAATTCAAAATTTTTCTATTCCTGTGCCCATTCCCCTGCCCATGTGTCCACCGAACAGACCCTAAAGGATGTAAATTTATTGACAACTACCAACAAACATTTGAAATATGATCTAATATTATATGTATATATGATGCACATAAAGAATAATACAAAATAGAGAAGGGTTAAAATGCTCCATTGTTTTTTTGTCTGTGTCCCACATCCTTATCTCTATTTTTATGTTGAAACATCCAATCTAAACTGTTCAACATGATATTCATATTAAAATTAATATACTTTGAGATCAAATTTTATATTTTTTTAGAAATATTTACTATTTTTTTAGATAGGTACAAAATCACTGTTTTTGATGGTACAAAAACTTCTGATTATGTACCTATCTAAAAAGATAGTAATTTGTTTCAAAATATACAAAATTTGGTGTCCAGACACATTTTAGTATGGAAATCATGTTGAGCGGTTCGGATCGCAATGTTTGTACTTTTTTGTTTTTATTCAACGCATTAAGAGTAAATTAAGCCGCTGATGTGGGAATAATTAATCATTTTTTACTTTTTTGTTTCTACAAGGATGCATGAAAATATCAATGATGTGGGACTAATTAATTAGTATTTTTCATGAAATATCAACTTGCATCATGCGTTCAAGTATATATATGATGAGAATAATGATTATTAATCGCTAGCGACAACATACATTGGATAAATAAACAAATTAATTATTTGAAAGAAAAATCCAGTCGACCTCTTATTTTAAACAGGAAATTAATGACTTTTGTCTTGAATAGTGCATGTCAATGAAAATTATTTTAAAATTGGATAATAATTTTTCTTGTCGGAGATAAAATAATCTCTAGATTCGTCCTCCAATAAAATATTGCTATATTTATAAAAATTATTTAATTTTTGTATACCTGATTTGTACACGTGGCAACTTTTTATTGGTTGACGAGTTCGAGACGAATATTCGGTTGTTAGTAAATCTCTTTAAATTAAATAACTTTAATAAAAATATAAGAAACATGTAGCAAACATATCCAAATTTTGAGTTGTTTGTTTTTAGCACAAATTGAATTGAATGAGGGTGATTGTGTACTATTGAAGGAGAGAACATGGGGAAAAGAGAATCCTAACTGAATTTAGATATTGTAAACATCATCTACGGCGATGATTGAGGTACATTGCTATATTTAATCAAGCCTACTTTGGATGCCTACATGCATGCAACTTATTATATGGAGAGAGAGAGAGTTGGGCTACGGTACTTCGCAAAGTAAAACGAGTATTTTACTACACGTCTATAGTTTCAATTTGAAACTTCAAACGTCAATCCGAACTGTTCAAGTTGATCTCCATATTAAATTGTGCTTGGAGACCAAATTTTACATTTTTTTTGAAATTGTTTACTATTTTTTTAGAATTTTTGAAAATCGCTGTTTTTCAAAAATCCTGGACCATCAAAAACAACAATTTTCAAAAATTCTAAAGAAATAGTAAAATATTTCTAAAAAAATATAAAATTTGGTCTCCAAGCACAAATTAATGGAGATCAATTTGAATGGTTCGGATCGACATTTTAAAATTTGAATCGCAACAATATGAGTGTGAAGTAAAACACTCGCTTTACTTCGCGAAACACTGTAGCCCAACTCTCTCTCTCTCTCTCTATATATATATAATATATATAGATATATAGATATAGATATAGATATATATCTATATATAGATATATATCTATATAGATATATATATCTATAGAGTATATATATCTATATATAGATATATATATATATATTCTATCTATATATATATAGCATGGCTAATTTGCTGCTGGCAGCAGTTTCGGCCAGCTTGTGCCGGGGGCATATCTGCCATACTGATGTTCAAACAACAAATCCAAACCGTTAGATGTTCAATCATATTAAAATCTACTTGGAGACCAAATTTTACATTTTTTGGAATTTTTTTACTATTATTAAGCCACTTTGAAAATTGCTGATTCCGGGTGAACAAGTAAAAACCGTACAACCAAATTCTGGACCATGTGATCAGCAATTTTCAAAGTGGCTTAAATAAATAGTAAAAAAATTCCAAAAATGTTAAATTTGGTCTCCAAGAGATTTTAAAGATTGAACATCTAATGGTTTGAATTTGTTATTTGAACATCAGTATGGCAGATATGCCCCCGGCAGCAGCTGGCTGAAATGCTGCCAGCAGCAAATTAGCCATACTCTAATTATAATCTATATATATATATAGGGCTGGCTACTATGCTTATATAAGCATATGCCCACATATGCTATAACTCATTTTACGTTTCCAATGTTCACATGATCGATCCGACAGTTCATCTTGTTCTCCATATTTAATATGTGCTTGGAGACTAATTTACATTTTTTCTGAATTTTTTTACTATTTATTAAGCCACTTTGAAAATTGCTGATCTGGGTGAACAGTAAAAACAGTGTTTCCAAAATTCTGATCATATGAATCAGAAATTTTCAAAGTGGCTTAATAATAGTAAAAAATTCAGAAAAATGTAACATTTGGTCTCCAA
>JAJGRW010000396.1:1427403-1606119 GCA_025461045.1 Carex parvula | reverse complement strand
TACAATAATTTATTAGCCCACCCAATCTAATTTTCTAGTTCAGCCCCTGCGGTATTTCAGGTATCTACTACCACCCTATTTGTTTTAACTGAAAATTCAAAGATTAAGTTCAGTGGTAGTTATCCGGACTCTAGTCGAGAGGAACAGTTTGGAGACAGGTTAAACACAAATTAAAAAACATCGAAAAAGTTGTTGAAAGTTATTTAAACAGATTTTTTTAAATCTTTCGACCGGTACTATAAACCCTTATCTCATTCATTAGCATGTTTCTTTTAGCAACTGTGAAGTCAATTTTATAGAAAGCTATTTCAAACTGAAAGTAATGTGACAGAACAATATTCTTGATTTTTTCAATGTTGTTGGAAAATCAATGTGGTGATGGTTTCCTGAAATCGACAGGAGAAGCTAGACTTTGACCAAGTACACTATCGCCTGCCTTATTTCTACCCTCTTATTAAATATTGACAATGACTTTGCTTTTTCTAAATGGTTGAATTCACTATTAGATATTTAAAATTCTTAAAGGCTCTTTATATTCAGTTGGCCATCTATAATCTATTAGATTATTTCAGAAAAGATAAAGAGTATATGTGATTAATACTTAGCTTTCACTTGGCTATATAATTATAGAGCATAACTATAAAGGCTAGTGGCTCAGCAGGAAAGACCATATTAAATTCTTCTTCAATTTGTTTTTTTTGAAGCTCATAATAGTGTTTCCAATTCATAATACTTGCGTTTATTTTCTCTTCTGGTTTGCAACACATCTCTGACACTGATGTACTCTGCAATTTTCAGATTCCATTACTAATTACTCTCACTGATCACCTCTTATTTATTTTATGCAATACAGGAAAGAAAATACAAGCAACATGGGTAACAATTTGATAGGTGAGGATAGTTTTTATTCATCATGATTGATCTCAATACAGCAAATCTGAGAGTAATTTTACTTCAATTTTTAATTAAAAGTGCTTATTATTGTTTTATAATTATGCAATATTAGGTTAATTTACTTCTATGCCACTATGCTTCATCTTTCAGTCACTATAGTTTGTATGTGTGTATACATACTGATTAATTGTATTTGGTTTTAATGTCACAGTAGGATCAATAGTATCCTTGGAGCAGGCCTTATTTTGTATTTAAAGCTTCGAAGTAGCAAAAATCTTCCGAATGCATTTCAGGAGCAAAGACAGCCTCAAGGAAATATTGAAATGCTCTTAGAAAAATATGGATCTTTGCGCCAAAAAGATAAACATAGCTGAGGTAAAGAAAATTACACTCGTTTCAGTAGACTAGGTAAAGGAGGTTTTGGCACGTATACAGGGAAGACTGCAGGATGGCCGTTTGGTTGCTGTCAAATTTTGCACAAGTTTCAAGTGTAGAGAGAGCTTTTGAATGAGTCCTGAGCATTGCAGAACTTCTCATGTCAATGTTGTTAGTCTACTAGGCTTTTGCATTGAAGGCTCCAAGATGCTCTAATTTATGAATCATGCCAAATGGATCACTCGACAATTATATATACTCTGAAAATCCTAAAGCTGTACTTGGCTGGGAAACTATGAAATAGCAATTGGCATTGCAAGAGGTTTAGAGTATTTACACCGAGGTTGAATGCACGTATTGTGCATTTTGATATAAAGCCTCAGAACATTCTGTTAGATGAAGATTTCAACCCAAAAATTGCAGATTTTGGTTTGGCAAAATTGTGTCCGCCAAAAGAGAGCATTATTTCAATGGCTGAGATGAGGGGCACCATCGGGTACATTGCTCCCGAAGTCTTCTCTAGGGTTTTGGTGTTGTTTCAACGAAATCTGATGTATACAGCTACGGAATGATGGTGCTGGAGATGGTAGGAGGAAGAAGGAATGCAAAACCAAGTGCTGAAAACCCAAGCCAAGTGTACTTTCCACATTGGCTTTATGATTGTCTTGTTGAAGGCAGTTCAATACAAGCTTGTGATGTATTATCAATGGAAATTGAAGATATTGCAAAGAAGATTGGCATGGTTGGTTTGTGGTGCACAAACGACACCGGCTAATCGGCCTTCAATGAACAGAGTTGTGGAAATGCTGGAGAAAAGTTTAAACGATTTAGAAATGCCACCAAAACCTTACCTGTGTTCTCCGCCTCATTCCCAATATTATCAGATACTTCTCATACTCCAAAGTTTGGATTAAATTCAGAGTCTGATCTGACTGTTTAATAGGTGCTAACACACTATGAGTATATGGGTATTCAGTTTGGTATTCTTCAATGTTATTTGTGTAAAAAAAAATGAATTTTTTTCATTATATTTGGAATGTTTACATTTGACGTTATATCTACATTTGGTAACTTTATATTTGAGATGTTTAAAAAAAACACTGATGGAAAAGAATTAAGTTGTATGTACATTTATGTATATTTAGATGCTGCCAATAATGTATCTGCTTGAAATTATCGTGTAGTTAAAATGAAAAAGTAAAACAAAGAACTGGACTTAAGAAACCTTGCTCTGACATGCCTTTGGGACGGCTGGTATAACGAAACGTAGTAAATATATCATCTTCTTCAACACTTCCCACTGGAAAAGGAGATGAGCCCTTGGAAGTTCATGCCGTTTACCGAAACGCTGTGATTTGATCGCAAACTGCATGGTAACCATCAGATTTCAGAATTTTTCTGACAGTTAACTTTAGAGATTTCTCGACCTCAAGGCCCACTACTCTCCAGGGACATCTGAGACCTAGAAACTACGTCATACGCACAAATGAAGTCTATAATAGATTAGATCTAGGATTTCTATGAATCTTTCAATTTAGAAATGTTACGGTTAGGCTTAAGGTCAATTTGGTGCAGAAATCTGCAAGGAACAGAAACGGTTCATTGGATGTCAAGAGAAACTCTCTAGGTGTATTATTTCCATCTCTAGGGTTATGGCTATTTTATATTGAGTTTATTCCTTCTATCTTCTATTGAGTTGTATGTCTCTTTTATAGTTTTTATTGCTGATTTGACGATGAGAGGCTAAACAACCCATCTCTAGAGTTATGGCATGTAAATCTGAAATTTTATGAGTTTAATTAATTGAAAGTTTTTTTATATTATTTTTTGCGTTTTATTTGATTTCCTTGTATTTTACCTTGTATTATTATCATGGTGCGTTGAACCTTGTCCACATTGGTGATGACCATACCATGTGCTTAGACAATTATGGTTAGAGTACATGAATCTAGACCTAGTGATGGACCTAAAGGGTGCAACTCTTTGTTAGAACAAATTTAGGAAACTTAAAGAGTTTTGAGATCTAGAGACGAACAAAAAAAAGAGGTCAACCCTATATGCCTAAGCATGTGGTGTAGGTACTGTCCAGTTCGTTTCGCAACTCCTTTGATAGTTTCTCCTCCATCTCTCTCTCTCTCTCGAGATCCTTCTTCCCCTTCTCTCTCTAGTCGCAGTGCGTGAGATCTCTCTCTCTCTTTTTGATAGTTTCTCTGATAAATATATAATTCGGGTCAGTGTTGTAAATAACGGTATGTGGTTGTCGGACAGACATGGTACCGCCAGCGATTAATCGGGAATAACTAGGAATAACGGGAATAATCGGCCATAATGGGAATAATCGGCCGATTAGTCGGAAAAATCCATGACGATTTGGTCACCGCCAACGACTAATCGGCCTAAACGGACGTTTTTTACAACACTGATTCGGGTAAAGATTTTAACCATAAGCAGTGCTGTTTTGATTTTATAGTTATTGCGCTGGATGAACCCATAATACTCTGTTTAAATATACAGTTTATAATTCTCTATAATAGAAGGAATTCATATCACCTAAGGTAACAGAATATTTTTGTTTAGATCCTTACCGTCCGATCAGGATCGCATGAATACAGAATTGGCCGATTCTGAGCGGACGGTCCGGATCTAAAGAGAAATATTATGTTACCTCAGATGATACGAAAGAATTATTCAAAGCCTGCTCTGATCTGCATTGTTTCGGTTGTCGTTTCTTTTGGTCTTTTTCAACTGCGCCTATTCAGATATTGGATTTGAGTCTATAAAATCCGACCTGGGATAGAGCAAGTCCAATTTACTTCTTTTAATGGGCTCAATCTTCAATTTCGGCCCAATTATATATCTCAATAAGATTAGATTTCTTTTATTGATAAATTTATTATAAAAATTTAGAAAATAATAAAACGAGATCATCTCAATTTATTTTTTAAATTCCAATAATTAAATCTTCTTAATTCTTGAAAAAAATAAACTTCTCTTATTTTTTTCCTACACGTTAATTTACTAGAAAAGAGATTAACTTGGTTCCACATATTAAACATCCTACAATAATAACCATGAAAATGGAACCAGATTGTACATTTCAGACTAAAGAATCCTTAAATATACAAGTCTTTTTTTTTTTCAACCTTCGCAGTGGCTGTAAAGTCGTGAGAGGGAGTTGAACTCTCGACCTTTGAGGAACCAACAAATGCAACTGTGCTACCTCCCCTTTCTCTCTTTAAGCTGACTCATGTTGTCCCTGTGTTGTCCCTATAATTTAACATTCTTCTCAAATAATGATGGTTCATATCTGAATTAAGTAAGTTTCCAATCACCTTTGTAGCTAATGGACTACCTCGGAGTTTTTTTACTATTTGATCTCCAATTACTTGCAAATCTCTATGATTGTCAGGGTTAGAACCACAAAAGGCATAGTTATAGAAGAGCAATCGCAACTTGCTCTCCTATATCTGATCTATATCTATATCTATATCTATATTCTTACTAAAAAACTTTGCTGAAACAGTTGCTAAAAGTTGCTGAAACTTTTGGAAACGGCTATAATCAATTCACAGCTCGTTGCTATAGCAACCGTATCCATTTAATATCTGATCTATATCTATATTCGAGACTATTCGTAGCCATATCTGAAAATTTATAACGGACAAAGATACAATTTGATCACTATCTGTATGTACCAGATCCGTTTACACCCGTACACCATCGTCTCTTCGTGGATGCGAGCTTTAATGGCGGCATCTATGGTTCCTAATTTGGACATTAAAAAAAAAAAACAGACTCAAAATTACGAAATTCAAGAGGAGTGTGCTCTTCTCATCACCCTACTTTGTTTGTCTATGGTTTCATTCAATATCATTGAAGACTTTATAAAGAAATGGTTGTTGGCATTTAGTAAAGAGACATAATCATGAAAATATTTGATTAATTGATGGTGTGTTTTGTTTTGTAACATGAAGAGTCTCAAGAGTTCAGCGTAAATTGAAATGAAGGGTTAATCCAAGGGTTTTCCTTTAATCAGAGGTCAATCAAGATTTTATTTATTTTAATTTCTTTGCTTGGTTCAAAATGGAGACCAAGACACTCTATTTATACTTGTTATAGAAATCTCTATACTCTATTTAATATTAATAATTCTAGATATTTTCCAACCAATCTAGTAAGGTAAATATGCTTGACCCTTCAATCAAATGAGAGTTCGACTCTTATTTTTCCTCAAAAAAAAAGTAAATATGCTTGACTCTTCTAGAAATATCCTAATTAACCTAGTAAAATTAATTTTGATTCTTCTGAAAATTTTACTATTTATAAAATTAAGTTGGCTAAGACCAGCATTTTAAAATAAGTAAACAATAGAGTAAATTGCACGGCACACAATTATTATCCTGCATTTTCCCCCTTTTCGTTGGAAAATTGGCGCATGTGGCGTCAATTGTCTATGTATCGTTACCCAATCTACATGCTACTTGAAAGTCTTCTCTGGACTTAGATGACTTTGAATATACCAGTACTGTTCTTTTCAAGTGTCATTTCATTTTTATTTTCCTCGAATTATTATCTCTAAATCTCCATCTATAAATGTGTGGTACAAAGGCATTTCGGACCAATATTAGGGCAGAGAAATAAAAAAGAAATAAACAAAAGTAAGGATACTGCAACACACATTTAGTTTGTTAAAGAATAATTTTTTATTCTTTTTTTATGAATAAAATTGTATCGCTATAAACCTGTTGCCCTTTCTTTTTAATTTGGAGACGAATTTTCGCACACAATACTTTCACTCAAAACATATTTCCCAGAAAAATAAACAGGATAACTGTACAAGTGTACAAATTGCTACTAGTAAAGGGCATAATGGGTAATTTTGATAAGACTGGCATTTTTTCTAAACAAGTTACAACATTTTTTATGCTTTTAATATAGTATAATGAGTATTTTATAAATTTAAAATGAGTTTTAATATAAAAGACAATAAAATGAGTAAATTCGTGAGTTTTGAAAGTTTAGGAGGGGAAAATACGTAATTTTAAAGTTTAGAGGGTCAAATACGTAATTTTGAAGTTTTTGAGAGGGATACGTGAAATTCCCCCTACGTTATGGGATATAAGGTTGAAATAGTAGCACTTCTCTATTCATTTCTTCTCCAAAATTTAGAAATATCTACAACTTGGTAGCTCACTTGGTTCCATCTTTAATGGCCGCTTCAGTACTGGCTTGTCTTTTTTCATTTTCTTCCTTCCCTGCTTCTCCAACTCTTGTACACCTACACTTCCATGTGATCCGTCTAGTCAAATTAAGCCTCCGTTCACTTCCAATCAGACATGTACGAAGGGTCTTAATTGTCCGGGTTATTTAATGATTGAATGTTACAATAATATGCCATTAATCTCGTCGTTTCTAAGTTATTACCATTGGAAAGCATTTCATATAACAACAACACATTTACGGTTCAAGATCCTTATCTTAGTAGTTCTTTGAATAAATCTGGCTGTCGTAATCTTTATTTTAATTTTTCTAGTCCTATTAAGTTGTACCTTGGGATGTATGATTTATTGAATAGTAGCCTTTCTTCTGTGAGATGTGACGCTCCTGATCATATACAATCACCACCCAAGATATTTGGAAAGGATTACAACCTTAGCTACTCGCCTTCTCTTGGTGAAGATGATAAGCCTACGCAGAATTGTTCGAGGCCTGACAATTCCCTTGACCCACCTTTGAGTTGATTTTTTCATTTGAAAATGACAGGCCACAGCTGTTTCTGCTATCAGCTAGTTACTCACACGATCTTGTCACGCGACCCGGTTGCTTTGCAAACTGGACAGAGGTTTTCCGATCCTGAGGATGGTAAAGGTTAGTAGTTTGTATATTTTATCATTTATCCTGTTATTTTCTTTAACGTCTTTGTAAATTATGGACAGTTCATCTCATTTTTTTTTGTAGTTTTTCTTTAATCTCTTTGTAATTTGTCAAACTCGACAGAGAAATCCGATCTTTTTGTTCTTGCAACTATAATCCCTGCATATGATGTAGGCTTTCTTATTAGGTATCTTATTATGTTTCTGTTGAGATTTATTGTATGTTTATATATTGTTGGGTGTTTATGGGCCTAATTAGGATTAGGCCCGTGTCATTATGAGATAATCTAGGGAGAATCTAGGGTAAATCTAGGGTATTAATTATAAGATTGCGTTGTAAGGCTATATAAGCCAAAGTCATTAGTCAATAAAGAACAACTTTTGCTCATTAAACTTTATGGTATCAGAGCTTAAACATTAGGGTTAGGGTTAGCTACAGTAAACCCGTTACTGTAGCATTTCGCTACTGTAGCGCCACCACATAGCTGCTGCCGCCGCTGCTCCACCAGTCGTCGCCCCATAGGTACTCTGCCAGGCCGCCGCCAGGCCCACTGCTAGGGTTCCGCCGCCGCCGCCGCCTCAGCCTTTGCTGACCGCCGCCTCAACGTTTGCTGGCCGCCTAAGCCTCTGCTGGTCCTCTCCTCTCTCTTTTTTTCTCTTTTCTCTTGGTCCGATTATGGTCCTCTCCGATCTCTCTTTTCTCTCTTCTCTCTTTTCTCTGCTGGTCCGATTTATGACCTCTCTTTTCTCTCCGATCTCTCTTCTCTCTTTTCTCTCTTTTCTCTTTTTTCTCGGTGTGATTTGTTGATTTGAAAAAAAAAAAAAAAAAGTACAAAGAGTCTTGATGAGATAAATCTGGAGGGGTTTTGTGATTGGGTTTTGTGATTTAATCGAATTCGACTCGAATCTGATGAGATAGATCGAGGTCGGGTCAAGAAGACGAGGTAGGAGGGATTCGAACTTGGTGTGTGACAAGGGGATCTAAGTCGGATTAATGACCGAAGAAGGCAAGAATCCGATGGAGGAGATTATGGCGAAGCTGAGTTTCACCGAGCTTCAGACGCTGATGCGAGCGTTCAGTGTGACTGCGAGTGAGAGCACACCGAGGCCAGCGCCGAATGTAGTCCTTCCACCGCTCGACAGGAAGCTTGATGGGCCAGCTACATATCTGAGCTGGTCGCGTCGGGTAAGGTACACTTTGGAGGGGAAAGATCTGGAGGGGTACTTGACTGGTGAAAAGAAGGAGCCACCTGCGGGATCTCCAGAGAAGGTCGAGTGGAAGTCCACTCATATGACAGTATACATGTGGCTTCTGAGTTCATTGACTCCTTCTATCGCCTCCACAGTAGAGGGCATAGATCGGGTGAAGGATGTCTGGGAGAAGCTGAAGAAGACTTATGATGGAGTAGGAAACAGTCTGAGGGTGTTTCAAATTGAGAGGGAGATCGAGACAGTAGTGCAGGGAGATCGATTGATCCAGGAGTATGCCGCAGATCTGGAGCGACTGTGGTCTGATTTTGATCATTTCTCACCAGCTTTGTCATGCAGCGATCCCTCGTGTAGGTGTGGGGAGCGAGATGCTCAGAGGAGGACTATGCACTTTATGAGAGGGTTGGACCCGGTTTTTGAGCAGAGGTGTGCAGTGTTGCTAGCACAGCCGAAGATTCCATCACTGGATGAGACGATTTCGGCCATGGTACAGGAGGAGAGCAGGATTAGGCTCCAGTCTGGTGCAGCTGGACTTACAGGAGGGAAGTCAGCACTAGCAGCCTCACGGTCAGGTAACACAGGACACAGGGGCGAGACTCGGCAGTGCTACAACTGCGGGGAGGTAGGTCACTTGAGGCAGACTTGTCCTAAGCCACCAAAGGAGAGAGATGCAGGTGGGCGGGGACAGTTTGGGAGTCGTGGTCGCGGCCGTGGGGGTCGCAGAGGTGGTGGAAGAGGGGGCTACCGGGCAAATCTGATGGTAGCAGATGAAGAGGAAGAAGGCGGTATGGCTGAGGTGGGTCACTCTGAGGAGGAGCAGGCAGTTGTGGATGCTTATACTGCCTTGATGAAGAAAAAGCAGAAGGGTGTGCTCGATGATGCGTCCACCTCATCTTCATCCAAGGGTAACATCGCTTCCTTTGCTCACTCAGCCACAGGTACTTGTGATATACTTGCTCTAGCCTCTATATCCACCACTAGATCATCAGATTGGATAGTCGACTCTGGTGCATCTCGACATGTGACTGGTGCTGCTAGGGAGTTTTCTTCCTATACTCACCTAGCAGTCCCAGAGAGCATTCAGATTGCTGATGGCACGGCTCAGCCCGTGGTTGGTAAGGGTACCGTGCAATGTACCAACACTTTGACTTTGTCTAATGTTTTGCATGCTCCTTCCTTTCCTGTAAACCTTTTGTCCATTAGTGCCATTATATCACAACTAAAATGTGTTGTTTTGTTTGATATTCCAAAGGTGATCTTTCAGGAGAAGGAGATCGGCCGGCGACTTAGGACTGGCACATGGCGTAACGGGCTGTGGTACATGGATAAGGGGAGTATGGATTCGGCTCTCTCATATATTGTAGAGGATGCAGGAGGAGTTGGGAGGAGTGTGGAGGATCTACTGTTGCTCCATCATAGGCGCTTAGGTCACCCATCTTTTTCTGTTTTGAGTAGGTTGTATCCGCCTTTGTTTGAAAAGGCTAATAAAGAAAAATTGGTATGTGATGCATGTGAGTTAGGGAAACACACCAGAAGCTCTTATTCAAGCTCTGGTAGTAGGAGTACTTTGCCTTTTGAGTTGGTACATTCAGATGTATGGGGGCCTTGTCCCACAACTACTATGAATGGATTTCGATATTTTGTTTCTTTCATTGATTGTTTTTCTCGTGTGACCTGGCTTTATTTGATGAAAAACAAGGGTGATGTGTTTGCCTGCTTCAAAGATTTTCACAAAGGGGTTCAGACTCAATACGGTGCAGTTGTGAAGGTATTGAGGTCTGACAATGGGACAGAGTATGTCAACAGGGCATTTGGAGATTACTTGTCATCCCAGGGAATACAACATCAAACCACCTGTCCTTACACACCAGAGCAGAATGGGGTAGCTGAGCGAAAGAACAGGCATCTCCTTGAGGTGACCCGGAGTATGATGATGTCAATGAAGGTACCAAAATATTTGTGGGGGCAAGCAGTCCTAACAGCGGCCTACCTGATCAATAGGATGCCCTCACGGGTATTGGATTGGAAGTCTCCGATTGAGATGCTAAGAGGTAAGAATGGAAATGTTCTCCCTCTCAAAACTTTTGGCTGTGTGTGCTTCGTGCAGGACAACAGACCAAATGTGGGAAAACTTGATCCAAGGGCTGTGAAGTGTGTGTTTGTTGGATATTAGGCTACTCAGAAGGGGTATGTTTGCTGGAGTCCGGTGGAGAGGAGGTTGTTTGTTAGTATGGATGTCACATTTAGAGAGTTAGAGCCATACTACTCCTCTCAGGTTGCATCGCCTTTTGAGGATTCGCTCGATACAGGAGGTACGAGGCGAGAGGGAGGATAGTAGCGATATTGAGAGGAGGATGGTGAGTGTGGGGGATATTCCTTGTCCGATTACGCCAGTTGGGCCGATTATGGAGTCGGCTGTGGTGCCGGGTGGTGAGAGGATCGAACCCGAGAATGGTGGAACTCAGACTCAGGGGGAGCTGAGAGTATACACGAGGAGAAGAAAGGAAGCTGAGGGAGCTATGCCAACAGTGCCACCTGTGCCAAGTCCCTTGTCCCTGCCTTCTCCGACTCCTGAGACACCTACACCATCTACCTCAGATTCAGAGTACACAGGTGATATGATTCCTCTCTCTACTCCTCCCACTCCCCTATCGATAAGGAGGACCTCTCGCAGCAATGCGGGAGTTCCACCTGATCGATATGGCTTTCCACATGATATTGCCCATTTTGTCTCTTACTCTCACATATCACCTGTACATGGAGCATTCATTGCATCTTTGGACATTGTCTCTATCCCTAAGTGTTGGCAGGTTGCTAAGGAGGATCCGAAGTGGAAAGCTGCCATGCTAGAGGAACTTGGGGCTCTGGACAAGAATAACACCTGGGAGCTCGTGTCACTACCACCAGGCAAGAAGGCAGTGGGTTGCAAGTGGGTCTTCACAGTGAAGCAAAACCCAGAGGGTCGGGTTGAGCGCTACAAGGCCCGATTGGTAGCAAAGGGGTACAGTCAGACTTATGGCATCGACTATGATGAGACCTTTGTGCCCGTGGCAAAGATGAGCACAGTGCGAACACTCATTTCCTTGGCAGCGAATGAGGGTTGGAAGTTACACCAGCTTGATGTGAAAAATACTTTTCTCCATGGTGATTTGTTGGAGGAGGTATACATGGAGGTACCACCAGGTTTCGGCACGAAACAGACGGCTGGTAAGGTGTGCAGACTCAAGAAGTCTCTTTATGGGCTGAAGCAGTCTCCTCGGGCCTGGTTTGACAGGTTCAGGAGAGCTATGGTAGGCATGGGGTATCGACAGACCAATGCAGACCATACAGTGTTTTTTAGACGACATGGAGTTCACACTACAATGCTTGCTGTGTATGTGGACGACATGATTATCACTGGTGATGATGAGGGTGAGATTGCTCAGCTGAAGGCCAAATTGGGCAAGGAGTTTGAGGTAAAAGACTTGGGGCAGCTGAGGTACTTCCTTGGGATCGAGATAGCTCGTGGTGAAGAAGGGATTGTTTTATCTCAAAGGAAGTATGTGCTAGATTTGCTTACAGAGACAGGTATGTTAGGGTGCAAACCTGCGGCTGCTCCCATTGACCAGAAGTTCAAGCTGAGTGCTGAGGCAGGAGAGCCAGTTGATAGAGAGAGGTACCAGAGGTTGGTGGGACGCTTGATCTATTTGAGCCACACTCGTCCCGACATATCCTTTGCTGTGAGTGTGGTGAGTCGCTATATGCATGACCCTAGAGAGGGTCACATGGATGCTGTGTACCAGATTCTGAGGTACCTGAAGAGTGCACCAGGGAAGGGGTTGATCTTCAGGAAGAATGGGCACTTGAACATTGAGGGCTATTGTGATTCAGACTGGGCTAGTTGTGCCGATGACAGGAAGTCCACGTCTGGATATTGTATGTTTGTAGGAGGCAATTTGGTCTCCTGGAAGAGCAAGAAGTAAACAGTGGTTGCGAGATCCACAGCCGAGGCAGAGTACAGGGCCATGGCATTAGGCGTGGCAGAGATGTTGTGGTTAAGAGCCTTGCTGGTGGAGCTCGAGGTGGACCGAGGGGCCCAAATGAAGTTATGGTGCGATAACAAGTCAGCCATCAGTATCGCTAACAATCCAGTGCAGCATGATAGGACCAAGCATATCGAGATCGATAGGTTCTTCATCAAGGAGAAGTTGAACAGTGGACTCCTGGAGTTAGGCCATGTTGCAACTAAAGACCAAGCAGCAGATTGTCTGACGAAAGGACTAAATTGGTTGGACTTAGCGAGAGGATGTGACAAGATGGGCTTAGTGGATATCTTTCGCCCATCTTGAGGGGGAGTGTTGAGATTTATTGTATGTTTATATATTGTTGGGTGTTTATGGGCCTAATTAGGATTAGGCCCGTGTCATTATGAGATAATCTAGGGAGAATCTAGGGTAAATCTAGGGTATTAATTATAAGATTGCGTTGTAAGGCTATATAAGCCAAAGTCATTAGTCAATAAAGAATAACTTTTGCTCATTAAACTTTAAAAAATATCGGCTAAAAAGTTAACACATCATCAAAAATGAAAAGTTGAATTGGAAATAACACCGTGATTTTTATTTTTACCCCAAAAAAAATATATTTTAATATAAATAACCAGGTTTTTAAAATATTTTTATTTTTACCCAAACCGCTAGGATTCCTAGCGTTCGGAAATTTTAATTCGGACCTAACCCGCACCCGTGACTTTCTTTCTCCTTCTCTGTGTCTCTTCTCCGCCAAAAACAAAACGAAAAAAAGAAAAGAAAGGAGGCTCCGCCAGAGAGAAGGAAAAAAGGAAAAAAGGGAAAAAGAAGAGAAGGCTGCCGCAGCCTCCGCCCCTCCGCCTCTCCGCCAGATCCGTGTCGCCTCTCCGCCAGAAAAAAGGAAAAAAGAAGAGAAGGCTGCGCGCCTCCGCCCCTCCGCCTCGCCGCCACTCCGCCTAGCCGTACCTCCGCCTCTTCACCGCCGGTCGTCGATTCATTGTAAATTTCTCAATTTTTACTTAAATTTTCGCGCAGGGGCATTTTTATTGGGCTTTGAGATTCGTGCCAAGTTAAAAAAACGGTCCAGATCTATTAATTCTAAAAGATTTCTTATTACATTACCGGGGAGGATCTGAATTCATCTATATGAGTCATGGAAATTAAATCTGCTGTTATTCTAAATTCATCTATAAGGGGAGGATCTGAATTCATCTATAAGATTGGATTAATTTAGATTGGTCTGTGTAATTTAGATTGGAAATTAAATCTATAAGATTGGAAATTAAATCTGTAATTTAGATTGGTCTGTGTAATTCATCTATAAGATTGGAAATTAAATCTGCTGTTTTCTGTGTAATTTAGATTGGTCTAATTTAGATTGGATTGTATTGTAATTTAGATTGGATTATTAGTTTAGATTGGTCTAATTTAAATTGGGGGAATTTTTGTGTACTGCCTACGGGCTTGAAACATGCAAAAAAAAAAAAAAAATTTAGATTGTAATTTAGATTGGATTTAGATTGGATTATTAGTTTATTTTCCTATTGTAATTTAGATTGTAATTTAGATTGGATTTTCTGTGTATATGCCTGCCAAATATATATTGATCTAATTTAGATCGGATTATTAGTTTATTTTGCTATATTGTAATTGCATTTATAATTTTGTTTGTTTGCTTGTGTTTAAATTATTAATTTATGTGGCATGCAAATTTAAGTTATATTAAGTTATTTTTGTTTTCATGCAATTTACATGTCAATTGGGATTAATTCGTTTATGTGTTCACTTATGTTTTATAAATATTTTAGATTAATTCATTCTTGTTATATTAATTTATGTATAAAGGATTCTTTACATATTAGTGATTCAAAGAAGTTAGAATTGCATATTAATTTGCTTAGTTAAAATAAAGTTAGAATTGTATATTCTCTTAATGAAACGGACTGGATTCAAAATAGAAACCGTGATTTTTATTTTTACCCAAAAAAAAATATATTTTAATATAAATAACCAGGTTTTTAAAATATTTTTATTTTTACCCCAAACGCTAGGAATATCAGCGTTCTCTAATTCTGATCGGTGAATTAGAGAAATGTTTAAACCAAATTGATGAATTAGAAATGTTTAAGTCAAATTGATGAATTAGAAATGTTTAAGCCAAATTGACGAACCGTCTGATTGATGAATTAGAAATGTTTAAGCCAAATTGATGAATTAGAAATGTTTAAGTCAAATTGATGAATTAGAAATGTTTAAGCCAAATTGACGAACCGTCTGATTGATTGATTATCACTGATTGATTGCGTCTGATTGATCGAACCGTCTGATTAATTCGAACCGTCTGATTTTTAATCGGCAATTGAGCATAATTATTAATTTTTTTATACTATCATTTTTATTCATTATTTTTTTTTATATAGATCATCCTATAGCTGGCAGCAATGTATATATCGACTATAAGAAAATAAAAAAAGAAAGAAAAAAAATAAGAATGCTGAAAACCAAAAAAAATAAGAATGATCAAACCGTCTGATTAATTCGAACCGTCTGATTGAAAACCAAATTTACCTTTAAAGTCTCAAATGTTATATATTTAGAAGACAAATTTCTAATCTGATTGAAAACCAAATTCTCCCATTATTTTTTCATTAAAAATCAATTAATATAGATTTATTTATTGAAGAATTGATTTTCCTTTAAAATCTTATTTAATTAATATTTTAGCGAAATTGTATAAAATATTATTATATAATACGGTTATGTGATTGAATTTCTGTGTAATTTATGTGTAAACTTAGAAGTAGGTTTGATGATTCAGTTCAATCATCTTTGTGCAATTTCTGGACAGCTTTGTGCAATTTCAAGCATTATTTCATACATTTCTAATGGAAACCTTATCTTCCAAAAAAAATACAAATTTATAAAAATATACTTGTATGGAGTGGTTCTTTGTTCTTATTGGCATAATGCATGTTATGATTGACTCCATAGTAATCTTTTTGCATATTAGCGTATTTTAGCATATTCTTACCGGAATTAGCATATTTTAGCCAATTGTAGCATGTTTAACCTTTTTTTTAACATAGGATGGCTAGGGGACGGCCTAGGAAACCACCCGCAGCCGACCCGGTTGATGAGCCCATTCCCACTGACAGCAAGGATCATTTCAGTCCTTTATTATGGATGCCTCACAGGGAGCACCGAGTCTCAGATGCATCTAAAGAGGTACTTGATTACTTTTTTTTTTAAGTTTGGATTTTGTTGAATTTTTGTATTTTTAGGTTTTCATGTTGTTCACTTTTTTGAACGCAGAGTGAGGCAATTATAAATGCCAGGGGTCGGTATACGGAAATGCAGTACTACTCGGAGATGGAGGCGTATCTGCAAAATTTGGGGGTGCAGCATTTGGTCGATATTCTACAGTCGGAGACTAAGTCCATCAACGCGTCCCTGATTGCAGGACTAGTGGAGCGATGGCGCCCCGAGACGCACACGTTCCACTTACCTTTTGGAGAGATGACAGTGACTCTCCAGGACGTTAGTGCTCTATGGGGTTTGCCTATCCAGGGCGTGCCCGTTGGTGGCATATCTGACCCCACAGATCCAGATGACACGACGATTAATTACATGCTCGCTGAGTTGTTGGGAGCGGAGCCAGATATACGCAGCAACGGGGGGAAGTCCAAGTACTGTCTGGACAAGACGAAGCTGTGAGCTATGTTTGCGAGAGGTATAGGTAGCGATTCCACTCCGATCGAGATTCAGAGGTACTCATACAAACTTTTTGTATTACATTTATTTTGTACTCTGTTTCATGCGGAAAAATGAGTTGCTCTATAATTTTGATATTACAGATACACACGGGGATTCGTGATGGACCTATTTGGTTCTGTCATGTTTGCTGATGCTAGTGGTAATACCATCCCGATGATGTATCTACAGCTGCTGCGAGACCTTCAGCCATCGAGCGGCAGGTACAACTTGGGTGGGGCTGTCCTAGCACATCTCTACTCCAACTTGTGCCACTGTTGCAAGGTCAGTATGCTATTTATGTCTTATTTTAATTACCTACCTTGTCATGCACTTGTTGTATTATTTTAATTATTTAACTTGTCACTGACGGCTGATATTCTTCAAAAATATAGCGGAAAACTAAGCAAATCTACGGGCCAATGCTTCTTCTGCAGCATTGGTCGTGGTCACGGCTACCGGTGGGGGTACCTCAGCCGAACGAGGATCCATGGGGAGAGCCCGAAAATGGAAATCGACTGGCATTCGGCATGAAATGGTACGGACATCACTTGTACAAGGACAATCCTCACGGAAAGACAGTAGGTATCAGGTTGGTCCGATCTCAGATTCAGAGTCTGGGTGAGACGCAGGTGAGCTGGACTCCGTACCATGAGCTATACACTGAGGGGAGGCTGCCGCAGATTGTAGCGGATGATCACGAGATGTGGCTCTACAGGGGACCGCTGGTGTGCTTCTGGATAGTGGAGCACCACTATCCAGACCGGGTGCTCCGTCAGTTTCATTTTCCTCCACTCATCCCCGCAGATCCAGACGTCCCGAGATATGTGATCATGAGGCTACACGAGTAAGTTATGTTCTTTTTAGCATTTTTGTACTTAACATTAGTTCTTGTCTTTAAATTGCAACTGACAAATGAATTACAGGATAACACACGGTAATCACTGGGATAGAGATTGGAGTGAGCATCACTCGGAGTACTACAGCCGGGCGGGCAATATGAGTGCCAACTTATGGCAGATGCCGGAGATTGATACGATGCAGTTCCAGGGAGATCCCCTATTGGCTGCTGTACGGCTTCTGGCTGTGCTTGCCTCCCTAAACATCATATTTGCATTTTCACGGTCTGCTGTACGGCTTCTGGCTGTGCTTCGCCGCGGCCCTTCCGTTCCACTCGCCTCTGCCATAACTCGCTCATTCTGCTACATTTGCTGCGTTATGAGCCTCTGCAGCCCAAATATGTTAGTTAGTAAGCTATTCAACATTGGAACCGAAAATAATTAGAATGAATGTGACATACCTCGCCTCTGCCTGTCAGAAGTGGAACGGCCAGGACGGTGCCCCCATCGCCTACCTTGCATTTCATCCATGGTCATATCTTGACGGATGTGTTTTCTCCTACCACGCCGTATCCAATCTTTGTTTGGCTCAATTTTATCGGTAGTGTTCGTAGGCCAATCTTCAGGATTGCCATAAGGAACAAACAGTGCATTCCAAGTACTCAGAAGGTAGTCCACCCTATACCAGTGGGCAACAAATAGGTTGGGTGACCAGTTTCTATTACGACAAACCGCTAACACATGAGCGCACGGAATTTCAGTTAATTGGATACCTCTGCATGTACATTCCACTTTTCTCTCTGGCCCGACTGTCACGATATACTGGAACCTTCTATGAATAATTGACATAGTTCCATCCTGCATTTGGACCACTGGAACATATTTATTTGGGCCCGTGACTTGGTAATTACCTTCGCCGTGCGAGTATGGGATGACATCCATTTTTGTAGCTTTCTCCCACCGTTTGGCGAGCTTAACATGTACCCGTTTGGAAAAAGGCTGTTCTGCATTGCTTTGCTCCGTCGATGCCTCTCGCCGTTGAACAAACCACCTGTTGCACTTGGCGAATGTCTCCTCTACAAGTGCAGCCACAGGCAACATTCGGCTATCCTTGAAGACAGCGTTCAGGGACTCAGAGCCGTTTGTTGTCATGATACCAAATCGGTACCCTCCATCACAGGTCTGGAAATTTTTTTCAAAATTTGACGGCTCCATGACATCATCAGGACGTACTTTGCCCACTCTCCTCAGAAAAGCATTACACGTCGGATTTTGCTGCAATAGAACAAAGCAAAATTAGACAAAATGCATCTAAAAGAAACAAAAATGATATAAATTAGACAATATTAGGCATACCGAGCAAAAATCTTCGAACATCTCTTTTAGCCTTCTTGGCTTCTTCTTCCTGGCTCCTTGTTTGAACCTAGTTCCGTACCATTTGTCCTTCCCACACGCCTGGACCAGGTTATCTGCAACATGTTGGATACAATACCTGTGCACAAAATTATCCCTATCCCATCCGTATTCAGGTTTCAATGCAGCTTTGATACCCTTGTGTTGGTCCGATATAACACATACGAATCTATTCACACCAATCACATTAATCCTAAGCCAGTGTAAGAAAAATCCCCAGTTCTCTTCATTCTCCGTATGTACAATTGCAAATGCTAGAGGCAGCAATTGGTTATCGGCATCATAGGCGCAAGTCATTAAAAGTCTGCCCTCATACCGCCCAGAAAGGAAGGCTGCATCTATACTGATCACCGGCCTTAAATAATCAAATGCGGTAATGCATGGTCCGTAAGCCCATGCCACGGCCCTGAATTGCTGAACACCTTCTTTGACCAGTCCTGTATTTTTATCGATGCTCGGACTTGTCAGAAATTGGTATTTTGAGCCGGGATTCGTGTAACATATCCCGTTAAGCAATAGTTTCATAAAATTGTACGACTCTTCCCAACTCCCAAATTGCCGGGCAACTGCAAGCTCACGACCTCTCCAAAGTTTGTTGTACTTCGGGTTTATACTGCCAAACCTAACCCTCACGCAGTGTGCCACACTCCGGATGCTCATAGTGGGGTCTTCCTTAATGCCGCTCTCGATGAGGTCTGCGATAATTGATGCCGTGAGTTGTGCATGGTCCGACCTTTCAAACTCAGATTCGCATGTGTGAGGCGTGTCTTGCTCAGTTATCATCCATGTATCTCCGGCATTTGTTGCTCTTGCCTTCAGTTTGAAACGACAACCCGGAGTGCTGCATCTATATTCCAGCCGGGATGTGTCACTTCTCTTCGTATATATCTCCTTGTTCTTGTCAACATGGTACTCTCTGATCTTTTTCGTCAGTTGCTTTTTACTTACGAAGTATTGGCCTTTTGCGAGCTCACTCCTGTACTCAACCCGACGACCATAGTAAGAAATATCTGCTTCTCGGAAAGCAGATGTGTCATTGAAGTTTACAAAAGGGTGAGTCTCAGAGCGGCCACCCAACGGCATATTCTCTCTATTCTGCCTCACAGTGGGCTGTGTGTATTCTTCTTCTTCATCTTCTTCATCTTCTTCATCTCCTTCATCATTAATGTCACATTCTTCTTCCCCCAATTCATCCCCAGTTTGCAGATTCTCCTCCGGTATCTCGTTTATAAATTCAAATTCCGACTCGTTTGGATCTTCCTGTACCGGTGGCGGTCTGGGGTGAGGATTTGGTTCAGGCCCAGGTAAGGATGAAGGACCGTCATACATGGATATAGGTGGGATAAAAGCTGGAGATTGGGGTGAATTATTGTATATTTCTTGTTCCGGTTCTGCTACAGGCATTACGATAAAAGGAGTGTGTGGTTCATTATCTTCTTGATAATGTTGGGCAGCCGAATTTTGGCCTGAACTTCCGGCCCCTGACTCTTCGCGAATTTTGCGTGCAAAAACTTCCAATAATGATTCGCCAGACCTCAAAACCTGCGCTATTAGACCTCTCAATGCCCCGTTATCTCCCAGTGTGATTTTGACATACTTTCCTGCGTGGACCATTCGGGCCTGAATTTGTAATTGGCAACGATTCCTATTGTAGCCGCTCGCTTCATAAATAAGCGATTGCAACTGCTCAAATGAGAAATTTTCATCAACCCAATACGTATTTGCTGCAGGCTTGGAGTAACGTACTCCATACTGGTCAGTTATGAACTTTCCTCCAAAATGTATTGAAATTGCAATAGACATGGCCAATAAACTATATTCATAAATAACAAATATTTGGTCAGTTTACTGATTTCAATTGTGAATAGTTGTGAATAGTCGTATATGAACAGTAGTGAACAGTAAATGTGAACAGTAAATACGTATGTGAACAGTAAATGTGAACAGTAAATACGTATGTGAACAGTTTTGTACAGTAAATACGTATGTATTAACAGTAAATACGTATGTGAACAGTAAATACGTATGTGAACAGTATTGTACAGTAAATACGTATGTATTAACAGTAAATACGTATGTATTAACAGTAAATACGTATGTATTAACAGTAAATACGTATGTATTAACAGTAAATACGTATGTAATTAACAGTAAATACGTATGTAAAAAAAATTACCTGACGACTTCTCCGTCTCCTCCTCCTCCTCTTCCTTCAGCTCCCCTCCCTTCCTCTCCCTCTTCCTCTTCCTTCCTCTCCAAGCTCCTTCTTCTCACTCTTTTTTTTTTCACTTCTTCTCTCTCCACGCAGCAGTTATATAAGTTTTAAAAAAAAAACAGAGATTCGGAACGCTAGGATTCCTAGCATTCTGAATTAAAAATTCAGAACGCTAGGAATATCAGCGTTCCGAATTAAAAATTCGGAATGCTAGGAATCCTAGCGGTTTGGGTAAAAATAAAAATATTTTAAAAACCTGGTTATTTTTATTAAAATATATTTTTTTTTGGGTAAAAATAAAAATCACGGGAAATAACAGGACCTCGATCGTCCTGCAATTTCTTTGGTCAAAAGTGACGTAAGCACATGATGTCATCTTACCTTCCCCACCCCTCTCACCACCATATATCTAGCTCGTAACCCTATCGAATACAATTACATTCCAAACTAATTAAGCTCTCACCCATTAATTCCCAAAGTTGAAAACAACCATAAATGGGGGAAGCCGATGCAGCTGGCCATTGGATGGGTAACCTCCTGATGCACTCCCAAGACCGCGCATACCATGCCTTCATCCGTGCGGCCAATGCAAATGCACCAGAGCAGGAGAACATCCACCTTCGCTACTTGGGTAGGCGCTTGGTGGCAACCGGGCAATTCGACACTGCAGTCGCATACCTAGCCTTCATCAACTATGTCCCGTCGGCAAGAAACCGGGCTTATCCACTTCCAACCTACATGCATGTGATCCCTCGAGTCGTTCAAGCTTTCACCTTCTTCTGTGGAATCACCGCTATGGCCATCGGCTGGCTCTTGATCGTCAACGATAACCCCCGCCAACACCGTTGTCTTGCACAGGGAATCCTGTTACCGATCATGTTTGCATCTGCTTTCGCCTTGGGAATGTTACTCTTGGCGGCCTCATCTTCTTCGGAATGACACACACACACACACACCCACACCCACACCCACACCCACCCACCCACACACCCCCACCCCCACCCCCAATCCCCACCCGCACCCGCACCAGCACCCCCACCCGCACCCGCACCCCCACCCCCACCCCCACACCCACACACACACACACACACACACACACACACATCTATGTATGTATATATTAATATATGTACGTACGTATGCTATTGTAATAATCGATCTACCAGACATCTGTGTTTGTGAACTAGATCTGTGTGCTTTACAATTTATCAAAACGCTTTCACGTGTGATTTAATAGACTTAGTCGTACGTCTAGCTCAGCTCGTACCAGCTGAGCGGCAAAAAAGACCACGGCTCGTAGCTTGCTCAGAAAAAAGCTTGTTCGTTTCTGGCTCGATCCGAAAACGAAAACGATCCAAGAGCCACTTTTTAGCTCGAACTCTAATGTTGGTTATTCATGGCTCGCTCGCTTTGGAAATGAACGAACCACGAGCCACGCCTAGCTCGGCTCATTGCCAGCCCTGCCCGCAATGATCCTCTCTTGTGCGCCAACGTGAGCCGCGGTAGACCAAGTTGCACTACTACAGAAAAACAGATTGCACACGGACATTAATAGAAGAGCTACATGGATTTCCTGCTGTGTTTAAAGCCAGGGTGTATGAATAGGTCAGGAACTACACACGGATATTTAACCGTGTGTGATTATAATGATTTCTACACGGATATTCCCTAATTAACAGTGTACAAAGACCTACCGGTGTCGCTCTACAAGTTACCGAGCTACACGGATATCCCCTAATTAACCGTGTACGATTCCTCTTTCTACACGGCTTTGTATTAAAGTCCGTGTAGCTCTCGTAGGTATTATACACGGACTTTTGGTAAATATCCGTGTACAAATAGTTGAAGATTTTTTGTATTTCGCCTAGCAAGGCTATCATACACGGATTTTTCTAAAATATCCGTGTATGATTAGTATTGCACACGGATTTTTATAAAATGTCCGTGTATAAATACCTTTTTTTTTTTATATTTTGTTTTTGGGCTAGCCTCCAGCTTTGCTAGCCAATTTTTTGCAACAGAAATACAAATATATATTCATTCGAAACAGATTAATTAGCAAGAAATTCATATACTAAATTTATACAAAATTCATATAGCAATAAATTCATTCGAAACATATTTTTATTACAAATTAATCTATGCAAATCCATATCGAGGATTACAAAATTCCATGGCAAACCACCTTGCCCACATGCACCACACATCGTCGATCTGAGCCTTGGTGTAATGCTCTTGCTTTGTCACATTCTACAAAATTATAATTTGATAATAGTTAGTATTTCAGAAAAGGTAGATATCAATTGCTTATTATATAGGAAATTAATATGAAGTACATACCGCTTTTGGGAATAGGAATTGTATTCTTTCAACAAAGTCAAACATGAATATCATCGTGTAATAAGCACATTCCCAACCCTCCTTCTGTTGCGGGCTCTGAAATTTACATTTAGCGGCATTTGTTAGAATGACAATAATTTTTTTAACAAGATATGAAATTTCTAACTCATAAAGTGTGCTCACCAACATCCACTTCCAATTCAACTTGCTTTTCTTGCGCGTGCCCGTGCTATCTGATCCTCCCTCTTTAATATATTTCGCAAAAGCCCTTACAAAAGTGAGTGAATGTAATTAGCAATTTTATAATTTGATATGATTGAAAGAAATGCAAACCTATAGAATTGTTATTGCTTACTTATTCACAAAAGGAAAGATAACTTTGCACTTGTCAGCCGCGATCCTTCCTTTGGGCTTACAAGAATCAACAATTATGCTCGTATGTAGGTACGGCACAATGAGAATCAAGCACCAATGTTTGCTGTGGGATCGAGGAGAAGAATTATAGTACTTTAGCATATAAAAGTCACACGAGTATTTGCTATGATTGATGGTGTGATTTCATTTTTTTATGTTTAACTTTTAATTCCTTTATACAATTCTTTAATTAAAATATAAACAACACATAAGTTAAGATTAGAACTAACCCCTCGTGGTATGGCATGAGAATGAATTTCTTCTCCTCCGCCTTAGCACGATGCATCGCAGAACACATGTACTCGATAGCCATATCCGGATAATATGTCACTGCCGTACCACTCACTTTCTCGGGGTCCAGAAACATGCACAAGTTCTTTTCAACCATCTCATCACAGTTTCGGACTAGCTTCCTGAAAACTCATCATATTGTAATTAGAATATATATTTGAGTTCTATACAATAATGAAAATATTTTAATATCACTAACATGAGGAAAATGGTGATGTGTGAAACATCGAGCCATTTGTCGGATGACGAGTGGTGGAAGAGGTCCTTGAAGTCTTTGAACGACAGCAGGAGATCCCTGCATTCGTGTAGAAACATCCCAGGTGGGACAGGGATGATGATAGCCTCCATGCCTTCGGGCGCCGTCATCAAGTAGTCGTGGAGAAGCCGCAAATCATTGGGCAAACGGCTGTATTCTTCTTCGGTGACCATAGGACGGGGCGGTGATTGTGGCGTGTCAGCCGCGACGTCGCAAGCCACCTCCTGACGTACCGGTGACATCGCGGTACCGGTAACATCATCTCCTCGTGTCTGTATCAAGTTATAGATGGATTATTCTAGTATTTCAAAAAGAGTGAGTTGAATGTAACAAATAAATAGATTTTTTATGGATTACCTGATCCAAAACAATCTGACTCTTGGGCCATTGGACAAATGACATACGTGCGTCATCAAGCACAAACATCTCATCGGTAGGGACAGGAAGGGGTACGCGCTGCCACCCATCCACGACTAAGTCAACCTGCACGCATGCATGGTCGGGCCTTAGCTGACCAAAGTGTACACTATTGGCTCCTGGATGTACAACGCCCTTAGCAACGATCAGAGGAACACTAGCATGCAACAGGACGAGGTCGCATGCTCTGGGGTCCTGCAAATTTATAGGAAAGTTGTTTATTTTAATGATGCGATATTGTCTAACAAGGTTGCAAACAGGTTTTAATTACCTTTAGATTATGAACAAGTATTGATTACCTTGAGATTATCCAAATCGTCTAAGGCGCCCCACGTGCCGGATGCTTGACTACTTCGCCGAATTCCCGGCGAAATGGGAGGTGGTTGCTCGGATGGCTGCGTAGTTGCTGATCTAATTTGTGTCAACATTGCTTCCATCTCAGCAAACCTTGCGTCGTACTCTTTGCTCACCTCCGCGCGTATCTGCGCAACTATCTCGTCTTTGTTTACCTTGGCACGAGATTTTCTTCGAGGTTTTTGTCCCTCCACTCGGAACACCTCCTTCCAGCCCCTGTAGCCCCCTACACCCCTTACTCGACCCGGGTGTTCTGGATTCTCGAGCGCTGCGGACAAGGAATCATTTTGTCGTTCGACACTCCGGGCACCCGAGTTGACCTCCTCCTCCACTTCCAACTGTTCAAGTAGAAGAATTAGTTAAAGCAAAAGAACAATTGATGTACTTTCGGAGTTATAATTTTCGGATGAATGTCACAAAGTAAGTATAAAGGACTCTTACCATTCTTTGAGCCACGGGTTGCAAATCCTTTGGGAGTACTATCCTCCCGTCAGCGGTTACCTCGGCTCTACCCATGACCCAATCTTTGCCCCTAGGATTTTGGATCCTAACCACGGGTGAGTCAGAATCCTTGTTTTGCTCCAGGACTTCCCTCCATTCTGCCGACTTACCCTCGTAACCAGCTGACCCTAGATGGTGTGGATACTTGTTAAAGGCAACGGTCCTCCTGCCTTTATCACTTTTTGCCTTCACAGAAACAAGACAATAACGATCAGTTAGTTTTAGAAAGAGAAGTACATATCGAGAAAGAATAAGCACAAAAGAGGCACGAGTTAGATACCTGGAACTCTTTGGTAGACTTCAAAGCTTGAAACGCATCCCAGTCCTCTTGTTTTAGCCATTTGTAGTAGCCGACCGGAGTTCTCCCTTTCTCCATGAACTCCGTCTTCAACGTGCTCTTGAATTGCTTCCAACTATTGTTCATAATCTTCAAAGTCTTATCCTTTGGAACATCATTCTCGATGTTCCACTGAGCCTGATTGACACCAAAATTTAGTGTATTCAAGTATAGATACATAAGTGAAAATAAAGCAAAGAGTTGTTAGGCACTTTACCTTCACCTTGTTCCACCACTCGTCCTTCACCGTATCCTCAAAATGATCCCACCTCTCTACAAGGATACTCGCATTTTGCCTCACAAAACTCGTACACCAATTTGAGTATTTCTGCCGTTTTTCTCCCTGCGCACGCCCGTCTTCTGTAAACCAGATTTCTTGATGGGTCTGCTCGGACGTGCTCGTGCACATTGTCGGCCCTCTTTTCCTTCTTTCTGATGAGGCAGTAGCTTGCTGCTCCTCTTCTGCCATCATATCCACGTACTCATCCTCATTCGACATGGTTCTGCATGAAATTAAAGATCAAATCATAAGTGACCAATAATTGATATTCTTGTACAAAAATTGATATTCTTGTACCAATAATTGAAATTAAAGATCAAATCATAAGTGTATGCATTGAACAAAGTCATCTTAAGTGTATACCCAAACTCGACTCGATCCGACCCGTTTGAAATCCGAACGAGCTCTAAATATGTGACATTTGAAGTCATTTCATGAAAATAAAAACGACATATAAGCACTGAAAATACACTATATAGCCTATAGCACAAATAAATAAATTATAATTAAAAAAAGGCTGTTCTTATTTTTCCAGTTACTTTTCTTTAAAATACAATCAAACTTTTTAACTTTTTTTTTTTTTGAGGAAACATGTCCTTCTAACTTTAAATTATAAAGAAAATTTCAGTCAAATTTAAGTTCATGAGCACTTAATCTACATTTACTTTTTTTAAGTACAACATATTTGAATCAGTCCAATTCTCATATTAATTACAACTATATATTGTGGTTGTAATACACAAAATTGATGAACTACAAATAATTAAGTAGTTAGTACACTCTAATTGCTATAAATTAGAAATATAAAATTGGGATACATCAATCCCTGAAATAAAAATAAAAATGCTATGTCATATTAGAAATCGAAAATAAATTATCGTTGTAAATGCTCATAATACTTAATTTGTACCATTTGTTATTTTTTTATCAGAATTTTTTTTCTTGATTTTCTCAAATATCTCATTTAAGAAAAATATATATGTGATGCATTGATACAAAATACTTAGATATATGTGTATTCTGATGTGTAAATAAATACGAATAGGGTCTAGCATTATATAATATAATATGATATGTGTAAAAAAAAATTATCTATGAGAAAATTTATATGAGAAGTCCACTCATAACAAACTTATTTAGATTATATCCTTAATTTGTGTGTGTTTTGATGGAAGCATAAATTAAAGATCTCTACTTCAACTGTTAAATAAAGAAATTGTTTTAATGAAGTACTAATATTATTTTAATGAATGATATTGATAATGAGGTACTAATATTATTTTAATGAATGATATTGATAATGAGGTACTAATAATATTTTAATGAAGTACCAAGAGATTTTCACAAGGGTGTTGATATTTACTGCGCCATATATTGGCTTAATACTACACATATATTGGCTCTGTGTTGTAATTAATAACAAATTATATAAAGAAACAAAAATAAACTACTGCATGTAATTGTTTATAAGTAATGTAGAATATCATAATATTATATATTCTTAATTTATTTATTTGTTGAATGGTTTGTTATCATATCTGCAATAGACAAATAAGATGACTTTGTTAACGAGAGAGAGACGCTAACCACGGGTGAGAGAGACCGCGGGTTAGAGAGAGAGAGACCACGGGTGAGAGAGACCGAGGTGGTGAGGCGGCGAGGCGGCGAGGCGGTGAGGCGGTGAAGAGTTCGGAGAAGGCTTTCGAAATTCTCTGTGAGGGTTTTTGGAACTGAACCGCTTAATTCTTTGTGAGGGTTTTCGGACTTGTGAAAATTTTGGCAGAGAAGGATTTCGAAATAATAGTGTTTTCCTCATTATACACGGACTTTTAACTTAAAAGACCGTGTACAAAGAGATTTCTACACGGACATAACTCTAAAGTCCGTGTGCAAATGTCCTTTCTACACGGACATCTAGCTAATAGTCCGTGTAGCTCTCTTCCATTTCTACACGGACTATTAGCTAAATGTCCGTGTATAAATAGGTCCGACAGGCGGGTCCCAGGTTCAGTAAAATTTTAGGAGGTGAATATTTATAAAGTAATAATAAATTAAGTAAAATTTCAGATTTCTAATATTTATAAAGTAATAATGAATTAAGTAAAATTTCAGATTTCTAATATTTCTAAAGTAATAATAAATTAAGTAAAATTTCAGATTTCTAATATTTAAAAACTTATACCGATATTTGTATCAAGCAACTAATATTAAAATCTAATAGTGAAATTTTATTTATTTTATTTTATTATTAAATGTTTTAACTAATATTTTCAAAAACTAATACTAATATTTGATAATATTATAAGCATTAAACATAATCCTTCATTAAACATAATCCTTCATTGTTACAATATTTGATAATCCTTCATTAAACATAATCCTTCATTGTTTCAAAAACTAATACTAATATTTGATAATACTAATACTACATTATGCTTTTTTCCTTTTTCCCACTTTTTTTCCTTTTTTATTTGATATATTACAAGCTAAGGTTGCAATATTAAAAGCTACACGGTCTTAAACAAAATAAATATTATACATTATGCTTTTTTTTTCTTTTTCTCCTTTTTTCCACTATTTGAACAGTACCCTCGGCCCATAATCCTTCATTGTGGTCGGACCGCATGTAGTCAGCTTCGTCTACCCCTTCAAGTGTTGCTACCTCAGTTTGCACATCGATACAAAATGGAGGTACTTCGTCGAACTGGTCGTACTCTTCTTCATCGACGACATTTTCTACCCTGACAATCCTTCTTTTTTCGGATAGGACGACGCTCAACCTAGCATCACTCGGGTCAGTGGCATAAAAGACTTGGGTGGCTTGCTTGGTGAGTATAAACGGATCATCAACATGCCCAATCCTGTTTAAATCAACGAGTGTGAACCTGTCGTTGTCAACTTTAACACCTCGGTCTTCGACCCATTGACACCGAAACACGGGAATGCTCAGGCGAGGACTGTAAATGAGCTCCCAAATTTCTTGAATAACGCCATAATATGACTTTGATGCTATTACAGCCCGGCCATCTCCGGATCTACTGAATTCTTGAGAGGTCGCCACCAACGTCACCCCACTGTTTTGCATCGTGCTCTTATCACTCTGGAATTTAGTGTAAAATGTATATCCATTAATCTCGTATCCTTGGAATGTTCTAACAACAATTTGGGGTCCTTCGCCAAGCAGTTTAACAATTTCAGGTACGGGGTGTGACTGCACTCTTTCTTTCAGCCATCCTATAAAAGAACGATTATGCTCGTTAGTAAGCCACTTCTGACTCCTCGTGTAGTTTTGTTGTTGAAGGATTGTCATGTGCTCATCTATATAGGGAGCAACATCTGTCATGTGTTGTAGTACAATAAAATGTGCCTTTTGTAGTTCATTTAGATCAGCAACTACGGCTCTCAACCCAATTGTCCCGACTCCTTGGAGCCTTCCCTCGTATCGAGATTTTGGAACGCCAATAGGATCCACACCGGCCAAGTAGTTGGTGCAAAAATCAATCACCTCCTCCGTAGAATATCCTTCTATAATGCTGCCTTCGGGTCGATGTCGGTTCCTTACGTATTTTTTCAAGATGCCCATGTATCTCTCGAATGGATACATATACCGAAGAAACACGGGACCACAAATCTTAATTTCTCTCACAAGATGAACAACAAGGTGAACCATGACATCGAAAAAAGATGGCGGAAAATACATCTCAAGTTGGCAAAGAGTCACGACGACCTCCTTTTGCAAAGAGTCCAATTTTAGAGGGTCTATCACTTTGGAATTTATTGCATTGAAGAAAGAACAAAGCTTCGTAATGGTTTGACGAACATGCTTTGGTAAAATTCCCCGAATTGCAATGGGAATTATGTGTGTCAATAAAACATGACAGTCGTGAGATTTCAGACCGACCAGTTTCAAGTCCTTCATCGACACCAACTTCTTAATATTCGAAGAATATCCTGATGGGACTTTTATACCATTGAGGCATTCACAGAAGCTTGTTTTCTCTTTCTTTGACATTGTGCACAGTGCGGGGGGTAGGTATGTGCGCTTCCCTTTCTCCTGCGGTGCGAGCTCGTGTCGTATTCCCATCTCTACCATGTCTTTTCTCACTTTAATACCATCCTTAGTCTTCCCCGGAATGTTCAATAATAAACCAATTAAACTGTCACAGACATTTTTTTCGACATGCATGACATCTAGGCAATGCCTCACTTCTAAATATTTCCAGTACGGTAGCTCCCAAAATATGGACCTCTTTTTCCAAATATTCTTCGGTAGTGCTTTGGCGCATTTTCCAAAAACAACATCAATATTTTTTACCCGTTCGAAGACACTCTCCCCGTCTAATGGATGACGAGCCACTCCAAGCTCAATTTTCCCGTTGAATGCCATCTTCTTCTTACGATATGGGTGATTAATAGGAAGAAACCTACGATGCCCCATGAATACATTCTTTTGACAATTTTTCAACCTCAGCACCTGCGTGTCATCTTCACAGATCGGGCACGCTTTTGCTCCTTTACAAGTGTAACCCGACAAATTCCCGTACGCGGGGAAATCATTTACGGTGCAAAACACTATGGCCCGCAAGTTAAAGGTCTCTTTCATATACGCATCCCACACCGGGACGCCATCACGCCACAATTTTTGGAGGTCCTCGATTAATGGTGCGAGATATACATCTATGTCATTTCCGGGTTGTCTGGGTCCTTGGATTAGTAATGACATCATTATATATCTGCGTTTCATGCACAACCAAGGAGGAAGATTGTAGATGCATAAAAGAACTGGCCAAGTACTGTGCCGACTGCTCATACTTCCAAACGGACTCATTCCATCTGAGCTCACCACAATCCTAAGGTTCTTCGTTTCAGAACCAAATTCTTTGAAATGTCTGTCAATGTTTCTCCATTGAGGAGAATCAGCCGGGTGCCTTAGTTTACCGTCATTTTTGCGCTCTTCTTCGTGCCAGCGCAATAATTTTGCATCTTTGGGATTCGCAAACAACCGTTTGAATCTCGGTATTATCGGCAAATACCACAACACTTTAGCCGGAGGTCGGCCATTTGTGTCCTCGTTACAATCATCAGTGTCCTGGTCCTTACGACGTTTATATCGTGAAACACCGCATTTAGGACAGACATGCATGGCCTCGTACTCGTTACGATACAATACACAGTCATTCGGACATGCATGTATTCTTTCGATCTTCAACCCCATTGGACATATCAACTTCTTTGCCTGATATATTGTACCGGGTAACTCGTTGTTATCTGGGAGCATTTCTCCTAAAAGCTGTAATAAGGACGTGAAACTCTTATCGCTCCAACCATTGTCTGCTTTTAAGTTTAATAATTTCAACACAGCTGACAGTTTTGTAAATTTGGTACACCCGGGATACAACGGCTTCTTGGATTCATTAGACAAATTTTGAAATTTATCATAATTTTTATCACTAATTTCATCTTCCACATCACGTAACATATCCTCCAAATTTTCAGTAAACTCGTGTTCTACATTTTCATCAAAATTCCTCTCCATCTCATCATCGTCATTTTCGGGTTCGACGTTATCAGAATATTCGGCACTCTCATAATCCTCGTTCCAATCAAGTTCAAAATTATCAGAAATTCCAACATTCTCATCATTCAATTCACGATTACAATCTTTATTGGCACTACTACTTTCCCCAAATTTCTCACCATGCATGAACCAACATGTATATCTCTTCTTAAATCCCCGACAAATCAAATGAGCTCTAATTTCTTCGATGTCCAAAAATCTTAATAAATTTTTACAATCTTTACAAGGACATAAAATGTCTTCTTCTTTTTTCTTCACTCTATAACTCTCAGCAAATTTTATAAACTCATCAACGCGAACCAAATATTCTTCACTGTCACGTCGCATTTCATACATCCAGCTTCGATCCATCTGTAAATTAAATTAAAAAAATGATTTGATCAATTAATCATGCATGGTCAACATTCTCCTTCGTGTACAAAATTTTGGGCTTACAAAGGGCCGGTTTACAATCCTAACCCACTCTTTGAATATTATGTCTCATATGTGAACACATATTAGCGAGATTTAATTAGTATTTGAGAAAAATTCGGCAGCATTTCCCCTTAACTCCCCAAGTATGCGTACGAATCACATACTCGTAGGAGCAATAAGGGAAAATACTGTCGAACTTTTCTCAAATACTAATTAAATCCCGCTAATATGTGTTCACATCCTAAATGAGACATAATATTCAAAGAGCAATCCCAAAACGGGGACTATCCAAAATTAATCCCTATTGGATTAATTTTGAACGGGCATGGACCTAAAGCATCTAAAGGTCGGTTATTGGACCACAATACACTAATTAATTACATCTAAAATTAAGAAATCAAGCATGCATGAAATGACCTAAATAAGCTTAAATAACAGAAAATTAGAGGAAGAAAATGATTTAAATACATATTACTAACCTTAGAAAGATGGAGAGCAGAAAATACAAACTTAATTCAAAGATCTCAGATCTCAGCTGCTGGCCTCGATCAATTCGCAGAAATCTGATAGAAAAAAGCTCAGTTCGAGATGTATTAACTAAAAGACTTGATCAAAACGGCGCTCTGGAAGGGGAAGACATTAAAACCCTACACTATTATACACGGCTATTTAGTTATAAATCCGTGTAGCTCTCCAACTAAACATACACGGCTCTTTTGTTATTAATCCGTGTACAATTATACTATTTCTACACGGATATATTATCAAAAAACCGTGTGTAATATTCCTACACGGCTTTGTATTAAAAGTCCGTGTAGCTCTCTCAATTATTTGCACACGGACCTCTTTACACACGGATTTTTGGTTTCTAATAAACCGTGTAGCTCTCTCTAATAATTCTACACTGATTATTAACTAATTATCCGTGTAGAAATCGTGCAGATCTTTTGAACAAGTAAAAAATCATATTTGGTACACTGTTTTTAATATAATTGCCAAATCCGTGTACAATGTGCAGTGTACAAAGCCAGTTTTTGTAGTAGTGTTGTTCAGCAAATTCCCTATGTATATTTGAGAATTATGTGTTGGCATGTGTTGCGTAAAAGTTTGAAACAGGAGCTAGCATTTCACTTTTTATGGAACTTTTGTTAGTTTTTGGACAAATTAAAACTTGGCATAATTTCTTTAAGTACAATGATAATATGTGCTAAGCATGGATTGTAGCATCAGGTTTTTATATATATCATGCATGTAGGTACCAACTCGATGACATATATCTCACTCGGTAAGTACCAGCAAAAAGAGAATAACAACATTCCTACAAATGAACATTGAATAGCAGCGTTTAATTCAAGAAGTAACTCAAGTCCTAAGTGTCTAATAGATAACAATTGACATATATCATAAAATAAAATAAACTAAAACTAAAATAAGCATGCACAAAGATCAAAGGAAATACAATATATCAATTGACATATATATATATATATATATATATATATATATATATATATATATATATATCATAGAGATATGGAACAAAAAAGTTACAAATGAATGTCTCAATTTATAAAAACTTTAGTACAGAAAGCACATAACAAAATGTCTACAAGAATGCTAGCTAGTACGATTAATTCTAACATAACAAAGCTTAACTATACACTTAAAAAAAAAACAATAACTATCTGAACTCTCTTAATTCGGTTTAAACCGATTAAACCGGACCCGGTAAACACCCCGAGACCCAATTTTCGGCTTATCGGAATTAAGAGGCGAAATGGACATGCATTGTATGCACGAAATGGAAAGGAAGATAGATTTGTGACCGTTCAGTCAAACTGGATTGGCCTCATTCCTAATTAGAAGGAGGTCATCTCCTTTAAACTTGAAAAACGAATTGAAAAGAAATGAAATAACAGTGAAGCTTGTAAACGGGTCCAGTTTAATTAAGTTGAAATTGAGAAACTAAATTGAACAAAGCATAGTGGTGCAACTTAATTAACATACAAACGTGCATGGCATTTTCTTGGTAACCTGACATGTTAACAAATGAAGAAGAATTCACAATATCCAAATGGAAAAAGTTAAGCCATGAAGTGTGCATGTATGCATGCAGTAGCTGTATTCTTAACGTTTTCTGTCCTCAGGGAATAACAGGAACCAGTTATTCTGATCCCATCCGTTTTATCACTTTATGGGACAAAAGTGCACATCTCTAATTAATACAGCCACATGCAGCTTCAGTCACAAAGGATCCGAAAGAGATTAGTTAGTTAGTTACTAATCAATTAATTAGCAAGACAGTTACAATGTTGTTAGCAATACTGTTGGGCAGTTAGTAATTGCCTATATATATAAACAGCATAATTGTAACACACAAATATTAATGAAAATACAATTTCTGAGATTCTATCTTCTTCTTTCTCTTATATCTGTACCTTATTACTAATCAAGACTGTGAGAGAATAAAGTAATATCCTAGTAGCCGCGTGACCAAATTGAATCGCCTGAAATATAAAAATTATAGAATTTAATGCTAATTAAATTAAGACTGTATTACAATGTCAAAATATCGTCATCTATAATAAAGTACTAAATCTTAGAAAAAAGAGTAATAAGCCTTCAAACTATTTAACTTTTTTTTTTTTTTGCAATTTATCTATTTTTATCATATCCAGTATTTTTTTTTAAATGGTTACCAAACACCAGGTTTTAACCTAGCCTATCTTAGCCTTGGATATATAGTCAAATAACCTTTTATAGAAGGACGATGTTAAGAATTTTGCTTGTTAAGATCATATAGTGATTACAACTCATTTTATACACTAGCTCTACAACAACTCAACAAGTATGGTAAAATAAAAAATCACCCGAACATTTTTAACATGTCAAAAAACTTATGTCGCTCAGCAAAAGATTGTAGAATTTTATGAGGAGGGTTCAAATGCCTCCATTTTTCATGCCTCCACCATGCCTCCATATTTTAAAACTTTAATAACTCAAAATTTAAAACTTAAAAATCAAAATAAAACCGCTGGATATGATCTACATCATTTTATCTATGTGCTCATAAAAAATTATCACATTTTAATTTTGTTTTTATGTGAATCAATAAGTTGAAAAATCAACGTTTAGAAATATCCACATTAGTATGTTTTTTACAAGCTCTTGATGACAACCAAAACAAAATTGAAATATCATAATTTTTTACACGTGTATAGATAAAATGATGTAGACCATATCCAACGGTTTTATTTTTACTTTTAAGTTTTAAATTTTGAGTTATTAAAGTTTTAAAATATGGAGGCATGGTGGAGGCATGAAAAATGGAGGCATTTGAACCCTCCTCTAATTTTATTTACTTATTACTTCAAATTTTGTTAGTACCTAGTATCTCGCTCAAAACTGTGGTTCGGCAAAACTACATAGTGTTTGGTACGAATCAGACTTAACCAACTGGCATATATGTACCTGGGAAATTAATTAATTACTCAATTAGTGCAAAGTTGTAGACAAAGTTTCAAGCACCTTGTAAACTGGCTGGTCCTTCCAGTTTCAAGCACCATGCATGTAGACAAACTTGTATTCAAGCTGAGAAATTAAGTGCATATTAGATTTGTAATTGAATCAATCACTTGTACACCATGTCCACATTCCCAGTATATAACACTTCCTTGTAACAGTTAAGGGCCATGCTGAGACAATTTTGGTGGGGTAAAAGTGAAAGCCGGTATATGGCTTTGCTTAGATGGAGACTAACTAAATCAAACAGGTTTAAGGAAATTGCAGTACTCAACTAATAATCAGCCACTCTGGGTCCAGACAATTAATGATTGCCAAATGTTTTCCTCAATCAACACTCTGGCAAAATAACAGAAGCTCAAACTGCTCTAAGCCGTGGCATGAGATGATGCACCTCCAGCACATACTGGCACCGCATGCTCGGCCTTGTCTAGTTACATTTACATTTGCACCGGTTCTTTTTTTTTATATATATGAAATTGCAGCTAGAGGTGCTATCGGATCGTACTCTAAAAGTGTTCGGGTCCGAATTTCGATCCATATACTTATTTCTTTCAAATCGGGTCGGGTCCGGATCGAGATACCTATCTACCCGTAGATATTTCGGGTCCAGTCTTTCGATTTCGGATAGATATATACCCATAACTTGTTTATGGATTATCGGGTCCAGGGCAGGCCCGGATCCGGAGCGGGTACATGTCGCAACTCAAAAGTATTTGAGAAACACTTTATGTTTAAATACAATTATAATTTCTTAAACATCTCACATAATATATCATTATAATAAATTAAAATCTACTCCAAAATATTGAATGTGAGATAATTTTAGAAAGTAAAATATTGGAGATGGTGATTTCATTATATGGTTCCAAAATCCAGAAATAAAATATTAATATTAATTTGTTTCAATCAACGAAGAGAGCAATAAATTTCAATTAAAAAAAAAAAAAAGTAAACCGGCAATTTTATGGCCGGTTTGGGCATTTTTGGTGAAAATCGGAAATTCTGGACATAAATATTAATTTCTAATTAACTTTAGATATTAATAAAAATGTCGGCCTTAGGACCATACATTAAGAAAATATCAGATTTATGGTTTCTTAATCACACATAATATCATATGAAGTCGCCATCTTGTACAAAATAGGAGGAAACACAAAATAAAAATAATTTTGTTCATCTAAAAAATTTCGTTACAAAATTTAATATAGAGTATGAATAAATATTAATTAAGTATGAAGTAAATTCAAATTTTAATTTGTTAAAGATTTATATAAATGAAAATACGTACGTAATGCACTAAGAATGACAGATGATTTATAATTTGAGTAGAACTATGGTGTTTTTAAGCTCACTAAGTCTTTTTGTGCGCTTAACTAAAAAATCCATCGAATTAGTTTCAAGCGACACATCCGAACCATTAAAATCGATCTACTTCACGAGCGATGAGTTTAGATGTCAAGTTTTTAAATTTTCGAACTAATTTAATATAAAGTCAAGCGTTCAAAAAATGATGAAAAATGAACACATTAAAATTAACTTATAAACCACTTTTTTGTGACCGCTTGACTTTATACTAAATTAGTTCGAAAATTTATAAATTTGACATGTAAATGCATCACTCGTGAAGTAGATCAGTTTTAACGGTTTGGATGTATCGTTTGAAGCTAATTCAATAGATTTTTTAATTAAGCTCACAAAAGGACTTGGTGAGCTTAAGAACACCAAAATGGCGATTAAGTGACAACACAGCAGAGATCCATTTTTTTATACAAAATGTTGAATTTTATATAGAATGAGGATCGTTAGTTTGGGATTTTTTTTTTAAAACATAATTAAAAAAATATTTTACCAAAATTTTTTTTTTTTTTTACAAAAACCATAAGAACCGAATTGCCAATTCGGTCCGCTTGGTTTTTTTTTTTGGGACCGAATTGTGTAATGCCTAGAGACCGAATTGCCAATTTGGTCCAGAGTTTTTTTTAGTCCGGACCGAATTGGCAATTCGGTCCCAACTTTTTTTTTGTTTTTTTTTAGGGTTTGGTTGAATTTCTCACTTGTGTATCATATATCATATCGGATGTAGGTCAAATTGAATTTGAAACCGAAAGACTATTAAATATGTCTTTTTAGCCGGATCACTTTTTTTTATCTCTCATAGAGGATATTAGATGAAATTTGATTTACTCTATTTCATTTTTAATTTTTTTGGAACAACCTAACGAGTAGGGCTGCAAACGAACCGAACCGAATCGAACTTACCTCCAGTTTGAGTTTGGTTTGAATTAATTTCGAACGAACTCAATTTCGAATCGAACTTTTTACGAACTCAATTTTGAACTTTTACGAACTTTGTTATGACTTACGAGTTATGACTTATGGCTGGACCATAGTTCGAAATTACAGCACTTCAATAAAAACTCAGGCATTCTGAATTCTAATTACACAGTACACCAAAGTTTATATCAAAGTTCATTACAAATACCAAAATTTATATCAAATTTCGAACGAACTCAATTTTGAATCAAACTTTTCACGAACTTTTTCGAATCAAACTCGAATCGAATTACGAACTACGAATTTTTTGTGCAGCCCTACTAGCGAGTAAGAATTACACATCTTTGTTAATGTAAATGTTTTCTTAACTAAATTTACAATAATGCTATTTATTAAGCAAACCCTAAAAAAAAAAAAAATTGGGACTGAATTGCCAATAAAGTCCGGAGTGTTTTTCGGATTTTCTGTGACTGTCTTTCTGAAAATTTGTGAAATCAACATGGACCGAATTGCCAATTCGGTCAAAAAAAAAACCAAGTGGACCGAATTGGTAATTCGGTTCTTATGATTTTTGTAAAAAAAAAATAATCATGTTGCTTGGTAATTTTTTTTTTTTAATTGTGTTTTTAAAAAAAAATCCGTTAGTTTGATCTCTCGGAAATGAGAGGAGACCATCGAGGCAACCGTCACCATCGGACAAGTGACAACACAGCAGAGACCCATTTTTTTTTAATCTATAACACCATAAAAAAAAATTACACCCATAACATTTTGTTAGCAAATTTCAATATATATCAACACTGCTTATAAAGTTTTAGAGAAGAAAGGGATTTAGAATTATATTCTTTTTCATTGATTCGTTGATACCAAATGATTACAGTAGAGAGTATTTATACTAAGACAAAACATGGTAAAGGTTAAAAATAGAATGCGCTGGAAGATGGTAGCAGGAATCTTCAGCTGCTGGTATTATTGAGAGACAGGAATAAATCAACTCCATTTGATGCAGAAATGGACACATCCATTTTATCCTTGACACTGCTCAATAATTGAGCGATCGAAGCAGTTTCGATCAATGATTTAGCAGTTGAAATCTGTATTATCATTTCAAAAAATATCGGCTCTCTTGTAACTCATATTTCAACCGTGAAAAAAATTCAACAGTCCAAACTGTTTCGTGTAAATTTTTTGGTTATACTTTAGTTTTATCCAACAAAAACAAATATGAATTATGCAAAAAAAACCGGAGAAGAGCTTTAGCTATAAATAAAAACCATACAAATAGTTAGACCTTAATATATATTTTAATAATAAAAAGCCAACAGCACACGGAACGAAATTATATTGATGCTAACTTTATTAGTATTTTTTTCTGGAAGGAGTTCATACGTCTTTTTTTCTTCCTTGATAAAAGTCACACTCACTTGATTAATAAGATAACAACTTGTATGAGTGCGTTATCCTTAATAAAATGAAAAAAAATAACAAAGCATGAAAGAGATGTATTGTTTTAATTAGCATATTGAGGTGATTTTTTTTATTTAGAACAAGATAAAAATATATTTTAAGGAGTTTAGCTTTCTCTAATATATATCTTATCTTCACTAAGCTTGCTTATTTTCCATTATTTTCTTTTCTTTGTTATTATTTTTAATTCCTGTCGACAAGGTTTTTGGGTTTTGAAATTGAGAACCATAGAAAATCAATCAACTGTTTTTAGGAAATGATGGTTTGATTTTATCTGATATCTTATTTCAATTGCTCAATTGTTTGATGTCCTTAATACTTTTTTATACTTTTGAAATTGATTTTCTCTGATGGATGCATATTCTTGGGATATAGGTTCATTAGCAAGAGCAAGGATGTACCTCGCCTTCATATTTTTTATGCTTGTGTTGAGTTCTATTGTCCAAACAGGAAATCTTGTTATGATGAGCATATATCTAAATTTCTCAATTTGTTATTTTCGTATTAGGCATTTTTATGACAATATTTAAAGGAGTTCTTAATTCATTTTCATTTTAACGAGCACCAAAGCATGCATAGAATATTTACAAGCCGATTGAAAAAAAATTCAATGTCATAATTATGCACACAGAATATGTAGAAAAGAGCTGTATTGGATTCCGGATTCCGGATCTGAAAGAATCATCAAAATTAGTAAGGATAAAACTTTGTCATAATCCAACTATTTCAAATATTAAAAGCAGAGTCATACGTGGAGAGAGCGACAAGTAAGTATGTAGAAAAGAGCTGTATTGGATCCGGATTCCGGATCTGAAAGAATCATCAAAATTAGTAAGGATAAAACTTTGTCATAATCCAACTATTTCAAATATTAAAAACAGAGTCATACGTGGAGAGAGCGACAAGTAAGTATATAAACAGAAAAGAGAAATTGCACTTGCATGCCCGAAAGGGATGTGGCGATTCGAGGCTGTTTCAACTTTCAACTTAGCCTACTTAATTCTCTGCTCTACAAATCATATCTCATCCCAACTTCTCTACCCAGATCGTGCTTGATGTGATGACTTGGGGTAAATATATTGACAGAGCACTTTTTACTTCATGCAGCGTAAGACACATATGTACTGCGTGAAGCCAAATCTACATTGTTAATATATGCTCATCATAACTAGATTTGTCATTATAAATACCTTAATTGAAAATGAGGTGTGACCTCAGCAATGAACAGTGCCACCCCATCTATTTGCCATCCGATCATCTATAGATGAACCAGATCAACTCAAGCACACATCATCTACCGTCATCTATACAACACTGCCGATCTCCATTGCTAACTCTCCGTCTCCCGTTATTTTCCCCAAAACCGTAAAAAATCTCGTCCGATATTTTGCCCAAATACATCACCGACTCACCTTACGCCGCTCTATTTTCTCACTCTTGGGGCAGCTGTCATCTCCGTCGCCTCTGCGATTGCCACGCACCCGGTACCCGCAACTACCTGATGCTTACCTGTACCCTCCCCCGCCATTCAACGAGAGAAGAAATCGGAGAGAAGTCAAACGAGATCCACGATGAGCGAAGAGGAGGCCAAGAGCAGAGGTGTGACTGGGTCTGATTCGCAACACCATGCCCTGTACCCTCCTCCGCCACAGTACGGGATTTTCGACGGAGGTGCGGCGGGGTATCCCCAGCCGGCGCTGTCGCCTGGCATGGGGCCTTCTTTGTCGTACTGTTCGCCATATTTCCTCAATGCCTACGTATTACCCCGATGGCTACCAAGCTGTGACAGGTATCATCTTAGTTTTTATTACCTGGGCCTTTAGTTAGTTAACTATTTCCAATTTGGATCTAGGAAAATTAGGAATCAGGGATGATTAGGGATCAACTAGGTCTGTCAGTACATATTCGGATCCGTACCCTGAATTTACTGACAAAGGTATCATATGAGTTGACAAGCCCCCTTTGTGTCTCTGTGTTACCTATATTTTTAATATTTTCAACTGAGGCTAAATCTGATAAACAAGCCTCATTTGGGGTTTTCCGTTTCTTAACAAAAAAGAAAGACTTAATTGGACTGAGATGAGTCCTGGGTGGATTGAGGAAAATTGAGGTTAGATTACAGAACTGGGTGTTAGTTATTGAACTGGTACCATCAGTATGTAAATTACTGGATGAATTATTGGTTTATCAGTACAATTTTCCTCATTGAACCCCTGTTTTATTTCCTCATTTTTCCATTTTATACATTATAAACTATATTATATTGTACTAGATGAATTATTGGTTTATCACTCATTTTTAATTAGATGACCACAGTGCAAACGTAGGACGCTCTAGCGCAGGAATTACCAAAGGAATAGTGTCATCCGTGTTGCGATTGGGGAACGCATCCGACTAACGAATAAGGCCACATTGCGCACGCTCAGCCGCCTTTCCACTCTCTCCTCCGACATGGCCTTATGTGTGCTCCGCGCCTCGGCGCTATCCAGTTAGCCCCCTCCAGGTGTTCTGCTTCTTCAAGTGGCTCCAGTCCTTGCACAATACCCATTTCGCCCCTTTACCATACCAATCAGGTACTTTTCAGTTCAATTCGTTCATTTGAATTCACAATGGTCAAGTTGAATTTGTTTTGTTTAATTAAAAAAAAATCTCAATGTAATTCTGTGTAATAGAAGTCTTAGATGAATTCTATCAATTGTACAATTCTAACATCATGGTATACATTATTTAAGGTAAAAAAATCTTATGCTTAATTCTTATGCATATTTATATTTTGCATTGTTTTCCTGTTTGTAATTTTCTTCTTTTTATATATTTGTTTTTGTAAAATGTTCGAAGGAAACAGATTTGTATGGAGGGGCAAGGAGTAAAGTTCCACTGGAAAATTGAGGTTTGTTCTTATAGATGAGTTGTTCCTCTACTGAATTTGATGTTGTGAAGTACCTGATGCTTGATATTAGACTGTTGCACCCGTCAGATCAAGTTGGCTTTAAGTATGTCATCATATGTGCAAATTTTACACTTGGTTCTTATAGGTGAGTTGTTCCTTTAATGGACATGCACGTACTTTAGAAATATAATTTGCTTGAGCAAAACCACTTCGCGTGTCTTGAGGTACTCTCCTCATTCCATTATAATAGTATGTCCAAGTGATTTTTTTGTTTCCAGCTATAAATGATTTGGATACCAACAGCAAGAAAAAACTTGGTACAAGTTATTTACAAATCATCTACCACATTCGAGGAGTACATATACATTTATACTGAAGATATAGCGTTTGGTAGAAATTATTCCTCAACAGGAATATTGTGATAATTTGTAAATAATTGGTAGAGATTACTACATAGTTATGCGTTTCAAAGTCAGTAATTTTTTCTGTCATTTAGTCCGCTGTTCAAATGGTTTGAGGGCTAATTATCCTCGCTGCCAAGGGAATTCCAAAAATCAATGACATTTACGAAGTTTTCACCATGGTTCATACATATTTTGCAGATATGTCCCTACAACCAAAATTCAGTCAGTTCAGTGCACCCAAAAAAAAAATTTGAAGGTGATTTTAACAGTGTTAACAGATTTGGGAATGTCTATTGCTGATTCAACAAGGTACCACAATCATTAGGGCAAACAAATAAGTCCCTGCGCCTGGTAACGGATTCAGCTTCAAATTCAATTAAATTTTCTTAATGTGCAGCGAGCAAGAAGCAAGCCGGTAGGCGTAGGAAGCATCTTCTACAAGAAAGGAGCAAAATTCCAGGTTAGGTGAAACCTTCTTCGAATTGTGTTTGCACTGTTCTTAGTATTCGATTTGTACAACAGTTACGCCGGTAAATATAGAAAAAAACTTCTCATCTTACATCTTACAATCTCACCCTTTTTTTTCCCTCCCTTTGCTTTGCTTTCATGATTTTTTTCACTACTTTGCTAACACCAGCCGCGAAGTTATACAGCGAGCTCTCCTTCTTCTCTCGTAATGCATCCTTTCTTTTTGTCAATTTAAAGCCCAACAGCACATGCTACCCCCCCCCCCCCCCCCCCCCCCCACAAACTTATGTTAAGACTCAATTACGGTTACCCATGCACTTTTCCAACAGGAAATGTCCTCAACAGGTGTACAAAAAAAAGAAAATATTTCCTACTTCATATTTCTATTTCAACTCTTCTTCTACCGCATAACTTCCTTGCTTTGTACTTTATCCTTCCCTTCTCAGTGACCGCATAATTGGAATTATCGACTTCTGCCTATAATCGCAGAAAATGAAGAACTACTAAACTGGTATCAATTTCTCCAATTATTGACTATATTGGAATTAGAGCAGAACTAGGGTGTGATGCGCTCACACCGTGAGCGCACCTCCTATAGAGCGCATTTTCAAAGTTCAAATAGTCGATTCGAACCTTCCAACGTATTCTTCATATAAAATGTGCTTGGAAACCAAATTTTACATTTTTTGGAAATTTTTTACTATTTTTTAAAAATCATTGATTAAACTAAACAATAATTTGAAATTTGAAAAACAAATGATTTTTAAAAAATAGTAAAAAATTTCCAAAAAATGTAAAATTTGGTTTCCAAGCACATTTTAATATGAAGAACACGTTTGAAGGTTCGAATCGACTATTTGAACTTTGAAAATGCGCTCAATAGGAGGTGCGCTCACGGTGTGAGCGCATCACACCCTAGTTCTGCTCTTGGAATTATAATGGTATGTTAATACACTCTTCTGTCAATAATTTCTTCGTTTATTAAACTGGACTTACATAATTGGAGAAATTCATTTCTTTTACCCCCTTCTGAATAATTATATTGGTACCAGTTTGCATAATACCAGTTTAGTATTACATACCACTATAATGGTACCAGTTTAGTATTACTAATTATATTGTACTAGCATACAACAGAAATTATGTAATACTAAACTGGTACCACTATAGTAAGTCCAGTTTAATAGTTGACTGAAAATTTAGTAAACTAAAATGAAAATTTAGTTTCATTTGACAAGTATAGTTAATACACTATAGTTTAATGGTATGACAATACTAAAATGATACCATTATAATTCTGCAAATTATTGTCAGAAATTGTCCAGTTTAGTATTTTCTTTTTGTGCGTTGATTTTTTTTTTTAAACCCTAATCTAACCACTATATTCATAGTTCTTAAAAATTGTTCACATTAAAAATTGCGCAATACCAACAGACATATAGGATAGGGTTATGTTAGCTTTTGAGGGGGGCATGTGTGGAACAATTTTGAGAAATAGTCCCTATGAACTGATCTAAAAATAATTCCCTAGAATTAAATCTATGCGCATTTTCCAGCCAAATATGAGCATAGCTTTCCGTTTGTGATGGTATCTTAAATCTGACATTGGCTAGCTGCACTGTGCACTTTGTGTTCTATGAGTTATCTTCCTTAGGTTTCCTCTTCAACTCAAAAGAAAAAAAAAATTACCTACTTTCCCGTTTCGCTGCATTTGTCGCACCCACTCTACTGTTAGAACATATCATCATTTAATGTCTGTATTCTTCCTTCTGAAATGCTTGGATGTTCTCTATCTATTTGAAATTACAAAATATGATCAAATATCTGTATTGTTCCCCTTCAAAACAAGAATACATGTTTCACCAACGAACCTTTCCTACTTATATGTTCCTCCCCTGTTTAATGAATTTTTCCCTTACTGTTTCAGCAAAGACGTTACATACACACCATTTCATATTACTAACATCCCTTGTCTACATGAAGGTTGTAGATTGGGACTGCGTGACTTGCGTAAATATGTGAGTTTCTAATTTGGTTTACCGAATTTAACATATCGGTTTGCATCTGCCACAGTTTCTGGTGGACTTTCCACTGCTCTTGCAACCTCAACTGAAGATTTGAAGGTACGCTAACTATATTGATAATTTGGAACATTTAGGAAAACTATATCCCATCTGATTTTGCATAGATGGACCAGATCAATTCCACCTTGCCTCATATAGCGTCATATGGTGAACACTGGCCACCTCCATTTGTGCAGGTCACGCTATTTTACCCGAAAAACCAAATCGCTCCCTCGGCGGTCTCAGGTCTCCCTTAGGTCCCACCTGTCTGCGAGCTTCCACCCGGGTATGCCACGTTACCATTTCCTTGCAACGTGTCGGCCCTCCTCCCACCGCCTTCTCCTCCCCGATTTTAAGCAGCCTTCATTCTGTTGGGGTTAAATGTCTCACTTCCTCCGCTCTTCACCTATTGCCAGCCGCTCCTCGCGCCTGACTCTTACATCGTTTCCCCATCTGACTCGACGCCGCTCACCTCAAGGAGACTAATCAGAGCTGCTTTGCTGGCTGGCCCCAACGAGGAGTTTTGTGTAGCTGTACTTTCAATTGTGGTACCCATTTCTTCACTATTTTTCCCCTTTCTACTTTCGGATGCTATTTGAAATACAGTAATTATAAAACCTTCAACAATATGGAAAATGATTTAATATTTCCCTTCAAATATTTCCAAAAAGGTTTGCCCAATTGCTTCAAATATTTCCCTTTATCTTTTCCAATCTTCAAATGATTTAATTGTCCTTTTTTATTTATCAAATCCTATATTCAAAACGTGTAGTACAATAAGTACACATAATAGCCCAATGTGCTAAACATATGAACAGGAAAACACATTTTATCTTGAGATAATCCTTGCTTTTATAGAAATAGCCAAATGTTTATGCCAAATACACTCATAATACACGATCTTAATTGAGAATCATAAATCAAATGTTTCCAAATTTACCCCCCATCGGGTGTAGGTAAATGGTGATGATCAGACTTTTGTTGCTCCAACAAGAGTAACTCAAATAGTAAGATTAAGAAAGTTAGAATTCTTGAACATTTACCAACTGTTGCTGCCTATTTTTTCCAATGTTGTAGTCCTTCCAATTGGGAGGTACAAAATCAGGTTACTCCGGTGCGGTAAAACAAAAGGAGTCGAATCGAAGAAGATCAGCTTCTCCACTCTTACTAAGGTCAATTTCTCCCTGTTCCAAAGCTTGGTACATGAAAGATTTGTTAGAAAAAAATTAGTGATTTTTTCATTTCACTGCCTTCTCTGCACTGTGCTATATCACTAAAGTAGTTCATCAACAGCAATTCATATGTTATTTGTAGCTATCTGTAGTTGAAAATTTTAATTGCAAAATTTCAAATTATACGATTTTAGGATTTCAAGATTTTCAAAGAGTGTAATTTGTTATTTCCGGAAACAATTTCAGTAAACCACACCGAATTTCCCTTACCAAAAAAAGCAGGAACTTCTTTACCAGAAAAGCAGAAATTCTCTTATCGGTACCAGAAAATCAGTATTTCTTTTACCAGAAACCAGTATTTTCGTTACCAGAAACCAGTACTCCCTGTTTTTAATATCTGTTCTTACCAAAAATCAGAAATTCTCTTACCAGAAACCAGAAAACCAGTATATCTTTTACCAGAAACCATAAACCGTACTTCCTGTTTTCCTGGTATTAATAGCTGATTTTCTTGTATGGATGAGAAGAACAAATTCTAGGATGAGAAATTACCCTCCAACAACTCCTATCGGCATCTACTGCCCCCCTCTCTATGATGATAGAAAATTAGTTAATGTCATATTCATTTGTCATGGAGTTAAAATCTTCTTCCCTTCATATGAGAAGGATTTCGTCATTTGGGTTCGGCTCCTCTCTAATGTGCATTCTGTTTGTATTACCATTTGCTAGGTTTACATCGTCAGCATTTCCTCACTGTGTGACAAGATGGATTAGTCTTCCCAGCTACCACTTCTCCATTTCTGAGGTCTCATCCTTCTCTCCTTCTCTCTCTCTATTATTCTGTTTGGTTAGCTTCCCTTTTCTTCTGACTAAATTTGAGTCGGTAGAAGTTATGGACTGTTGCATCTGTAGTTGGTTTCTCCGGGTTCAAAATTGATATAGACCCTACTGAAATGTTCAAAGTATAATTGCAAGTCTGATTGGGATGATTTATTATATATATCTAAAAGTGATTCATTAAATGTACCAGTCAGATGCAAAATGTCTCACAAATATCTTACTGTGAAATTATTCCGAGAGGAGAAGTTCAAATGAAAACACCAAAAAATGATTATCAAAAAAATCTACAAGCTTACCTCTTTAACCTCCCTCTTCCTCTCCCTTCGGATCTCCGCTCTTATCACCTCCTCTCACTTCACATTCTATTCCCACAAGCAGCTTCCGACTCGGATCCGGTTACTATCAAATTTTAAGGTGAACATTACCTCTAGATCTACCCTTCCTCCTTAATCAGATCTCGCCAACCATTTACTATTTTGCCATCGCAGATTCAAATCTCCAGACGTTCCCCCCTTCAGAAACTCAAGGGAAGATCTCATCTGTCTTTTGTCCCCTGCAAGATGCTGATGGTACTAATCCAGATCTCCTTTTAATTTTTATTGGTATTTTTGAAGGTATCACATTTACATACTTTCTAAAGAAATGAGCATTACAATTAGTACCTAGTATAGTATTTGGTTATGGATATAAGATTGGGCACAATATTTTCATCATGTCAATTTAAGCAAGTTGTTGGCAGCTTAAAATTGTAAAAAAGAGGGGCACATAAGTAAAATAGCTCATCAGCATTTCTTCTTTTGTTAGTCTGAAGTTACATATATGTAGTTAGGAATAGGATTAGTGTATTCCTCAATTCGCTGATACAGAGACTTCAGTACAACCCTCTTAAACTATCATGTTTGGTACTCCCTCATATATATCTTCACTGTGACGGAAAATTCATTAAATTTGTATGCAATCAACTCCCTTGGTGACAAAGGGTATGCCGGAATTTTCTGAATTTTCAGGAGAACATGTAAAAGTTCCCTATTTTTTATAATGTTGGCCAGTCTGAATTCATTGTATGAATTTAAATTCATGATTTTGTCTTCAGCAATCTCGAATCAAGTGTCTTTCACCATAACTTTCCATGTACAATAGGCTATAGAGTCATATATATATGACACATGAAAAATCCATTTTTATAACATTAATTTCTGATGGATTAACCATACTTCACTATTCACAGGTTCAAATGTTGCTATGGTGGTTGTAGATACATTCTCGAGGCCGGGTAAGGGCGCAAAAACGAGCTCCGATGAATCTAGCCAAGCTACTGGCTGGTTTAGCATGTTCTCAGTTGCAGCATACAAGCCATACTTTGATGTTGACACGACAAATGTGCTAGAGAGAACAGAAGATTCACTCTTCCCTTTCAGGAGAAGCTTCAATGAGAAAACCACCAACAATCCTGACTTGCCACTTTCTTTTCCTATAATTAGTATCTTTTGTTGCCTACCTGGAGTGAGGCTATGGTACTATGCATAGCGCAGATTGGTCCATACTATGGATCAAATTTTTACTTTCAAAGTCCAAACAGTCAATCTGTACCGTCCACCATATGTAGATGTACTTGCAAACTAAATTTTATATTTTTTTAGACTTTTTTTTACTTTTTGTTATATAGGTAGAATATCACTTGATATAAAAATTCTAGACCATTCAAAAGTAGTGACTTGATATAAAAATTACTCCACGAATTAATCATATATTACATTCTGCCCCGTCTTGCATGGCTTTGGTGTTTTGTTCTGTACTGAATGGAACACTTATAATTATAAATGAATATATTTTTTTTTGGGAAGTGCATTCATTAAGTTAACATAAAAAGTGACTGTTATATATGCGTATAAATTTTATTGAATATTATTTTTGGTGACAACAATTAAATTTAGAAACAGTCAACCAAAGATAAACAGAAAGTGCCACCTGTATAATTACATAAACCAACAAACAACAACAAAAACCGTTGCAGCTCCCAAAAAACAATTGCGGCGGAGCCGCAACAAGGTAACTAGTTCTATTAAAATTTTCAATTAAAAAATAGAATATCAATATACACATATTTATCCATTAAATATTGTACATAAATTCAATATTGTACTTTGCTATTAATATTAGGACAAATTGAATTATTACATACAAAGAATGTGTTCAATCAAAATAGTTGAATTAGCCAAACATTACAAGACTTTTATTACAGAAAACTATTTCTAAACGCTAAAATGCATTTTTCTATAGAGTAGAAAAACAAACAGAAATTATACATGTGCAACCTTATATAAATTCAAATTTCGAACAATCCGAAAGAAATTTTCTTAAGTAATTGAAATTTTGTGTAAATGTTTTCTTATTTTAAGTGATCTTAAGTGATGAGATATACTGAGATTAGTCAAAAAAATCAAGGAAAAAACAATTTTTCTCCATTTGATCCAACAAAAGTTATTAGGATAACAATAAAGATGGTTAAATTTTACAAGTTCCAATACATGCAGTTAAAACAATTCTTTTCCATTGGATCCACATGTTAGTTTTTGGAATTTTTTTCAATTGAGCATTACTAATTTTTAGAATTTTTTTTTAAGTTAGCGGTTTTAAATGCCAACTAATAATTTCATTGATAAAAAATGTATTTACAATGGGTCAAATGACTGTAATTTTTAAATCTACTTTTTTATTCTCATAAAATATTCTAAACTAATCTAGTATTCTAACCACCATCTCGCTCCATGACCAGACCCGCTTCTTCAATTGTCGCCGCACTCCGACGGCAACCGGATACTCACCATCGCGCTCCAATTGAGATGTTGACCACCCTAATACTTTAATCTCCATCTCGCTTCACGATCGGATCAGCTTCTTCAACCGCCGCCGCGCTCCGACGACGGTCGGATCTACTCACCGTCGCGCTCTAAGCAAGATGGGAACTCTACACCGCACTTTCGGCTCTGCTCGGCTCCGATTCCTCCCCCTCTCTCATTCTCCTTTTCGTTCGAGAAGATAGAACCGAGAGAGGAGAGATGTTGTATCGGGGATGAGAACTACAAGGTGTGAAAATGGTGAAGTTAGGTGGAGGGAGAGGAGGAGGGTGGCGGCGCGCGGTTATCAAAACTCTAGCTTTTGAGTCGCTTTTTTATCCTCAAATTTGGTTGTTTCAGCGAAGAGCGCTCTTCTTAAAAATATAATTTTTAGAAGTTAATTTAACATTTTCTAATTTTTATGAGTATTTTATTTATGAATTATGATAGTAATTTCATTTTATTGACGATTGTTTATTGTATTTAACGAAATATATTACTTCCAAGATAAAATTACTTGATTTATATTGTAATCATGATATAGATAAAAATCCAGATGATTACACTCCTTATTAATGATTTCCATAAATATACAAGAAATGTTATTCGCATTGCCAATACAAATGTTTATTTTATTAATAACTCAGCTTAATATAAATAATAATTATTTCAATTCCCACTCCAGTACCTGCATTGTACCCGCAGCAACAATAGAGAAAGATTGTACTACGATCCCTATTAATTAGAGAAGATTGTACTATGGTCCCCACTAATTATATGGTCATCTTTTCCAGTCTCCACATCAACCTTCATAGGTATAAATTCTTGGAACATAAAATATTAATATTTGCAAAATAAGATATAAATACTTGCATGCGTAAGTTGATATGATCATCCCCTTTTCCAATCCCCTAATCGTTCCCGCATCAACCTTCCTCTAATAAAGTACTAGGGACCCCGTATCCCCCCATCAACATTCCCTAATAGTCTCCGCGCCAACCTTCCTCTAACCAAAATAATTAACCTTATAGGTATAAATACTTACAATATTTGATATTAATAGTTTCAGATGTAATCCAGTGTCATATGTAAAAAAATATTTGCAAGTATAGGTATAAATTAATACTTGCGTGACGACGAGCCCGGAAGTACGTCATCATGGATCTCATTTGAAAGATACGTAGAAGATGTTCGTGGTTTTAGATTAGCAAAATTCTTCACAGATCATTAGAAATATGACAGTTAAGGTGCGGGTACTGGAGTGCGGGTACTCATATCAAGCTTCCTAATATAAAATAAAGATTGGACTTAGAGAAGACAAAATTGGTATAAAAGAAAAAAAAAAATCTCAAATCTGAATATTAGAATTCTTGCGTTCAAAATAGCACTCTCTCAAAATCTTTTAATCAGTAAAGGAAGAACCAGAGGAAGACTCCAAAATCTTTTAATATAGTCTTGATAGTCACTGCAAGTAATTTTAATTAGAAACAGATGTATTAAACAAATCTTTTAATATAGTCTTGGTAGTCACTACCAAAGCCTACCAAGTTCAAAAAAAAGACTCCAACGCGTAATTTATATTAAATGCGCATTATTCTCATCCACTCCTTTTCTTAATCTTGACTTTGCAAACGGGGCGCCGTATCTTTTTAATTAGAAATATTTAAATATATAGTAAAGTAAGATAGTTAGTTTTTCAACAGAATTTGAAGAATAATTATTCTTCCATCTAAACTTACTTATAATACTAACATCTCTATTTCTGAATTTAATCATTGAAATCTAAAAAATAACACTAATAAAAAATTTAAAGCACAGCTTATGTCCTTTAAAAAGACCAGGAACTCTACAAGTAAGAACCATATAGATATATACCTAGATAGATATACAAATTTTAATACATTCATTTTTTAATATTTTTTTTACCACTTTATTCTATACAAATTTTCAAATTTTTGTATGTAGATGCATCTTTCGTAAGCTAGATGTGTTTAACAGTTTGAATTTATCTTTTAAAATTAATTCAATAAATTTTAGAGTAAAGTTCAAAAAAAATTGATGAACTTAACAAGACCTTATTCTACTCTACTACTTTTACACCTCAAGAACAATTAGCCGGAAAAAATATTTCCACATGTAAAAGACATAATGTTATATGAGGAGGGTTCAAATGCCTCTATTTTTTGTGCCTCCACTATGCTTTCATTTTTAACCGTTAGATGTGATCTATATTATTTTCTTTATGTGCTCATAAAAAATTTCACATTTTGATTTTGTTTTTATGTGAATCAATAAGTTAAAAAATCAACGTTTAGAAATTATCCACATTAGTATGTTTTTACAAGCTCTTGATGATAACCAAAACAAAGTTAAAATATCATAATTTTTTACACATGCATAGATAGAATTATGTAGATCATATCTAACGGTTTTATTTTGACTTTTAAATTTTAAATTATTAAAGTATTAAATTTTAAAAATTGCACAACGGAGACAGGGGCGGAGCCAGACTTTCAGACTATGGGGGTCAAACGTGAATGGGGGTCAAGCATATAAAATTTTTCTACTACGAATGGGGATCAATTTCACACTATCTATAATATTTTACTTTAATCTATATTAAAATAGAGTATAAATAAAAAAATTTAAAATAAATGAGAGTCAATTGACCCCCATTCACTGTATGTGGCTCCGCCCCTGAACGGAGACACACAAAATTGAGGCATTTGAACCGTCCTCGTGTTATATATATACTAGCAATGTGAATGCATTAAAATTGCTTTACAATGTGAATGCACTAAAATTGCGTATTGTGTGGCGTGGACGACTGGAGGTGCCCGTTGTTGCGTCAGCTGGAGCCAATGATGACTGGGGTTGCCAGGTGCAACCATCACACCATCACACCACAGCATCAAAAATGAGAGGTCAATTTGGGTCCGATGTCCATCGGACTCAAAGTGAGTTTGATGGGTTCGATGACCGTCCGATCTGCTTTAAGATTTGTGCCAGTAACTTTCGCGTCTGCATTCGTGCGCACAAATCTTGAAGCAGACCGAAAGGTCCCGACACTCATCGGACCCAACCTGCTCTCAAAGTTTAACACAGCATCAAAAATGAAAAGTTGAATTTGAAATATGACAGGATCTGCAATATCTTTGGTCAAAAGTGACGTAAGCACATGATCATCTTAAATATTATTTCCTTCCCCCCCTATATCTCGTAAGCTATCGAATACAATTACATTCCAAACTTAATTAAGCTCTCACCCGTACGTTAATTCCCAAATTTGAAAACAATCATAAATGGGGGAAGCCGATGCAGCTGGCCATTTGATGGGTAACCTCCTGATGCACTCCCAAGACCGCGCACACCATGCCTTCATCCGTGCGGCCAATGCAAATACACCAGAGCAGGAGAACATCCACCTTCGCTACCTGGGTAGGCGCTTGGTGGCAACGGGGCAATTCGACACTGCAGTCGCGTACCTAGCCTTCATCAACTACGTCCCGTCGTCAAGAAACCGGGCTTATCCACTTCCAACCTACATGCATGTGATCCCTCGAGTCGTTCAAGCTTTCACCTTCTTTTGTGGGATCACCGCTATGGCCATCGGCTGGCTCTTGATCGTCAACGATAACCCCCGCCAACACCGTCATCTTGCAAAGGTAATCCTGTTACCAATCATGTTTGCATCTGCTTTCGCCTTGGGAATGTTACTCTTGGCGGCCTCACCTTCTTCGGGATGACATATACACACACACACACATATGTATATATGTACGTACGTATGCTATTGTAATAATCGATCTACCAGACATTTGTGTTTGTGAACTAGATCTGTGTGCTTGCAATTGCTTTACAATTTATCAAAACGCAGTTTCATGTGTGATTTAATAGACTTAGTGCAAGACACAAGTCAAACACTCGGTTGAGGAGTGGATTCCTGTGGTGGAAGATGCTGTCCCGCTAGCACAGTATATGCCACTAGAGATAGTCGTCTATCAACCTCCAGAGGCTCAAGCACAGGAATGAAGTGGACATCGATCTTATCCGATTTTGTACTTAGTTTATCACCCCAGCCCTCTACTATGTGGCTTAGTTAGTGCCAACTTAGAATACTTTTGGAAATTGGCAATCTCGAAAACTTGATTTTTATCTTTACTTCTTGATTCAATACTTAGTTCTGATTGTAGTATACCTCATGTTGGGAGGTTATGGACCAGTGGGCTATCATTACCTCATGTTGGGAGGTTCTGAACTTGATTGCTGGATGACTGCTACTTGTATTTAAAATTTCAGCAATGAAATGGGCATCTGCCTTTTTAAAAAAAAAAAAAAAAAAAAAATTTAATAGACTTAGTCGTACGTCTAGCTCAGCTCGTTACCAGCCGAGTGGCAAAAAAGCACACGGCTCGTGGCTTGCTCAGAAAAAGCTTGTTCGTTTCTGGCTCGATCCGAAAATGAAAACGATCCAAGAGCCACTTTTTAGCTCGAACTCTAATGTTGGTTATTCATGGCTCGCTCGCTTTGGAAATGAACGAACCACGAGCCACGCCTAGCTCGGCTAGTTGCCGGCCCTGCCCCAATGATCCTCTCTCGTGCGCCAACGTGAGCCGCGGTAGACCAAGTTGTTCAGCAAATTCCCTATGTATATTTGAGAACGCGTAAAGTTTGAAACAGGAGCATTTCACTTTTTATGGAACTTTTGTTAGTTTTTGGACAAATTAAAACTTGGCCTAATTTCTTTTAATTAGTACAATCATAAAATGTGCTAAGCATGGATTGTAGCATCAGGTTTTTATATATATCATGCATGTAGGTACCAACTCGATGACATATATCTCAATCGGTAAGTACCAATATATCAATTGACATATATATATCATAGAGATCTGGAACAAAAAAGTTACAAATGAATGTCTCAATTTATAAAAACTTTAGTACAGAAAGCACATAACAAAATGTCTACAAGCTAGAAAGCTAGCTAGCTAGTACGATTCTAACATAACAAAGCTTAACTATACACTTAAAAAAAAAAACAATAACTATCCGAACTCTCTTGATTCGGTTTAAACCGATTAAACCGGACCCGATAAACACCCCGAGACCCAATTTTCGGCTTATCGGAATTAAGAGGCGAAATGGAAAGGAAGACAGATTTGTGACCGTTCAGTCAAACTGGATTGGCCTCATTCCAAAGAAGGAGATCATCTCCTTTAAACTTGAAAAACGAATTGAAAAGAAAAGAAATAACAGTGAAGCTTGTAAACGGGTCCAGTTTAATTAAGTTGAAATTGAGAAACTAAATTGAAGAAAGCATAGGGGTGCAACTTAACATACAAACGTGCATGGCATTTTCTTGGTAACCTGACATGTTAACAAATGAAGAAGAATTCACAATATCCAAATGGAAAAAGTTAAGCCATGAAGTGTGCATGCATGCATGCATGCAGTAGCTCTAATTAATACAGCCACAACTTCAGTCACAGAGGATCCGAAAGAGATTAGTTAGTTAGTTAGTTAGTTAGTTAGTTACTAATCAACATTTAACTGTCTTGCTAATTAATTACAATTGATTTCAGGCGATTCAATTTGATCACGTTTGCAATGTTGTTAGCAATACTGTTAGGCAGCTAGTGATTGTAATAGGTGTTAGTGGTTGCCTATATAAACAGCATAATTGTAACACACAAAGATTAATGAAAATACAATTTCTGAGATTCTATCTTCTTCCTCTCTTATATCTATACCTTATTACTAATCAAGATCACTGTGAGAGAATAAAGTAATATCCTAGTAGCCGCGTGATCAAATTGAATCGCCTGAATTAAAATTTATAGAATTTAATGCTAATTAAATTAAGACTGTATTACAATGTCAAAATATCGTCATCTATAATAAAGTACTAAATCTACGAAAAAATAGAAATAAGCCTTGAAACTATTTAACCTTTTTTTTTTGTTTAAAATTAGTGGTGGGGTCAAGCCACCCAATTCTTTTAATTTCTACCAGTGTAATAAATGATTTCTCCTATCTAAATTTCAAACTCATGACCTCTCATACAAGAAACATGTGTCTTTACCATTATATCAGAAGCTGATTCTTCAAACTATTTAACTATATCACATCCTCCATAAAATAAATTAATTAGTTCATCCGATTCAATTTTTATTTTTATTTTTGATGGAATGGCTCTAGTGTCTATGTTCTCTCTCATCATTTTTAAAACTCACTTTTTTTTAAGTCACTTGAACTAAAAAACTTGTTAGCTACTATTGCAATATTAAAATAAATAAAATTCATTCTTTCGTGTATAATTGTTGGTTACACTTTAGTTTTATCCAACATAAACAAATATGAATTATACAAACCGGTTGCCCAAGTAAAAATCTGCAGCCTGAATTTTACTGGTTGCATTTATCCGACCGGGATCCGTATCCTCCCAGGTACCTGACTCAACACAATTGAAACGCACGGTCCAGATTTACTCTCAGCCGGTCCTTGCTCGGATGACGCAGGGACAGTATTATTTGTGCTTTGAGATTCGTGCCAAGTAACCTGAGGAGATGTGAATTCATCCGACCGGGGCTCAATGTCAAAGGAGTTGACCAAGTAACAAAACAACTGCAGATATTTTCTTCCTCTGAGTCTTCTGTTACACCAGCTACTCGAAATCTATGCAACAGTCTTCTGTTAGCATTCTCCATATCATCTATAACTCACTACACTGGTAGAAACATACTGCATAAAACAGAGATCGGAAACTGTCTCATGCACCAGACAAAGTGTGAGTTCGACATGCGCTCACCTCATGGCGCAACGCAGTCGCCTCTTTCCCGCACGCAACTCTTGCTCCTGCCCTCCTCCCTTGAATTCATTTCACCGAAGGTAACAGAATATTTCTTTTTAGATTCATACCGTCCGATCATAATTGAAGGCCCCCGATTCTGATCGGACGGTCTAGATCTAAACAGAAATATTATGTTACATCAGAGGAGATGGATTCTTCCTGCCCTCCGCGCCCAATTCCTATTAAATGCCTCCTCACAGTAACAGCACTTGATCACTCCATGGCGCTCGTTGGCCCGATCCCTGTCGTCCGTTGCCTCCCATCGGACGGACGACGGTTCCGACTCCTCTCCCGGAGGACTTGTGAGATGTACGGCTGAACCGCTGGCGAGAGAGGTTGAGGAGGGTTCTGTGCTTAATAAGTTCTCTATGTCGGATCTTGCTGTGGCAAGCCAAGTCAGTGTGGGGCTTCAAGGAAGAGTAAGTGCTTCTACAAATTGTTACCTCAATTTTCACTAGTAGTTAATGCTAAATTTGCATTTTATTCATTCAATTTCAACGCATGACTGGAATGCTAGACTGACGAGCTGATGTTTGAGGCTACAGTGTGCGATCCCAATCAGTAAGTTGTGACAGTTCCAATTTATTGAATCCATTTCTGTAGTACTCAATTGAGTGAGGTGTTGGCTTCTTTGGAATCAATCAATATCAATTTCAGTTGACCATTTTCGGATTTTCATGCTTATATAGATCTTTTGTGCGATTTAGTCCATAAAATTCCCTCAATCATCTTTCATTTTCCACTAGGTCTTGCCATGCATCATTTATTACCATTTTCCTCGTTTACTATTATCAAGTGATCAGATATTAGGAAAGAAGTTAAATATAATTATGTAAGAGTTTTTTCAAATTAACCCCTTATTTTTTCTTATAGTCCTTTGTACAATTCGAGAGTAGTGCTTCGGCATCTGGTGAGTACACAAGCTAAGCGAAGAGGCCGTAGAGCTTTGGAGGTATGCTTCTATTTAGGCACTATATATCTTCATATTCGTCAAAAAAAAAATGCACTTAAAATTAACAGAAGGATGTGTGTGATAATACCCAGGTACTACATAAGCTTGCTCGGCGACGGCTAATGTATCACTCTTATGCTATTCAAGTTCATGGTTATGTTACTCAGACAAGCAACACAGATGATGATCCTTTCATCTTAGTTCATGGGGTTAGTTTTTTTTTTTTTTTTTTTGATAAAAGGCAAGATCATACTATGAGACTGAAAAGTTATGTTCACGGGGTTAGTGCTTTTACAGAATTAAGAAAACTATCATTTCTACCATGACAGACAATCTTTAGTCTATTTGGAAATGACACTGGCTGTTACAACCCAGATTTAGTTTACTTAAGTCAAGTTTAATCAAGCATAATGCAAAATATGCCATTGTACTTCTGAATTTGTGTAATAACCAACAGAATTGCTTTAGAACCTCTTGCATAACCAAACTATTGCATTGTCGTGCAAGTGACTCAAAAATGGTAAAGATTGGATGCACTTTAACAACAGACCTCGTGTAGTTTATACTTGATATTTTTTCTTGTACAGTATCATGGAAGCTATTCTCTAAGGCACTGGCTGCAGTTGTCAGACTGGCTCCCAACACTAGAATCTACACTTGCTTTAGATGAAGAGTGGGTCAGACGGGTCGGAGACAACACAATTGGTGGGCCTGCTGTCACTCGTCAATTGCGGTTGACTAGAATTCTGATGCGGGACCTCTTGATTGGGGTACTCATTTTCTCATTTATTTTAGAGCCAATTTCTTCTGGAAATTTGTTCAGTACCCTATGTTGGTGCTGTATAAGTTGTTACTTGTTACACACTTACACTAGCTGACTCCATTGTTTAGTTTTGTTTTAACTGTTCTTTCTTTACTCTTTTGTTGTTAAGTTGACTAACAGAGGTTTTATGAGAGTGGGTCCTGAAATATCTAGGTTTTATAAAATGACTTGATATAAAAAAAGGAATCTAAATTTGGTTCCTACAGTTCTGATGATGGACCTTTTTGTAACTTGTGTATGTTGTTTTTATGTTTTATTCCTCGGAGGCATTTTCATGTATACTTGTGCAAAACTTAAGTATCATGCATGAGCCTTGGAAGTGTAAAAGAACAACCTCAGCTGCATCTTGCTTACAATTCCTTCTGCAATGTTCAGTTTTCTTGAATGAAAGAGAAAGTAGTAGTTAGGTACTTGTTCTTGAATGAAAGAGAGGAGATGTATTAGGTGACGTTTTCAGGTTTCAGTAGGTTCCTATGATATAGTTGAGGTGTCGTAGATGATTTTCGAGCTTTTTTTTTTAAAGCTTTGTTAAGCCTTTTCTGATAGAGATCTATTATATATAATTTCTTTTATAGGTCAATTATTTGCATAGTCATGGATTGGCACACACAGAACTGAGACTAGAGAATGTTCATATAAGCCCAGTGGATAAGCATGTCAAGGTAACTTGCTTCTCTCACATACAATTTGTAGCAGCTATCAAAACTTTTTTTACTGTTATCTGTGTTTATGCAATATGGCTTGTTATGGAATTGTTATCAATTGGTGTGATGTATGCTATTGATTCCTTTGCAATGTGCAATTAAAATCATAGTGCACTAAGGATGTACACATTTTAAACTATTGAAATATTATGTTATACATGATTATTTTCCAATGTAGGTTGGAATTCTTGGTAATGCAGTGGACTTTGATGAAAAAAAAACAAAAGAAAGCACAGGAAAGAACATGGAGAGGAGGAAGCGCATGATTGCATTTGACATGAGGTAAGATGGCAATGTTAGGTATTCACCATTGATCATCATTGTATCTTTATTTATTTTGTTCACTGTTTTGGTAACTGCTGCTCTTCATTTAAAATTAAGAGTAGTGTAATGGAACATAAAAATCGAGCCCAGAGTTGTCTGTCTTGGATAGATCAGCTTCTCCCATAATCTTTGAACATGGTAGTTATTGATTTTGTTTCACATTAGAAAAAATAAGGGTTTCTGACAAATGAACACAGACTCGAGGGAAAAAGAAGGAAAAAGACAAATATGAATTTTGATTCAGAAGTTTCTGTGGATGGTCATTTTTAATTTACTGAGCTACAGTTCATGTTTTTATATGTTCAGGGCCAAGTGATCATTCCTTAATTTTTCTAAATACCTGTGCTCATATACATTTACAAGGCTTTTGCAACTATCAACATTTTGGATACCTTTTTGCAACGATGGATAAATAGTTTGCTTTTCGCACCTTAAAGCGATGAAAAAGGAAACAAAAAGTATAAGATATTTTCATTTTTATCTGGATGATGAGTAATAAACTTAAATTTTTATTTCAATTTTTGACATACAGATGTTTGGGTTTCATAATGGCAAAGTTGGTCTTGAGGGAGCTTATGGATGCTTCTGTGTTTTCAGATTTCAAGTCATTCTTGTATAAGGTTTATATATTTTCATCTCTAATTGTTTTGTTCCAAAATCTTTATCTCTGTTGACCAACAGGCTATGCTCCTCAAGTTCATTTTTTGCAAATATTTGACCTTTTGTTTCTAAATATAAGATTTGACCATCTTCCATTTATTACTACGTGCCATATTAATGTTATTTATGAATGATCTGAGGTTGTTAGATGATATAGCTAGAACAGAAAGGTTCTGGTAGTTATGACTAACCAAATGGATTATAATATAACAATTTGAATATATATAAATGTGATTTTGTTGGTTAAAATTTTTTGTAGGGAAATGATCCATCATGTTTGCGCGAGTTCCTTCTCCCAATTCTTTGCCGCAACTCTCCATCTGGAAATATTGGCGTTCAGGTTGTTTATTCAAGATATGTTTAGCATTTCCTTTGAGCATAGACATAATAGTAATATATTTAATATATTTTGTGGGCATATGCATGCTAGCAAGGTTTAACAAAGCTTGCATGAATTTCACGTTGGATTTTTTTCGGGTTTCTCAAATGTTAACAACAGCTTTTGTATTTAAATTGTTATTATTATTTTATTTATAATTCATTTTCAGATGCTAGATAGAAACTGGGGGGCTGGATGGAATCTCTTGTCCCTTCTCCTTGCAACAAAGCCTTGTGAAAGGATAAGGTGAGAAATAGGGTTTGGAAAAAAGGAAGGGTATAAAATATCATGATGATTCCATGACCGTAGGAAGTGAAAAGAAGTATAAAATAAGATTGTTAAAATGGGATATCCACATCACTTGTTTATGCTTATCATAAGTACAATTTTGTTTTGCAGTTGCTTGAATGCGCTTCGGCATCCATTCTTGTGTGGGCCCAGATGGCGTGTGAATCCATCAATGGATTTGATGAGGTGGGGCTTAGGATCAACTGCAGTGCGCATGGCTGAAGATTATATCTATGGCCATCATCAGGTTTCTATTTTTTTTCAGTTCCTTTTCTGCACAGTAATGCATGGTTTGGAAGGTATTTTTATATATGTTTACTTCTTATATGGTCACTTCACAAAATTTAACTACAGGCTTACATAGCAATACATGCAAACCTGTCAGTAATAATAGTATTCTGGTTGAGTATTATCATTTGCAACTGTAGCAACAAATTATCCATCTAGGCCAGCCTTGAAAGTGAAGCTTAAAATATTATCCTTGCATTTAAGCTTACAAGTTAGAACTATAAACTTTTCTTTTTAATTTGTGCAGCGTAAAAGAATAGCTTACTTCATTGAGTTGATGGAACGGCTTAATCCCAACTCTAGCTTAAAGGTACTTGATCATTTATTTCCTTGGGGCGGCCCGTTCGACAATATGTGGAATAGTGAAAGAATAGAGGAAAAGTGGAATTTGGAATAAGCTTCTATTTCGTACTATTCCAATCATTCATTCATTCATTTCAATTTGTGTCATTTTTCATGTAGAACTGGATTCATCTGTTACCTGGGAGGTGGCGCCTCTTATACTCTACTGGCAGACACGTTGGTCTTACCTTCCGACAACCTTCCCATAGAGTGTTAATAACAGATGCATACCTCTCCTTCTCTGACATGTCCAGTGCAGACAAACCCATTCTCTCCATTTCAGCCAACATCTCCTTCACCTCCATTTCTACCCCTCACTGGCCCCATGACAAAATCGGCACTCCAGGATCTCTCCATGTTACCAGTAACACCAATCTCTCACCTGGTCGATCTTACGGCAATTCTAGCAACTCAAGTTACGGCAACTCATTTGGCAGTAATTGGGAGGTCCCACCGAGTTTACCAGTTGCGAAATTTCATGTGGGTGAGATTGATATATCCATGACTGTTGGATCTGATCCCAATGTAGACGAGGCTCAAGGAGTATTGAAAGAGGTACGAATTCAGATTCCTCAAGAGATGTTTGATTTAACTAGATTTGCATGTGGGACCTACATTGATTCAAGGTTGTTGGTTTTGAGGGGGGTTAACGGGTCAGCATTACTTTTCACAAGATCATGTTTCTGAAAATTGTTGGTGAGTTTTAGCTCTTGTTGATTGATCTGTAGTTAGCTTGTAAATGCCATGAGACTTCTCTTTTAATTTGTATATTCTTTTGTATCTCATTAAAGCATTATGGATGAATATATATTATAGGTGGCCTCTAATTTTTCATCTCCTAAACAATATCAATTATTTTTATCAAATTATTTTTTATCATTTTTTTTACAAGAAAAACTGAATAATTGTGTATTGATGCAATGACCAAGTGTATATTGACGTAATATTCAAGTTTGCATATCAGCAAAAGTCAAGTATGAACTTGGTCCGGAAAATGATACTGGCAGATCAAAACAGCCGTTGATAACCTTCAAAATGTGTTTTAAATATATCCAATTTAAAATTTGAAAAGCAGATACAAAATTATCCAAATTCGGATTTTTCTTTAATTTCGGATATCAATGTCGATGGTCTATATATGACTTTACTTTAGATAAGGATTATGGATATTAGTATTGTGTCTGTGCATTGCAATGGAAATATATTATAAAAGAATAACAAAATCTCATAATATTTTTATAAAAAATTTAGACTAAATGATAAATAATATTTCTTAAATAATATATTAAATGACATTTACATATAAATAACATTCCTTTAATGATATACTAAATGACATATATTTGTGATCTTTTTAACATATTTTCATAAAAAAATTTCAAACAAAATGTCATATTAAATGACAAATAACATTCCTTAAATGATATAAAAAAATAGAAAGAAATGAAAACATGACCAATTAATTATCAATCAATTCAAAAGTTTCTTAAATGACATTTAAAAAATATAAAGAAATCATGACCAATCAGAAAGATGATACAATTTGCATGTAAAGTGTACGTGTGGCGAGTACGTGTTAAATAAATTTAGAATTCTATACGTAAAAAAAACATAAAAAAATATATAGAATCAGAATATTTGATTTAATCAAAGTCCGTCTACATACTTAATATAAGAATGGAGATATGACGGATATAGATATAGAAATTGATATTTGAGTGAGGCTACGGTGCTATGCATAGCACGGATTGGGTCCGTGCTACGGCTCAAAATTTGACTTTTCAAAATCCGTGCGGTCGATCCGAACTGTTCAACATGATTATAAAATAAATATGTACTTGCAAACCAAATTTTACATTTTTTCGAATTTTTTTACTATTTTTTCGAAAATCACTTGACTGAACATTATGGACCATCCAAAAACAGCCTATTTAAAAAAATAGTAAAAAAATTCGAAAAATGTAAAATTTGGTTTGCAAGTACATATTCATTTTATAATCATGTTGAATGGTTCGGATCGACCGCACGGATTTTGAAAAGTCAAATTTTGAACCGTAGCATGAACCCAATCTGTGCTATACATAGCACCGTAGCCTCACTCTTGATATTTTCTAACGGATATGAACGGATTATATTTGATTCGTCTCCAGAACTAACAACTCATCCATTAATAGGATATGAAAGAGGGATTGGAAACTAATTCATTGCAAAAGGCAAAACTTGGATGAGAGATTTTGCAATTCATTTGTTACTAAATCCAAATTACAAGTTGTAACTGATTACTAATTAATTAGGAGGAATGAAAATGATTGAAATATGGAAAGTACATCTGAGATGGATTAGTTATATTGAGAAAAATCTGAAATAGGAAAGGATGAATGGTCAACTTTGACCCCCACCAAGAGGAATTGGTAGTAGCAATTCTAAAAATGAGAAATTACAAAGATGAGGTGTGAGTGTGACATCTTAATAGCGAAAGATGAATTCATAACATCTAAGGTAACATTATATTTATGTTTAGATCCGGACTGCCCGATTAGTATTCACACAAATATTAAAGAAGTCTTATGTATTTTATCTCGGACTGAATTGATCCGTATTCTGATTAGACGATCCGGATTTAAGCAGAAATATTATGTCGGCTTAGAACAATAGTTTAGAGTTTAGACCATTGATCTCCCTCTACTATGGGCCAATTTCAATAAAAATAATAATTTTGTTTGATATTTTGAAATGCAAAAAACAATTGATAAAATTTATTATGAAGCACTTTTAAGGTTCTAATTAGGATAGTATGAACACTTGTTGGTTTTAAAGGGTTTTGTGTTGGCTTTTTGTTAGTGTTTGGAAGAAAAAGTGTTTGGAGTTGTTTTGCGGAGGTTTGAAAGATTTTTTATTATTGATTTTTAAGATGTTTAGAGGTTCTTTTCATGGAAGTTTTGAACAAACTTAATAAAGATGCTTAGACACAGAGATTAAGGTTTTCATAACAATGAGTGAATTTTTGGTAAAAGTGAAAAGCAAAAGGCTACCATATCTGAATTAAATAATTTTACCTTCTAAACATAAAATAACAAATGTTGATTAATTCCTTTATTTCATTCATGCTACCATATATGAATATTTAAAGATAAAAAAAATGCAAGTATAATAACAAAAAATAACATGCTAAAATATACTATCCTTATATCAAAAAAATAACATGCTACATATATAAAAAATTAACAAAAAATGATGATAGAAACATAATAGAGGATAGATCATAGATAGATATATAGATTCATAGATGAACGCCAAACCCTGCGACAAGTCGCGTCGCTTCTAAAGAGTCGAACGGGAACCCAATCTCGAGAGAACATAACTTACCTGCTCCTGGTTCTCATTAAATAAACCGTTCCTGTTACATCTTGAAGGACCCCACATCTTACCCGACCCCACAAGTCATTGATTTTGGTCCATATACGATCCAGTACTCACTCCCATTTGCGCCGAAACAAAAAAACAAAAACAAAAGTGAAAAAAGAAAACCAAAAATCCCATCGTCTCCTCACCCCACCCTCCCCCCCGCTCTCTCTCTCTCTCTCCCCGCCGCCTCCTTTCACCCCCATTTTCTTGAATTCTCTTTCCTTTTCTCTCGACCAAATCTCCGATCAAATTTCCTTCCTTTTTGGGGCAATACTTATTCCTGGAGGATTAGCGGCGCCAACTCCGATCGATCCCGCTAGGGTTTTGAGTTTTTACAGCGCTTTCTTTCAGGGTTCAGGATGCCGCGGAGTTCCCGCCACAAATCGTCACACAAGTCGCAGAGGCGAAGTTCGCCCGTTGACTGGTCTGCTTCCGACGAGGAACGCGAGTTAGAAGCTAGGGTTTCGAAGGATTTAGAATCTGATAAGAGAAAATCATCTCATTCGAAGGAATTGAAGGAATCTAACAATGGTCATGCGTCAACAGATCATGGAAAGAAGAGAAAGGAGAGGATTGAGTCCAAGGATGAATCTGCTGCGTCAGATCGTTGGGACAGTGGGTTAGGCAAAAATGGAGATGACAATTCATTGGTAGATAAGAGGTCGAAAGGAGATGTTTACAATACTGTGGATATTGAAAAAGAGAGAGATAAAGATAAATATTTGAAAGAGGAATCTAAGAGCCGGTCTAGTAGGAGGCATGACGAAAGAAGTGAGGAGAAGCGGCGCTACAAGGAGGAGAAAGAGAGGGACAAAGAGAGAGAAAAGGAAAAGGAAAAGGCAAGAGAGAAAGAGAAGGAGAAAGAGCGGGAAAAAGAGAAAGAGAGTGATAGAGAGAGGGAGAGGGAGAAGGAAAAGGATAGAGATAGAGATAGAGATCGAGAAAGAAGCAGCAGGCGTGAGAAGTACGAGGAGGAGAAGAGAGAAAAAGAGAAATATGAGGGGGATAGAAGAGAGAAAGAGATGTATGAGGAGGACAAGAGGGAAAAAGAGAGGCATTTGTTGGAGGATAAGAGAGAGAAGCACAGGTATGAGGAGGTTAAGAGAGAGAAAGAGAGGTATGATGAGGATAAGAGGGAGAAAGGGAGGCATGATGAGGCTGTTGCAAGTAGAAAGAGAGAACCTGAGACAAGTCGAATTGAAGAAGGGAATAGTGCGAATAAAGATGTCGATATTATTACTGGTTAGTTATCTGTTTCTGTTCTTTCTGAATAGCAAACAATAAATTTCACCTCTGTTGAAGTTTAATGATCATTTAATGTGTAGAATTAAAAATGATCATCTTTTGTTGTTTTGCATTTTCAAATAAATATGGTTGTTATTTTGGTTAATTAGATAAAGATTCACAATCAATTCTTAGAAAGTATTACTTTGTAGATAAATATTTGCAAGTGTAATAGATACCATCAGATGAATGCGATTTTGTGTTCACCTAATTGACACTGTTTCCAGTATGTGTTGGCTGGTATATGAATGGTAGTGTATTAGAACCAATTGGTAGTTAAAAAGAAAACAATATGGAGGTATCACTGGCACCAATGCTTATGTTATAGATTTATTCTCTAGTAGAGGATGGTTGTGGTTTTGGATTGGTCATGAGTCTGAATTTGGTGACATATGAATCCCCTTCAAATTTTGCTTCTTTTAAGTTGAGCTTATGTGCTTCTCAATTAGCACCTTTCATGAAAGTAGTTCTTATATAGCGATTGTCAGGGTTATATTAATCTATAATTTGACCTAGTACTTCATTGCCTTTTAACAACATTTTTATGTGTATCTATCATGCCTAACAAATGGTAATTCTTAACTGTGTTGCATTAACGTTTTGTTAATGTACATTTTGAGCACAGAATTTGATCCAACTGAGAGGGAGCAACGTGAGAAGCACTCCAAAAGAAGACGTGATGAAATCTCTCCAGAAGAAAAGGAAAAAGAGAAAGATAGAGAAAAAGAGAAAGACAGGGAAAGAGAAAAAGAAAGAGAAAAGGAGAAGGAGAAGGATAGGCACAGAGATGAGCATTCGAAAAGCCGGAGCTCTAAGGAGCACAAATCTGAACCGGACAAGTACAAAGACAAGCACCGAGATAGGGATAGAGAGAGAGATGATCGTAGAGAGAGAGAATATTACGAGTATAAGAGCTCTAGAGAAGGTAACCGGTCGTCAGAGAGCCGATACAAGAAGAGTAAAGGATCTGAGGCTGACCTGTATGATACCCGTGATGAGTACCCGAGTAAACACAAAGATGGTCACGCAGGCAAAAGGGGTTATGAGACCACAGAGGATCGACATGAGCGGGATGTAGAAAAGGAGGATGTGGAGAGGTCAAGGGGGGAGTACCGCTATGCTGAAAAGGAAAAGGAAAAAGAAAAGGAAAAGGAGAAGGAGAAGGTGGATTCCAGCCCGGGAAAGATCCGACTGAAGAGCTCTCCTGCCTCAAGCTCATATCATGACAGAGAACAAAACAGGTATAGATTGTTAACTACTGGTGGTAACATATCACTTCGATGGTGTACCAGTTAAGGATCAGGTTTTAGGAACCACTGATCCTTGTTTCGTATTTATCATGGATTTTAGTAGCAGCTGGTAGTTAGTACTGGTCAATTCTAATTTCACAATTGTTTTGAACCCATTAGACTATTGTAGATTCATTCCATACAAATATCAAATATTCTCAAGTAATCACTTGTGGAAACTATTAGCAGCTAGTAAGTAGTCACTGGTGTACTGTTTGCATATCAGCTTCTTTTGTGACTGTGAGTTTACAAAGAAGGTCGGACATGTCATACCAAACATTTCACTTGTTAATTTTAACTATAATAAGAATTAATTTTTTTTCCAATTGTTTTTGTGAAACTTTAGACATAGGTCAAAGCCTATTGAGTCCCCAAAGAAAGAATTAATGCAAGAGGACAGGCCCCGTACCAGAACCTCCTCTACTGGTGAGCGCACCCCCAGACTTAGAGATGAGAAACTCAACAGGCCACGGGATGATGCACACTCCTTGGAGCTCTCCTCGGAGATTGCTAGCAGTACCCCTAGGTCTGACACCCATGCATCCCCCAAGTTTGTACCCGAAAAATCACCATCCAAATATTCCAGTGGCCGTGGTGGTAGTGGTTCCTCAAAATATAGAGACAGGGAAAGGGACAGGGACCGAGAAAGAGAGAGGGAATCTGATGTGGCAACACCTGACAAGATGATGATGCTAAAAAGAGAACCGACTCCAGTTGGCACATTTAACCGGAGTAATAGCAGTAGTAGTTACCCACCTCTACCATATGAAGATGGAGATAACCGAAGAGATAATGGGCCCACCGACAGGAGGTTTCACAAGAGGGGAATTCATTCCCATGGGAATAACAACTGGAATGGTGCTCCTAACTGGGCATCTCAGGTTAATAACGGGTTTATGCCACTGCCACCTGGGCCACCACCTCCTTCTGGCTTCCATCATTTTGCACCTGGCCCACCACCTCTTTTTGGAATCCGACCTCCACCTCTTAAACTGGGCCCTTCTGGGGTTGGAATTCAGTTTCCTATGCATGATCCGATGGATCGGTTCCAAGCCCACATGCGGGGCCCATACGGGTGGCATAATAGTGGTGGTAATAACCCGTTAGTGGATGATTCATTCCCACCCAATTTGTGGGGTCCGGCAGGGAATGGTATGTTTGGTGCAGAGCCATTTTGGGATCAGAATAGGCCTCTTCCTTCTTGGAAAGCACAGGGAGGAGAGGTGCTGCCCAATAAAGAGCTGATTAATATGTCTCAGAAGGAGATTGGTGCAACAGCATTAGATATTAAAATGGAAGAACAGAGTATTAATGAACTTTTACGTAGTGAGAGTGTGGAAATTAAGGATGAGAGTGTGAAAGATGCAAGTTTTGTTGAGACCTCTATAAAGGAGGATCTAATACCAGCAAAAGTGGTTACTGAGGTTGATAAAGTGCAAGAACCTAGTGTTAAAGTGGGTAATTTTTGGGAAAGTTACATACCAAGGGCTGGTATTTCCCAGAACTTGGTTGATATGGAGATGCTAAAAAAATGTACTTCTGCAATAGGAGAGTTGGAAAACCTTAATGGAGTATTTGATATGTCTCAGGTAGGGTTGCAAATTGATTATTATATTTGGGGGAAATTGCTGAGACTAATTTTTTTTTTTATATTCTTATTCATTGTTGTCAATTTTTTTTTTTGGGTTTTCAGGCTACTGATGTGATGGATGGTAAAGAGAAAAGAAATGGCATGAGTGTGATTGTTCTCAAGTCCCTTTTCCCCACAAGCAAGGATGAAAACTTTCAGGTATTAAATATCTGTAAGCAAAAATTAGTTGATGCCATTTACAAATGTGCTTATTTGTTTTTCTATGTTTTTGCAGAAAGCTATGTCTCTGTACAACAAGTTGTCGAATAGAAAGAAACCTGAGAGAAACAATGCTCCTGATTTGGAGGAATCAGAGGAGGTACTTAACATGGAAGTTGAAGTACCAGTAAGTGATAATATTATTACACCTGATCTGGGTAATGATGATAATATGGAGGTAGACAAAAAGGTTTCGGTTACCAGTAATTTTGTTTCTGATTCCGATTCAATCATTTTTAAGAATGCTGAGGAATGTGAGGAAGTAGTAATGAAGGAAAGTAGTGAGGATGGTTTAAGCAGGATACCTATTACTACTAAAAGTACACATTGAAAAACATTTTTTTTTGTTTTTTCATTTTGTCATTTTGGAATTTTCTATTTGCGTGTCCTTTTTGTTTTGAGGCTTTGCTCCTGGGCCTCTTGCTCATGTGTAGCTTGTTTTCCCTTTCCATGTTTTCTCGTTAGAATAATGGTGTTTTTTTCATCATTTTTTCTAGTCCTCTTTTGGTTGAAATTTCATTTCGGGGGAAAATTAGGTTGCATTTAGCGGTTGCTCATAGGTTCGTTTTCTTTTATCTAGCACTAAAAAGTAGGAAGAAAAGTGGCGTTAGATTAAGATAGTATTTTATGAATGTTGTCAATTTCTAGCATTCATTAATATTGTGGATGCTGGTATTTGATAGCGTTTTGTTTATATCTGAGAAAGTCCATTTTAAGATTAAAGAATTAGATTCATCTCAAGTACCGGACATTATGAGTTTTTGAGAGCGTCGATTCCTAGGGAGCATTTAATATTATTTAGTGTAAATCATTCCGTGGTGATACCGTGATAGTTTGGTTTGGGGAGTAAGTTGCGCTTTCTTATTCTATATATCAGAATCAAGTTTCATAGGTCACCAAATACTTTGATGACCATCAGAAGCAAACTCTTGTCCTTTTGAAGGTTCACGTTCATATATTTTTCACAATTTAAAATATATAAACAGTTTTTTGGTGTTTTGGCTCAAAATAAGAACAAGTAAAAGAGGGGGCTGCAGGCTCTATTTAGAACAATTTGCTTGTTTATTTTATCAATAATGCAAAAATGCAAATAATATTGTTGAATTAATAAAATTAATGTCAATTAAAATATACCAATAATGAAGCTGCATGAATTATGTATTATTTAGATTTTTTTTTTTTTTTTGGTATTTCATCTATGTTACTGTCTGTTTGTTGATTATGTTGTATTTGCATTTTTGCATTATAAATAATAACCTGATGAAGCCGCAAAACCTCATAACCTGATGTAAACGGTTGTTTTAGAATACGCATCTCTATACAAATTTTATAAATAAATCAATATATTTTCAAGTGAAATTAATTAAAAATTACAGGTCCTTCCAAAACACCAAAATCTCTATGTAATTGACTTTTATATAATATTTTTCACTTGACCAAAGCATTTTTCTTTTTACAAAATCACCACGACACCACCATTGCATAACGACCTCTTTCTAAGATTATTAGTTCTTTAGTTTTTGGTTGCATCAAATCAAGTCTTTTGCTTTTGCAACATGGTGCTACAAGAGAAGAGCGTAACCATCAGATGCTAAGATAGCTCAACATCTCTCTAATAATGGTTAGTTTTTCCTTTTATTCTCAAAACCAACAAATTTTCAAGTCTGCAAAATGGAAAGATTGGAATTCCAACATTTAGTAAGTTATTTATCCAGGAAAGGGCAGCACTTCCATCCGATCCACCTCAAGATGCGTGCGTGTCTCTTCAATATCCGTTGGGACTTGTTACACAATAATGAAAAAGAAAAGAAAAAAATATTTTCATAGATTGATTGACCCATCAATTATTATATTAACCTCAACTTCCAGAATTTACAAGAGCTGAAAATGCTGATAGCTAGCTCTACCTAGATTGAATTATTTTTCACAAGGAAAAAAATGAAGGATTGACTATAACAAGAAATTTATGGAAGAAAAAAACTATGCAAAAAATATATGTTAGAAGAAAACCTAGCCTAATTCATGAATTTTCTGCAATTAGGAGCTCCACACAAACAAGGTACTTTCAAATCTTCGCCTTCATCTGGGTCGAATAGATAGTCATACCTGAAATTTACAAAAGCAAAAACAAGGATTTAGGTCTGAATCTGGATAGTACACAAGCTCTCTATGTACCTCTTTCAATTTTGCAAATTTTTTGTTATAATAATGCCCCTTTTAACTGGTAAAACTTAGATTTAGGTTTGAAATTCATACGTTAACTCTTCTCTGGCATCAACATTTTTCTTTGCAATCAAAACAATTCGGCTCTCGTCATGGCCAACACTCATTATCCTTGCATAACAATTCGGATGGCACTGCACCAAAGAAGAAAAAAAAAATTAGGTTTAAGAAAGAAATTTAGAAAGGTCATTTAAATTTGATGTAGTTCTTACTGAATGATTAATTAAGCGAGCCACATTTCCTTTGTCAGTAGCATCCACGACCACTTCTTCACTAATTTTGAAGAGCTGAAATGACGAAAAAGGAGACATTGTCAACAATAATTAAATTATTTTATACTTGATCAAAATGTGTTCATTCAGTACAAAAGAGGAAAGGTTGAACTTACATAACAATCTTTTCCTTCTCTCCGATACTGTGCCTCTCTCAAATCAGCAACGATGCCCCGAACTTGTTCACCACGATACTCTAGAACCTGAAAACATATTTTATTGTCCATAAGATTGACATGCGAATTAAGATCATTGGTACAAGAGGCCCCAACCATGTATAGTAAACAAAATTCAAATTATGAGAAGAAAATTAGGTGTGAAAATTTACGGTGTACCATTTCTCCTTCTTGGATATTTCTACGGGCAAAGAGGCCCCAACCATGTATCCCTGATCTCCCAAAGCAAACTCTAGTATGTTCTGTCAACTGCAAAAGATTGATACAAAAAATGTAAGCAAGCAAATGATGGACACAAGCGAAAGTATATTTTTTCAAGATAAATTTACCTGTAAGTAATGAAGTCGCTCTTTGAAAGTAGAGAAAGACTCTGGATCCTTCTCCTTCTGCACAAGACCGATATAAATACTTGTAATTATACACTGTTTTTAAGTACGAACAGATACTAAGGAAAGAAAAACAAATGACATTACCTTAAGTGGATTTAGTCTTGCAATTTCATCCCATGAGTGATGGGTTGGGCCTCTTATTCTGTGTGCAATGGCACCTTCAGATGTTCTCTGAATAGCATAATTCAAAATATTATTATAAAAAGTTCCAAAAGAAACCTGTATATTTTAAGAACAAGTTTACACAATGCTAATTTTCCTTTTACTAAGATTGGTGCTTAACATTGCTTCTGGATTTATAAAGATTGATATCTCATTAAAATTTTGGAAACAATTATTAGACTGCTATTTTACTTGGTAATGTGTCTGCAAATTAACCAAACACTACTTATACATGTTTCTTATTTGCAGTTAACAACCAAAATCTTTTGCCCTGAACTTATTCATATCAATTCAATCAATCAAAATACTATATGTAATTTGACTACCAAGTTGCCAAAAGGCATGTGCTCTTCCTTGGAAGTACTGTAAAACATTGGTGAATGAAAATAAGAAGCATTTTCTCCCCTTTTTGGTGTAAAATTAAAATAGACATGTATATTATTTCTATTACCTTAATTTCTTTCTTCTTGTAGACTCTACATCTTGCACAACCCTCTTGTTCTTCTTCAATTTCTTGAGAAGGCAACGGTGGCAATGGATTTTCAACTGGTGCATCTTTTCTAATAAGCCTCAGCCCACCTTTTTTCTCCTTCGGTTTAGTTAGTTTTCTCGAAGAAAATACTCCTGACGGAGTCTTAATGATCAATACATTGTCAGGATTTGGGGGCCTGTATAAAAAAAATATATATATTATTATTATACACTCTTGTCATCAACATAAATTATCACCAAAATCAATAAAATCACAACTAGAAAAAGCGTGATGATTTTTCTAAAACTCACCTGTGTTCAGCACAATAAGAAACTTTTTTTGTTATTTGTTTGCGATTTTTCTCCAACCAGTGCAGCTGCAAAAGCAAATATTATAATCTAAGTCAGCATAAGGAGCAGGGTAACCACATGTGAAATTTGACCAAAAGATTTGAATTTCATTCAATGGTTAAACAGTATGGTACACAAGTCACCAAAAATAGACTAATCGCTTGTTAAAAAAAGACTTGTTTTAGATCAACCCTATTATACTATCTTTTCTCTCTAAAATACCTGATGCAATCCCCAACAAAGAAAAAGATTTGTTTCAAATGTCAAGGAAATATAGGGGCCAGAATGTGATTTTGCTACATTACACATGTTATTATAATAATTTACCTCCATTGTATAGCCAGCTCTTGATGCACACATAGCATGATAATGAGTTGAACACCTGTTGCACTGTGTGCAAGAACCATGTATTTGTCGGCATATAACACAAATCTGGAGAACAAAAGTATCAACGATGAAATAAAAACAATTTACTAGAAGTTAAATTTTTTTTTTTTTTTCTATTGAGTCATTCATACATAGAAGTTAAATGCTAACCTTCCGGAAAGTGATAGGTGCAATATTCAAGATCCCTACAGCAGGTTCCATTGTTTCATCACTAGCAAAAGAGACTTGAGGTTGAAACCAAGCACAGGTCACATGTACCCATAGCGAATCTATGTCAGTAGGCTTCAATGCACCCCCTGTAAATTACAAGCATAATACTCATTATCAGTTATCCATGCTCTGAGCAAAGTTAGTAATTATATGTCCGACCAATTCCTAGAAAATTAGTTCCCATCTCTGTAAAATTACTATAGAATTGCATATACTCAGACCGTAACTCAGAGAACAAGCCTATACTACTCCTATTTAATACCTTTTTAAAGTATACAAACTACCTCCTCATGTCTCCCTCATTTATGTAAAAGACATTGGAACTAGGGTAGTTTAGACATCGTTTGAACGTCGGAAAGCAACAAACTCAAAGGAGATTTCATATATCCTATATGTGACATTTCTTATTATTTGCAAACATTGCATCATACATATATTATCCTAGAAAAGAAAAATAAATAAGTACCTTTCATAGGACAGAGGCAACATTCTCTTTTTATGTCAGGTGTTTCACAAGCCCGGCATACCCAAGATGTGAAGTCTTGCGTGCCTCTCACACCATAACACTCTTGATGCACAACAATTTGACATATGAAATAGACAAATTACCATTCTCAGTAAAGCACCATTCATCTCATTGCATTCTTGAGATAGATCAAAAGAGTAGAAGCAAATTACCGGATGCATATAATTATTTTGTTGTAGTCCCAGTCTTCAACCCATCTACAAATTGCACACCTTTCGGTGGTCCATTTGGCAAGAACAGGATCATATGGCTCTGTAATATATGAAAGTATCCATTTTAAGTAAACTAAATATATAAATTACAATGCAGGAAAAGGAAGGTTCAAAAAATGCTTTATTACCATTTAAGGCAGCAAGGATCTTCTGTTTCCTCATTTTTGGTGATAATCGTTTCACTTGGTTTGCTTGATAACGCTCAATCTGTAAATTTTATTTAAAATATCAGTATAAAATAATCACTCGGTGCTAGATCCTAACCCAATAATCATCAGTTGGTGCTAGTGTAGAGGAAGTATAACACTAAGAAAATCACTGAAAAAAGTAAAGCTCTTTCAATAAAAATGAGAGAATTAAGAAAAGGGGGTGGGGGGGGGGGGGGGGGGGGGGGCATTTACCCATTTCCCAAGAGGCATAGGAGGGGTGATAACTCTAATTGTTGATCTCCAATTTTTACTTTTGCAACCAGCATGCCTCTCCCACTCGGTAAATGTAAACATTTGTCTCTTGCAAGGACCACAATGGCATGAAATCCTGCCAATTTTAAATTAGTTAGTTTTCCCCTCTTTTAACTCACTTGAAAGTCAAAGTAGAAGAGTAGGAAGAAAATAACAAATTACTGACCAATGCATTTTATATTTTAGAAATTGATCTGAGTTCATACAAAAAGACTGATACTAAGGCATAAGAGTTGAGATAGTGATTATTTAAGAAAAATTATCCGAAAAAATATTATGTATTATGTTACTCACAATTCATGGTCTGGTACATAAGTCCCTTCCATGCCATAACAACGCACTATAAGCTTATCTTTTGTAGGCTGCTGCCATCTGCATAATCACACACAATGCAATAGTTAGAAAACAAAAGTAGTACATACAAAATAATTTGATACATCAACAGTTCAGTAAGAAGCAGAAACTAAGAAAATAGTGCCATTAAAATACAAGAATTCAGAAATTCATAACAGAGATTGTGATCCTAGAAAGTACCTTGCTTGAGAGTTTGTTTTAGATGAGTCGGCATTAAAGTTGCGGCAATTAGGACAAGAATAACTGATATTCCGTATATCCTGTGTATTTTAATTAAAGAGCTATTAGTGGAATTTAGCCCCATAAAAATTGTCCAAAATTTATTGCAATATGACTGTTCATAAAAAACAAACCTTAATCTTGCTCAACTTTTTGTCACACTCAGCATGAACGAAAGCTTTACATCCTCGGCAACAGACCTGCAAATTCAAATTTACCACATCAAATTTCAGAGAGCACTATGGATAATAATAAATAAAAGTGAACAGCTTTAGGTGTTTACTTTTAAAACTATAGCACAAAGAAGGTTATGGAGACTTGTATCCAAAAAAATTGTTAAAAAAGGAAAGAAGAAAATATTTTTACCCATCTAGTACTTCCCACACGGCGACGACCTTTCTTGCATATAATACACTTTTTCCCTAACTTAGGTACCTGCAATACATACATATATAGCAGAGCAATTATAAAGATCGAAATTGAAAGAAAAGTGAAATTATCAGGGGATACTGTACATATTAGCATATAAGAAACTTAGTAATAGGTAAAAGATCGAGCCCTTACTATTCCCCTTCATGAGTGATTTTAATATTGCCAATGGCAAAAAAATAAGTTGAGTGATATTGCAAACCAACCTTTGTGCAGTTGCTGCATACTAATTGTTCCCCAAAAGACGCATTCTTATCAAGGCTTGAGGCACAACGCTCACAGTGTAGCTCAGATTTTCCATTCTGGATAAAAAGGGGAGGAAAAAAACTTATAAATAAAGAAAAACAAGTAAAATAGGAGAAATTTCTTCCTGGTGGAAAATTTTGCCTGGTATGGTACGTATGGCAAGATCAGGGGGGCTTAACATGAACAGACATCCAAATAATGCCGAAACAAAAAAAACTATTAAACAATACTGCACAAGATTGTACAAATGGCAGTACTGTACCAATACCAAATACCAATAAAGGCAAGGTGAGTAAAGTTAGGTACCAGTAAAATTGCAATCTGTTGTAGCAGAGAAATTATTTAGAACAGATTGCAATGCAATGGTCATAGATGATTCCTATTTGGCTGGTATAATCCAGAATAGGCTAGAATAAACCTTACTTGTATTCTTATTTCTAGTCTAATCAACCAGAACCAGAAAATAATGATTCACCTGAATATGAGAGTGGCTATCTTCATCATGATCTGAACAGGAAGTCTCTTCGCCACCTCTGACAGAATAGTCACATTTTGCCGGTTGACCAAAGGTGCTAGTAGCATCAAATTTCCCTCCTAAGAACCCGTGCTCTGCTAAAAATGCTTCTTCTATAGCTAACCTTAACCCACTAGGTTTTCTCCCATATAGCTCAGTTTGCCCCTGAAACCTGAAAAAAAAAAATAGTTTTTTCGTCTCAGTACCAACTTTTTTATTATTTATAGGATCAATAAGCCTTATTAGATCTCTAGAATTGCTTTGGTAAAAAGACCACTCAACAAAGGTTATTGTACATAAGATGCTATACTATTCCCAACAAAACATAACTTCCATAAAGCAGCAAAAACGACAAAGAATAAAGAGTGAAAAACCAATAAAAATAAACCATTTGGATAATTTTCATTGATCATAGGCATATTATGAAAGTCGACAGCAACAAGTTAACTCCTGGGTTGAAACCAATGCTAACAGTTGTTATTATAGGTGAAGTAATCAGAACTATTTGGATAATTTGTTTAACTGATTGACTTAAATTCCAATCAATTTTTTCCGAAACAAACCACTAGACATCATACTTATTGAGATAAAGCCTAAAATGGAATAGTTAACTGAACAAAGAACAGACCTGTCAACATTATCCAGAAATGGAAATATCCCTTCCAGCTTCACCCATGAATACTCCTGCAATATAATACAACAAAAACCCACAATAACTAACTACAACATCAAGAGGAAAATAACATAAAAAATATGCATCAATTGCACACATACCCGATCATTTCCAACTTCAGAGTAACCGAAGAACATCAAACAAAGTGCACCAGGTACACGTGGCACCCGAATTGCCTCAGGTGCATACTGCATTGGGTCTATAACTATACCCGGCCAGGCTGCATGTTTCTTACCCTTTTTACCCCACACGACATCTCCATATGCAAACTCTACCTCTCTTTCCTCTCCAATTTGCACACACAAACTCCTTTTTCTCTTCACAACATGGACACCATTCTTTCTAGGAGGTGGTGGCAATGATGTTGTGAGTTTAGTTCCAGAGATAGCAGGAGTATACTTCCTCTTACCAAAGTTTCTACAAGCACGGTATCTCTCTTCTTCATCTTGCACTGAGAGAAGATCAGGTAGAATTATATCATAATCAGGATCCTTTTGATATGAATCATCGGTTGCTGCATCGAAATCATGATCAACAAGTTTCTTCTTGCTCTTCTTATCCTTCTCACTCTCTTTCTCTTTCTTCCAGGGGTCTAGCAGCACCGAGTCATTGAACCGGGAAGGGAGTGCACGTGCCCTACCACGTGACGTCCGTACAACTGGAGGAGGACGTACGTCGGAGGAAGGCGGAGGGGTGGGAGAAGGAGGCGGAGAAGAAGACAGAGAGTCGTCGTCGCCGGGGATACCAAATAGAAGCTCGTAAGGAGAGTCTGGAACGGAAACATCGCCTAAGAGCTCGACAGGGAAAGGTTCATCCAAGAAATCCTTCCGCCGCTTTCGCCGGCGGAAACCGCCGGAGACGTGGGAGGTGGGACCCGCATTTGGAGGCCTCTTTCGAGAGGCGAGGTGGGCCCTGTCGCTGCGCTTAATTATCATGGAAAACCCTAATTGAGCGAGTGGAGAAGGGAAATTGGGAATTGGGATCTGATTGGAGAGGAGAGACGATTACGACTGAATTGGGGATAAAGAGAGAGCAGAAGGAATAGAAGAGAAACCCTAATTTGTTGGAGAAGAAGAGAAGAGAAGAGAAGGTGACGTGGGGTAGAAGAGAAGAGAAGCGAAGCGAAGGGAGATGGAGGAGAGATGACGAATTGAATTGTTGTCTCTCTATCTCTCTCTGTTTTCTCCTTGTCTCTCTCTATGCGAGTAGTATGCGACTATCTAAGCGATTCCAATAATAAAGAAAGGAAATTGTTATAATTTGGTCGTGGGATCATTCTTGCCTCTTTTTCAGGTGGGAATGAGATTGAGATGTGATACATGATTTTTTTGTTTCCTTTTTCGGGGATTTTTGTGCATTTCTGAAAATGTACAAGATTTGTGTGCACGAGCACGAGCAAGAGCAAGAAGCAAGTGTGTTGCTAGTACTACAATGTGCTCTCGGTACCATTGAGATGATCAAAGGTTGGTTTGTTGGTTTGTTTTTTGAGGGATGAAATCAATGATATGATTCGTTAGGGGGGAAGGAAAGAGATTTCAATTTTCTCTTACTTTTGCAAGAGACGCGAATAGACACTTGAATTGTACTAGTCCGGCATGGTACAACCGTACAAGGAATGTTTGAGGTGGGATGTGTTCTGGACTTCTGGTGCTGGGGAGGGGGCTAATTTTTTATTAATAATATTTTTTTTGCCTTTTTTGGATCCTCTCCTCTTCATCCTTCGAAAGAAGTCACAAGTAGAAGAGCAAAAATGGAGTAGTGGGATTGTGAGTAGGGGTTATTGTAATTATTTATTTATTTTCTTTCTCTCTTTTGTTCACTTTGGAAGAAATTAGTATGATGGGAAGATAGATTGGGAGAAAATGTAACAAATATGAAAAAGGGCTCTTGTTAATTAATTAGCACATATATCACTTCTACACCAAAACTTGTATTAGATTTCGTTACCATCTCCCTTTTTTTTTTTCTCTTGATATTCTTTTCACAAAAGACGAAAAATTTGTTCCTCTTATCAACTTTATATAGATAATAACAAATATTTTGTCAAGTTTATACATTAAGAATTACTTTCCATTTTTTTTTTTTTGTCTTTTTGGAGGTTTTTTGTGAGACATACAAGTCAAGGTACGAGAGAAGGATCTAGAACAAATCCCATGAATAATGAAAATTTATTGCCTATAAAGATTTTTTTTTTTGTGTAATTTTGAGATAATAAAATGAAAGAAGAGGAACAAAATATTGAGAAATAGGAAACTTACAAAAAGGCAAAGGGAGACGACGGTGATGGCTGAGAAGAAAAGGAGCAAGTTTTCTCTTCTCACAAGTGATTTGATTTCAACACTTTTGGAGGGTATAAGTGGAATTAATTTTAACCTTCTTCCTAATTTTCCAGATAGTGATGTGAGGTTGAAAATTACAACAGTGGATAAATAAACATGAACAAAGTTTGTGCAATGGCATGGGGTGTTGGTGTTGCTCTCTCTCGTTTTTCATTGGGCTTTGCTACTGGTGAACATTAGTAGAGAAATTTGGTAAAGAAGAAGATTAGATTTTTGTTGCAATTTTAGAATAAATTGACGATTGTGGGACTTTTTATTGTGCCTTTTGGAAAGGAGAAGGGAAGAAGAAATAGAGGCACAGAGGAATTGAATTAGTATTTGGTTTTGGGTTTTTCAATTTATAAAGTTTTGAATTGGGATTGGGTGTGTTGTGTTAAGTCAAAAGGAGAGGAAGAGGCGTAATAATAAAGTAAGATCAGATGAGGTGTTAAAAAAATCAAAGAGACGAATCTAAAACGCAACTTAATTGTAGTACCGCTTCATTGCTTAAAATTTTGTAGCATTTTTTTGAAACAAGAAAACAGATCGATTAAGAGAGCGAAAGAGCAATAAATCCTTTTGTGTGAAGATCTTCTTTGAAGGATGGTAGGTGGCCTTGTCGGGTATAATTTGGGTCCAATGTCTATCGGTGTGTCTGTCCGATTTGTTTTAAGATATGTGCGTGTGAATATCAAAGTGGATGTGTGCGTATATTGAAGCGGCACGTACGGATTAACCCATTGATTGAGTTCAATAGATGTCGGGCCCAAATTGTTCCCGCCCTCCGCCCTCGTGATCTAAGAAATCGAAGCGAAGAATCTTAAAACGCAACTTCTAGTGCATCATCTTTGTTTTTCTTTGCTTAAACTTTTGTATCATTTTTGGAACCAAGAAAACAGATTTTGCAAAACTATATAGATGGGTTCAAGCTCAAGAGGGAAAGAAGAACAAATCATTTTCTTTTGTTTTATTTTGTTGTGTGAAGATCTTTTTTGAAGGATCCTAAGTGCCCTCCTGACCCCAGAGAAAGAAAGAGACTGATATATGCAATTACTAAATTGATTTTGAAGAGGTCAATTTGTCAAGAAAACCAAATTAATGTCAGAATGAGAGTAGAAGAAGAGAAACTAGGGAGACAGTAGTAGGTTAGTTTCTCTAATGCTCTCGTGGCAACTGGCATCACGGGTCGACCGCATAGATGGGTGGGTTGTCGTGGTTAGATTTCCTCTCCGGCGCTAGCTGCTCTATGAGTTGACCAGATAGTATTTCATGTTTGCCGCTTGTTATATAAGATCAGAGTGTAGGTTTTACTATGCGGAGGGAAGCCGAACTCTTCCTTTACTTTCCTCTGTGCGATGCGTTTGTGGGGTGCGTCCTTAGGGGCATTGGTACCATCTTATCTATCGGCATCGATCGATCAAAAGCATATCGTGAGCTCGGATGAATATCAGTTTTCACATTATTTCAGAAAGAAAGCAGATGCAATTATTTTCAAAGTATCAAGTGGGAAACATATATATATATATATATATAGATGTGGAATGCAAAAAAGCAATTCTCTCTGTTTTAGCTTGCCCTGTTTCTTTGCTTGTTCGTATATCTTAATTGTTATATACTTTTTTTCTGCTTTAAAACTATACTTCTAAGAATAATAAATTTGTAAAAAAAAAAGTTTTATTTTCAAAGTATATTACAGTGTTATGCTTCATTACATTGCGTAAAATTTTTTGTTGAACATACCTCTATGACATACTTATGTATATTAAATATATATATAAATATACTTTATTTATATAATATCTGTAAGAGCATCTATAATGGTAATTGTTTTTAAATTGCTAATATGATGTGTCAATTGCTAATATAATTGGTGGGTTGTAGGCCAATTGCTAAAAAAGCAAATTTGCTTATAAAGCAAACGATTTTTTTTTTTAACATGCTAATACTCTCTCTCTTTCATATTGGCTCTAACTCATTTGTTCTCTTTCCTATTGGCTCTGACTCAATTTCTGGGATGGAAAGATTAAGAAATTAAAAGGAACTTAATTTTTAAATAGTGCTTTACAGCTGTTTTTAATTTTTTACAGATTGCTGGGTTGGAGATGCTCTAAAGTTATGTTCTATCTCAAATTTATAAAAAAACTTAATTATTATTTTCAAGTTTTATAACATTAATCAGGAAGAGACTAACACATAAAAAATCGAATTTTAACTTCATTTCTTCATATATACATTGAATTGTTCCTTATTTTAATTTTTTTAGTTTGCAGTTGCTTAAAAATATTTATCTCTAGAAACAGAATAGCAATTAGTTCTAACTTCTTAAATTAAATGGTCATCGTATTACAAACAAAAACAAAAAAACTAATTAAATTATAAATCGTTTAATTCAATAATACACTTACAGACCCGACCAATAATAGAATTGTTCCAATTTATTGATTCTATTATTATTTTTTATTAACACTGACACAATTATAATTAATTAATAGTGTTAGATTTGAAGTAATTAATGGTTAACTTGCAAATTAATACTTCTCAGTAAACTACTGAAAGAAATATTCAATTTCTTTACCGCACATATTCAAAAATATTTTATTTGCACTCCAAAAATATTAACTTAACATATAAGTTGTTTATATCCGAATTTATGAATTTTCTACTATATAAAGTTCTCACCACTATTATTTTTAAATGTTCATAATGAAATTCAAGCCAAATAATTTGTTAAATAAATAACAATACAGCTTTCAGATTTTTATCGTCAATAACATAAGATATATATATATATATATATATATATATAGATATATATATATATCTTAAATGAACAACTTATATGTGAAATACATTCAATAAAATATTATTTATTAAATAATTACGGCCAGTTTTATGTTCTTTGCACACTCTTCACCCTCTAGCTTATAAACTCCTTTTATTTTTTAAATTTGTTTTCCAAACAGATAGGAGGCAGATCTTGGTGTACTTCCAAGAATATTAAAATTTAATTTTTTTAATTATGTATATTAAAATTTAATTGAATTTTCTTCTTCTTTAAGTTTTTATATAATTTAGTTACTCTTATAAATTATCAAATGTTAGCTTATAATTTAGTGGTTAAAGTTGTGATTGTAAGAGACGTGAGTTCAAATTCCACCTACCAGACATTATACATTTTTACATCAAGAATAAATTTATTAATTAAATAATGACCAAACCTGCATATTGCATATACCGGTACGGATCTCATAGAAGTGTGCCACAAATCGGAATCCAGATCCTATGCATTAACACACCACAGTTTAGTAGCTTCTACGAAGATTTTCAAAAAAAAACACACACACTACCGTTTGAGTCTAGTTTCAGACCAAAAAAATCAATAAAATCGAGGAATCACAAGAATCAGAAGAACCAACAGAATATGAAGAATCTGAGGAATCACAAGAATCGGAAGAATCAACATAATCTGAAGAAGATATACCTTACATGGATAAGGTCGATTCTTATAAAGAAAAACAGATTTGACGGACAGTTGTCAAGAAGATTACAAGTTGTATGTTCCGCGTACATTTGAATCATAACAATCAAATATTTGATTGTTTTCTTTCGAGTGATATATGTCGTAATGATCTACAGGGCCCCTTTAAAGTTTGTACTAATATGTAACGAATGGATCAGAACTAAACTCAAACAGTGCATTAATGCAGAGGATATGAATTTCCAAAAACCGAGAGTCCGTATCCCCTTAGGTACCGGACTAAATACAATACTCTCAGCTGAATCAAAAGTAATACGATACATATTTAGATACAATAATTCGTTTTAAATTTGTGCCAAATTAAAACTAACGACTCAAATATCACTCCACCAGTCAAGTATTGCTGGATCTGAATTCAAATACGGACAACTAGAATTCACATCCTCCCCGGTACCGTAATAGGGAATCTTTTATAATTATTGGATATGGACCGTTCTTTTTAACTTGGCACGAATCTCAAAGCCCAATAATATTGCCGCTGTGCTAGCCCGAATCTCAAAGCGGCTGAGAGTTAATTTCAAACCGTAAAGTGAAGGGAATCTTTTAAGGTAATGGAGAGGATACTTGTTTGGACAACTAGAGATAAAAAAAAAAGAGAAAAAGTCCGAGAAGGAGAAAGGGATGGATGTGTGGTTTCTGGTGCGAGAGCAGGTTGGGTCCGATAGGTTTCGGGACCGTCCGGTTTGCTTTAAGATTCGTGCGCACGGATTTTAAAGCAAACCGGACGGTCCCGGGCGCTAATCTTAAAGCAGATCAGACGGTCATCAAACCCATCGAACTCACTTTGAGTCCGATGGACATCAGACCCAAATTGACCTCTTCTGGTGCAGTGTTTTTTTATGAAGAGCCCTTGGCTATAAATTAATTAACGATGACTAAAAATGACAACTTATACAATTAACAATTAACCCAAGTTAATCAAAATTCTTTACAGAAATTAATATAAGTTCTTTATATATTAATCACAATTCTGTAGAGAATAATCAATATTCTGTATAGCAAATGTATAGCATATTAGACACAATATTTTTCATTACAATTTTGACAAAAAATGTAGACTAATGGAAAATTATGTAATCAACCAATAAACATGTAAAATTAACTTTTTGTTTATAAAATATGCAATTAACAATTAAATTGTCTGATTAAAAGATAAACTTGCGCAATCAGTAAATGAAAAAAAAATGCAATCTATATACAAGCTATACAATTAAGGGGGAGTTTCATGTATCCCTTTCCAAAATCTTAAAATTACGTATGTCCCCTCTAAAATTCATAATATCATATTTACCCTTCTAAAGTTCAAAAACTCACAAATTTACCAATTTATTAATTTTTATAATAAAACTCATTTTAAATTTATAAATTACTCATTTTATCATTTCTTCATCTTTTCTTCTTCTTATTTCCCTTCGTTCTCAAAGAAATCATACAAAGTCAGTCCCCCGCTTTCTTATAGCAGCCAAGCATATGAGTGTTTGATGAAATGCCAACAAGAATTCATGCAGCATCATGAGTACGAATTCACATCCTCCCGGTACCGTAATAGGGAATCTTTTACAATTATTAGATCTGGACCGTTCTTTTAACTTGGCACGAATCTCAAAGCCCAATAATACTGCCCCTGCGCTAGCCTGAATCTCAAAGCGGCTGAGAGTTAATCTCAAACCGTAAAGTGAAGGGAATCTTTTACAGTAATGGAGAGGATGCTTGTTCCATGAGTACCCCTCCCACCATCTAGCTCCTTAAATCCCAGAAATCCCATAAAGACATTAAAATAGGTCTCAAATGCAAGCAATTGATGATTTACATTGTTTCTCTCATAGTACTTCTCGTTCAACTTGTATGATAAAAATAAGGCTCTGATTCCATTGAAAATTTTGTCAATGGAAATATATTAAATTGCTTCATACACCGTTGTATTGAAACCTTTGTTACACATCACAAAAATTCTGAACTTTTGTGAGAATGAAAGTGCTCTACTAATTATAACCTTTAAGGTATGTTTGGTTGGATTGAGAATAGACTATTTTTGAAGTTAGGTTATTTGGAATAGCCTATTTAGTATTTGGCTAGATTAAAATAGCTATAATAGTGAATCCAAACTTTTTGTCTTATTATAATAGACTATTCCTAAGAATTTTGATATTTAACTATTATAATAAGACAAACAATAGCTATTCTAGCTATTCTTGTTTTGCAACCAAATATACTCTTATGAGATTGTTTGATACATGCAGAGCTTGACACTCATGCACACCTGGAACACTATTGCAGAGGGGCAAATTGAATCGAACAGTCTAGGATCATTCTTTTAACTTGACACGAATCTCAAAGCACAAAAAATACTGGCCCCATGCGCTTTCTCCGAATAGGCATCGTTTTTAAATTAATCTAGGTCGTCCGTTTCAATTTGCTTGAGTTAGGTACATGGGAGGATTCAATTTTTTTTTTTTTTTTGTGAGAACTTAGCTGCAGCTGCTAAGGTTGCTGCTAGCTAAGGATGAGGATTCAGATTCTAAAAGGAGAGTGTACAAAATCTTTAGTTCGGTATACCTGGAGTTGTACCGAATTTCCGGTTCGGTACATATGTTTTTTTTTTTTGGGGTCAAAAGCCACTCAATGTATATCTTTTATTATATTTTTATTTTTAAGAGTAGGATTAAAATGCTTTATTGGTTTTTTGTCCCATAGTGCTCCAATATTATTATCTCTATTTCTAAAGTCTAAATAATCGATCCGAACCGTTCAACATGATCTTTATACTAAAATGTGTTTTAAAAACAATTTTTAGAATTTTTAGAATTTTTTTACTAATTGTTTAGAGAGGTACAAAATTACTATTTTTGAATGGTCCAGAATTTTTAAAACAGTGATTTTGTATCTATCTTAAAAAATAGCAAAAAAATTTCAAAAAATCCAAAATTTTGTATCCAAGCACATTTTAATATGAAATACATATTGAGCGGTTCAGATCAACTGCTTAAACTTTGAAAATAGAGATAACGATATTGGAACATGATTAAACATAAAACTAATAGGCCATTTTAATCCTACTCTATTTTTAATTACGTTTAAAAAAAATGGTCCAACTGCTGCTCTGACCATGTGGGCCCATTAGTCCCTCTCCCTGGACATGGTATTCCAATTAATTGAGAAACAAATATCCAATAAGGCGGCTCACAGAACTGGTGTAATCCTGGCTGTAGCCTGTAGGCCAACTAGTATTACTGTGGATTGTGGAGAGGGTTTGGTGAGAAGTGACAAGTACAATCAGCCTAATTATTAATACTAATACTAAATTCACACCCAATCCCAATTCTCTGTCTCACATAATAATCACTAGACTGTGTGGGTCCCACAGTACAGTATAAGAGTGAAGAAGGAGAATTTTTATTCATAGAAATTACTAAATAATAATAGAATAGAAAAGAAAGAGTATTATCAGAGATATACTTTTTTAAATAGTACCAATCTAAAATGTAATTTTCTATGAAATTGGCCCCACCATATAAGTGTTTCTACGTATGGATAAATCAGAGCCAGTGTTGTAAAATACGGTATGGTACCGCCAAGCGATTAATCGAAAATAATCGGGAATAATCGATTAATCAACCATAATAGGAATAATTGGCCGATTAGTCGGAAAAATCCGTGACAGTTTGGTCGCCGCCAACGACTAATTAATCCGCCTAAACAGCCGTTTTTGACAACATTGATAAGAGCATCCCATACAGGGACTTTATTTGAAACTATGGATAAATCAAAGCCCTTTTCTGCAAAGTAAATCAGAATTGAATAAAATAAAGTAACAAGCACATAAAAAGGTCCTTAATGATAGCTGAACCACACCAACTATGTCTATCTGTCACATTATCCACTTTTCTTTTTCTCCAAACAAATAAAAAATAAAATAAAAAACATGCTTGACTTTTGTTTAATTAGTTGGTCCACTTAGAACATTAATTATTGATCCACCCCTTATTCATTTTCCCTATTATTAATACATATATTTTTCTCTTTATTATATTTTCATATTAATTTCTATACTGACCCATCAACTGTCATACATCTTTTGACAATTGAATGCACCTGTATACTTTTTTTTATTTTACAACTGTATTATATTTAATTTACGTTAGAATCAAAGTATAATTTTCAAAATTTTCCGGTTAGACCACTCAATTAAATATAACTAACAGTGTAACAAAATATTTACTGTTTTTCAACGACACCATCTAATTACTTGATTTTATTATTTCAAAATATGATGTGAAGTTAGCATGTAATTAAGCTTAATAAGATGGTTGGTGAGCTTAATTTAAAAATATATAATATGTTAGATTGATTAAACAATGAATTTAAATTGCTGCAACTTAAAACCGATCTATCTGATGAATAATGTGTTTATATGTTAATTCTGTTAATTTTTAATTTCATTTACAGTTAAGCGGTCGAAAAATGATTAAAAAGTAAATGTATTAAATTAATTTATAAATCTTTTTTTCATTGTTCGACTTTATACTAAATGAATTCAAAAATTTATTAAAATATAAATAAATCACAAATAAAGTAGATCATCCCTAAAACTTTATCTTTTAAAGTCAATTCAATATAATTTAAAATTAAACTCATCAACAATTTTAGTTGTCGAAAACCATAATAGTTCAAAAAAAAAAAAAGTTGGATAATGCTGGGTGCGGAGGATATTTTGGATTCAAACAAAGAGTAGAACTAGGGTGCTCCTAAGCTCACCAAGCCCTTCGTGAGCGCGACTCTAAAACCTATCGAATTGACTTCAAACGACATTTTCAAACCGTTAGATGTTCAATCTATATTAAAATGTGCTTGGAGACCAAATTTTACATTTTTGGAATTTTTTTACTATTTATTAAGATGGTTTGAAAATCGCTGTTTTCCAATGGTGCATAATTTTAATAAAAACAGCGATTTTCAAACCATCTTAATAAATAGTAAAAAAATTCCAAAAAATGTAAAATTTGGTCTCCAAGCACATTTTAATATAGATTGAACATCTAACGGTTTGAAAATGTCGTTTGAAGTCAATTCGATAGATTTTAGAGTCGCGCTCACGGAAGGGCTTGGTGAGCTTAGGAGCACCCTAGTTCTACTCTTCAAACAAAAATTCTCTCACTCCTTTCGCATCCTCTCCAGTACTATCACAAAAAGCTTAATTCAAAGAGAAAAAAGCGTCTCCGGTGTCAATTGAACTGGAGATACCTGTATTTTTTGATTTAGTGCTTTCTTTATAACAACCTCCCAGTCTCTCTCTTATTTGAACTCATTAAAATCTCAATAGAGTAAAAGAAGGGCCTCTCTCTTTCCTTCTCTCCGCCTCCAAATTAGACATTTCTCGAATCCTTCGCTATCAGCTCCGAGTAAGCAGCCATGGCGTTCGAAAAGATCAAGGTCGCCAACCCCATCGTCGAGATGGACGGTTAGTATTATCGCTCTTAACTCCTGATGTGTTTTTACACTTTTTTTTTATCTCTCGATGAGAGATTGAGAGTCGCTTTACATCGATCGGTGGTTCTGCTGTCAAGATCTAAACTAGAGATCTGGATCCGCCTGAAGTGTATACAAAAAATTTATATTTCAAGCATTAGAAAGAAGATCGCAATGATCTATGCGTTTTTGTAAAAATTATGAATCAAGTTTGAAGAAATATATAAATATATGCTCTGCTTAGTTAGATTAAAGTTTTAGTTTCTGTTCAGATTTAGATTTAGTGAGACAGTCAAATGTCATGATGTTAATTTTGAATGTTTACCTTGCTCTTGTGTTGGTGTAGGTGATGAGATGACCAGGATCTTCTGGCAATCAATTAAAGATAAGGTTCAGAGATGCATCTTTTAATCAATTTATTTAATTTCCTTTTTTCAGTAAAATTATTGAAATTCAAGAACTAGTGAATTTAGTTGTAAATATTCATCATGTTTGCCTTGTACTTCTGTAATGAAGAAAAATTAACCAGGCAATGTTTATCTTATATGCAGCTTATCTTCCCATTTTTGGATTTGGATATCAAATATTTTGATTTGGGGCTATTACACCGTGATGCCACTGATGACAAAGTTACAGTTGAAAGTGCTGAGGCTACTCTCAAGTGAGATATACTATCCCTTTTTTTTTTTTCTTATTTTATCCAATTTTAGTCGTGATATACCACCTTGGGTTTGAAAATCAGATGTTAATTAATATTATTATTCGTGGTATATCTGAATATTCAATTTTTTTTTTCTGATGTTGACTGACAAACTTTTTTGCAGATATAATGTGGCCATCAAGTGTGCAACTATAACTCCTGGTAAACCTAAAAATCAGAAACAAATTATTATCAACTGAACTCTACAATGTATTTTCTCTATATATCTTTCTTATGCTTTTCAAAAATATGGCAGATGAGACACGTATGAAGGAGTTCAACCTTAAGCAAATGTGGAAGAGCCCCAATGGCACGATTAGGAATATCCTAAATGGTAACAGTCTTCTTTGTTGGTTTTTTTTTTACTTTAGTTTGCTAATAACAAAATTATATAACTATTATAGTATATGTCTCTTGTAACTTAATAATATTTCTTCTTCATTTCAGGTACTGTGTTCAGAGAGCCCATCATTTGCAAGAATGTCCCAAAACTTGTTCCAGGTAAAAGATATTAAAATAAATATATTATTGTTTTCATGGTTAAAAGTGTAATTTTCTAATCAACTGACACTATTTCAGGATGGACCAAGCCTATTTGCATAGGAAGACATGCCTTTGGTGACCAGTACCGTGCTACTGATGCTGTTATTAAGGGACCTGGCAAGCTGAAATTGGTATTTGGTATGCCCCAGAACCAACAACAATCACTAAAAATTGAAATTGTTCTTTATTTTTATACATTATTAGTTTCCTGTCTTTACACTATTCTGTCCTTAAATTATAGAGGGAAAAGAACAACAGATTGATCTTGAGGTTTTCAACTTCACTGGAGCTGGTGGTGTTGCTATTTCTATGTACAACACTGACGAGGTATGGTAAAAAATACTTTCCCACTATAACAGTACATTTTAAACTCTGTTGGGTTTTCCATTTTACATACATATCCAGAACACTCCCTAGTTTTAGAATATATGCTTGCCTGCATCCAAAGATTACATAAAAAGGGGGTATGGATGTATGGTTACTAAATATCCTATAGCTGTAAGGAGAATACGAAATGGGTCCCAAAAAAGGACTTCTTTAAGTGCTAATTAATTTGATCTGAAAACCCTTGACAGTCAATCCATGCCTTTGCTGCTGCTTCTATGGCAACTGCTTACGAGAAGAAATGGCCATTGTATCTGAGCACTAAGAACACTATTCTAAAGAAATATGATGGAAGGTGGGTCCTTAAATCTTTTACCTTGCTTCTTGCTTTTCATTCAGCGACTGTGCATTTCTTATCAGAATTACCTTTATCTTAAATCTGAATTTCTTATAATGCAGATTTAAGGACATTTTCCAGGAGGTTTATGAGGCCGAGTGGAAATCAAAGTTTGAGGCTGCTGGAATTTGGTTAACCTCTTTTTTGAAATTCTTTTACCGTTAATTTTTGTTGTTGTTTTATGTATTTGTTTATTTTTTTTTCACGAAAAATTAAGAAAATAGCTTTGTTGAAGTACTTGGCTATTACCTTTATGTATCAATGTTGGTAATATATCTTTAAAAATTATTAATGAAATTCGGTTTCCTATAGGTATGAGCACCGCTTGATTGATGACATGGTGGCATATGCACTCAAGAGTGAAGGAGCATATGTCTGGGCATGCAAGAACTATGATGGTGATGTGCAGAGTGACTTCTTGGCTCAAGGTTAGACTAAAACAAATAATCAAATTAAAAATCATGGCTACAGATTTTGTATTTTTTTTTTACTTTTGTGATGTAACATGTGCTTGCAACATTAGTTTAGTTTATAAGATATTACATTTGCAATTTGATTGTTTTGGTTTTATTTTTTGTTTGCAGGATTTGGATCATTGGGCTTGATGACATCTGTATTGGTATGTCAATTTGCATATGTTTATTTGTTTTTTAAACAACTTGTTACAAAGTATCATATTTTCTTATCCCATGATACTTTGTTGTGTGCTTCAATTTGTTTTGAGTGAGTCTATGGTACTTTGCATATATCACGGGTTGGTCCGTAATACGGATCAATATTTTCATTTTCAAAATCCTAACGGTCGATCCGAACCATTTAACATAATCCCCATATGAATATGTACTTGCAGACTGAATTTTATATTTTTTAGAATTTTTTTACTATTTTTTAAGATAGGTAGAAAATCACTTGATCTGAAAATTATGGACAGTAAAAAAACAGTGATTTTCTACCTGTCTTAAAAAATAGTAAAAAATATAAAATTCGGTCTGCAAGTACATTCATATGAAAATATTGATCCGTATTACGGACCAAACTATGCATAGTACTATAGACTCACTCATTTGTTTTTGATATTCCTTGAATTTATTAAATTTCTTTTGTTATATTAGCCCTTGGACTCGTATTAGATTAAAATATGACCTAGCTGAATTTGGTTACTCTGACAGGTTTGCCCTGATGGGAAAACCATAGAAGCTGAAGCTGCTCATGGCACAGTTACACGCCACTACAGGGTTCACCAAAAGGGAGGCGAAACCAGTACCAATAGCATTGCTTCAATCTTCGCCTGGTCTAGAGGCCTTTCTCACAGGTACCAGTACCGCTCACTCTCTCTCTCTCTTTTCATCACCTTCTTTTACTTTCTACTCTATAATGATTATCCTCCAAATGTCAGACTATTGCATATAATAATTCTACAATAATATAGGTTATATTTATGTAAAAGTTGAATTTATATGGAATGAACAGGGCTAAGCTGGATGATAATGCAAGACTCCTTGACTTCACTCAGAAGCTTGAAGCTGCGTGTGTTGGAACTGTTGAGTCTGGCAAGATGACCAAAGATCTCGCTCTTCTAATTCATGGTTCTAAGTAAGCACCCTCCTTTATTTATTTAACAATTATTAGGGAATATTTTAGTCATAATTTGCAATTGGTTAATTAACCTTGTTAATTATTTTGAATTGCAGGATGACTAGAAGCCACTACCTGAACACTGAGGAATTCATTGATGCAGTGGCTGAGAAGCTGAAAGCATTGCTCTCAGCCAACTAGGTGCTTAATTTATATTTGCAATTTCACATGATTTGGCAGTTCTAGATAGACTGCAGTTCTAGATTGATGGACCGCTAAAATTACTTTTTTGTTTTTGCATGAGAAACAATGATATGATGCGGGGTCAAATAAAAGAATGTGTTGTTTTGAGTAGTTTGGAAGGAACACTGTTCCTTTATCAAAATTTTTTTTTTTTTTGTGTTGGTTTGGGTGAGTCCGTATCCTCTCCGGTACCACACTGAATTACAAGTAAATGTGGCATGATCCCAGCCGAGCGGTTGGAATAACACAAACTTCAATTGTCTTCTCTTCTAAGTTTTTAAGGGAAAATTTAAATTGAAGTTGATCAATGTAACAACACACTGGCATAGCTAAATCTAGATCACAGTACAAATCTTGACCATGGGGCTTTAGCCTCGTAAGAGAACTCACCATCACGGCATCACATAACCCCATGAGATGTGTGTAGCTTTGAGGCCAATTGCCAAGTTTGGTTCTTTCCCATTAGTTGCAATCCACGCTTCAATTGCTTCATTACCTACATCTCTGCTATTTAACCTTCTCAATCTGCTAAAACGGTTATCTGCAAAATTTCAGGCTAGGGTTATGAGGCCCACAAATTTTCAGTAAGCACCTGGTAACATGTACAACTCTATCATTAATTTTTGAAAATTTTGGATTTCTTTCATTAATTTTAAAAATTAAATCGCAGGATTCTTAACCTTAGTGATACCTTTGAAAACCTTTCCCCAGTACCTTTGACAGGGGTATGGCATGTTCTGGCATGTCCCATTTAAATTTCTACTTTGGGTCCTTTAATTTAACAATCTCTTCCTTCGTTAGACTACGTGCCAAGTGAAAATAAAAAAAATTGCAAAAGACTCTCGTGTTAGGAAGTGAACCAGTACAACAAGGGACTGTTTGGATCAGAGAAAATACTAGTCCTAGCACTTCATTAAATATGGAAACTGTAACCTATCGTGAGAAAAGTATTATAAACTATAGCCTTGAACCTTATTTTAGTTTCAAGACTCGAGGTATCAACGCTTAATTTATCTAATAAGAAAGTTTTAGTTTTTGATCAAATGGGAAAAAAATCAACATATTGGAACTGGGGGCGGGGGGGCGGGTTAGAGGAAGATGGGCTGTTAGCAAATATGTCTGGAGATGGAGGTTGTTTCCGAAACAAGCTCACAAAAAAGTTTTGAAATCAGGGTTGTGTTTGATGTACTTGTATTGTTAATTAAGGAAAACTATAGAAGAGGGAAGTTCCAGGTCAGTATTTCTGGGTAGTTGTTTAACTGTTTGTAGCTATTTGTTTGTCAAAGTTTCTCATATATCAATAGACATCCAGCTATTTCTTTGTCAGCATAAATTAAACAGTACTCAAATGTGAAGCATTTCATCCCTTTTTGTTTATGTTCTCTCTCTCTCTCTTTCATTTTGGTATATCAGCGTTTATCTAACAGAAATATCACCAAGGATCAACATAACAATATAAACACATTCCACATCAACCTGCATGCATGCTCAAATTTGATCTAACTTAACATAAGTGTGAGCCAATTTTAAACAAAAGCATTTGACAACATGCTTTAGACATAATTAAAACCATGTCAACACGACACACGGCTAGGATATTTAGTTCCAACAAAAAGAAGCAATACAAGCAAAGCTATGAAAATGACCTCGTTTAGCTATACTATGCTGTGCATGTCCTAGTTACGAGCTTGCCTCTTAGAGGTACATTTCTTGCTGAGCAATTTAATGAATTCTTTACGATCTTCCTCCAAATGGAGATTTCTGTAATAGGCATAGCGGTAATTACCATTAGCATTGCGTGGTAGCTTTGATGCCCAATCTTTCCTTTTCCTTTCTGTTGCCAAACCAGTAAACTTGGGAATCTAAAGCAGAAAACAAAATGTATATTTATATAGTCAGTAGCATATACTTGAGAATTTGGAAAGACAAATAGAAAACGGATGCAATTGGCAAGAAACCTAGCCCCTTTGCATCACATAATAAAAACTAATTTAATGCATCCCCTTCAAATTTCAACTAGCAGTGGAGCTAAGCTAACATTCTTGTCTAATGGAGTCAACACAAAGGAGCAATCATGCCACAACAACAACTCAATTAAAACAGTTGCAGCACCAGTAGTTAATGACTGACAAAAGACTACAATTGAACCCAACTCAAACATTTAATGGCCATATGAACTAGTAAAAAAAAAAATCAGAGGGCAATTCAACCTAATGGGGTTTATTCCAAACTTTCGTAAAGAAACTAAAAAGAACAAAACATGAGAATAAATAATAAAATTGAGAATTTAAAGAAGTACATGATCAACAACAACCAACGGAATTTTCACCTGGAATTATATGGGTTGTATTGAATAAAATCAGGTATTGTCATCCTCCCAATTATATCCTTGTTGTTCAAAATAAATAAATAAGAGTTCAATCCCAACCATAGCCTATTGTGAGCAGTAAGTAGAAACAAAAAAATAAAATAAAAAGAAATGAATTGATTCAGCATAACATCAAAATATGGGCTCATCACAATCTAGACTTAGATCATGTTGAGCATATTTAAGGTTAGATTAGACCAAGCAACAAAAGTATTATTTTCATCAAAAACTCTTCACCTATTCATACGATAGCACATATAATGAAATTCTAAAGATATAGGTTACAAAAAAAAAATGTTATGCACCTCATGAACAAGCTTTAGTGATTTCAGAATAGGACACTTATGGAGCATCCTTGTGACAGCTTCAAAATTATGCTCGTGAAAGCAAAGGGTCAGATCCAAGTGCTTCAAATTAGAAAATTTAGGCACATCTTTTCCTGATTCCAACAAGACAGGAATTGGATACTCCTTATCCTATACAAATCACATACATGTCAATTATATCCAAGTAAAGCATCAACCTACAATTGTACCGTACATCAGCAAGTAAGCATATAAAGCTGTCATACAAGTATCAGATGAATATCTAACATAGCATGAAAACACAAACTGACAAGTGCAAAAAATAATAAATAAGAGGGGTAAAGTTGATTACCCCGTTCTCCTTTAAATGCAGAATTAGCTCTTCCACATGTGAGATGCAACTGAGCAGCCCAGAAACAACACTAACATCTCTCTCATGAAGCTCATGAAAGTCAATGACAGCTTTTCTCAACAAAGGAAGTTCTCCCTGGATGTGCAACAGTCTTCGAAAGCCGTCCTGAATTTCCAAATGAAGCGACTCCAATGAAGGAAGAGATAACCCCACAATATCAAGTTTTTGAGAACTGACGGCAATAACCAGTTTGAGTTTTCTGATTGTCTGAGAGGAAAGGCTAAGACCAGGTGTGGTTCTTGTATAAAGCTGTAAATCTTCCAAGGAACACAATTCAGAGAGAAATCGGTTCAGTTTGGCTGGGTTAATCCTATACAATTTAAGGGAAAGGCTCCTGAGGCAGGTTAACGTGATTCCAGAAGGAAGATTAAATTTAAAAGTTGGACCATCAGATAAACGATCAAGGGAGAGGGATCTGAGAGAGTTAATGGTAAAGATAATGGAGAGGATAGGTAAGAAGCTTGAAAACCGACAACCTTCAATGGTGAGGTGGCGCAAGTGGAGGGAGCGGGCCTTGACAAGCAAGGAAGAAATAATTGAGGCATTTTGGTGACAGCGCGAGACCTCCAGGTGCAAGCTATTGAGGGGATGGTAGGGATTGCGGTGGAGGAGAGCAGCTTTGGCCATGGCAACGAAGCTCTCACGTTGGAGGTGAGGAAGACTGATGAGCTCAACGGAAGGAGAGGCCTCCCAAAGATGGCGGAAGCGGCGGCAGAGAACGGAGGTTCGAGCGGCGACGGGAGTGGGGAGGAACGAGATGATTGTGACGAGCAACGCGTCCGGAAGATCGGAGAGACGGTCGATTTCGTCGGAATCTGCTGGGGAGTTCGCCATGGAGGAACGGAACGATTGATTTCAACACTTTTTAGATGAGGGAGTGTAGGAAATGCATGAGATTTAACATCTATTGTTTATACAAGTATATAGTTAGACATATTAAAGTGCTAATACATCATTATATATAAATTTAATACTTAATAGATATTGACAGTTTCTATCTTATGTTCATGTGTAAGTACACCTCAAGTTAGACAAATTAATATTTTTCTGTCGGTATGTGACTCTTTCTAAATCGACTTCCTATTTGTGAATTTTATAGATTTTAGAACTCCATTTAATTCACTGGTAACCACTAAAGATAGCAAACAAGAGGAGAGAAGAGGAGAGATTTCAGGGACTAAGGAGTATTACCAGCGGGGACCACCATGCAGAATTTGGTACCAGTTTTTTGGTACCAATTTCCTTTTGCTATGATTTCAGTATGAATGAAATCAGTGGGTTGATCCCACTTCCTAAAAGAAAAAAAGAATCACAACTATTTGCTACATCAAAAGAGATAATACAATCAACCATTTTCACAGCTTCCTTCCATTTGAAACATCATAGAAATTAAAGGGGAAAAAAATAATCATCTGACAAATATTAACAACCATCTTGCATTTGCATTTGCTGAGGATTGCACTATCTTCGCTCGCGCTCATCTTTCATACTCTGTATTAATCAAAGCAAATACAAAAAACAAACATTTTAACACCTCTTCTATTTCAAATTATGTCTTTGCAGCTAAAAGAATTAATTAGATCACTACAACAATTATACTTGTATTTTTAAAATGAGATATCTTTTATACCGGAATAAAAAGAAATCAAGAACATTACACGTATTACTTCATTAAAGAAGAGACAAAAATTACTAGAACAGTGCCTCATTTTACGCTCACACATGCAATACAATACAACTGCTAAGGTGTTCACGCTTGTGGGATGTAATATTTGAAATTTAAGGAAAAAAGGTTTACATAAGATAGCCCTGCCCAAGAATTTAGGCATGCACTATGTGCACTCATGGGGAATACAAGGACAAATATAGGCTACAAAATCACCTTCTAGCAGTGCAGATGATATTTTAATTTTTGCAGGTATAGTCGTAATTTGCTCCATTTATTTCCTTAATGGCCATGATTTATTGGCGAGTATGAAGAATTTGATGTTTAGTGGTTTTGAAGTTATTCACTAACCATATCAACAAAGTACCAAAATTAGATAAGACCAAAAAAAGAAAAACACAAATTAGAAGTACAAACCATTTTTTTGAAAGATGGCCCAGTCACCAGTTTCTGCAACTTCTCTGCATCTGATTTTGCACGATCCAAAGCCTAATTACCAAAAGGAAAAAAAAAAAATGAATGAAATGATCCCTAAAAAATAATAAATATACATTCTTACTTCTATTGCTTCTTGATCACCAGTTCACAATTAGACCACTCAATGTTACTCCTCAATTACTACCGTAAAAAGTGTAAATGTAGTGTTGAGAAAAGAGTACAAACATTACATAATGTTTGTGCATTTGGGTTATTTGTTTACTAATGTATTTTTGTTTGGCAGAAATTTGATTTGTAAAACCTCATCACGTTTACTATACAAACTCAAGCAATCAGGGAATAAACAAAATCAGAGCCCAAAACCTGAGGCAAACGAAATTAAAACAAAACAAAGCATTACCTGTATAAGTGTATCAACACGGCGTCTCATTCTAGTATGCATAAAACCTTCTGAACACTGGAAACACAAAATCACCATGAAAATTAGGATCATGGGCTAATATCATAAAAGAAGGTAGCACACAGCATAAGTAGCATAATATAACCTAGAAAAGCAAATCATAGAACAGACAGAAAATACATATAGTAACATAATTCCAAATTGAAGAATTACAATTATAAAATAAATTAACATTAAGCACATAGTCAATAACTACTATAATCTACTGAGTGACTTGCTACTAAATAAACGTTCAACTGCAATAGTGAGGCTATGGTACTTTGCAATGCGCATATAGGTCAAGTGCTATGAATTCATATCTTCGTTTTTAAAGTCCAAATAGCCGATTCGAACCGCTCAACATGATCTCCATATGAAAATGTACTTGGAGGAGATCATGTTGAGCGGTTCGGATCAAATGTTTCAACTTTGAAAACAAAGATTCGGATACATAGCACGGAACTATCTGCGCATTGCAACTTACCTAGCCTCACTCCAACTGCAATTTGAAAAAACCACTATGAATGGTCTTTATGCCTCCATTTTTGTGCCTACCCTGCCACCACTTTTCAAAAACACTTAAACGGCAAAACAAAACCAACAGATATTCACTCTTTTTATGTGCATGGTTGCACAGACAAGACTGCAACATGTTGGTTATTTTTTATGGTCATTGTGAAAAAAATAAAAATAAAATATTGCAGAGAAATCACCCATATCTTTCCGAGTTTTCCCAATCCTCAAAATGTCACAATTTTTCACATGCATGCAGACAAAGTGCTAAATACCACATTTTTTTGGTTTTATTTTTCCATTTGAGTTGTAGGATTTACAATTACTTTTCAAAAAATGGAGGCAAGACTGACGCAAAATAACGGAAGCATCTGAACCATCTTAAAAAGAAAAGAAAAGAAAAGAAAGAATTGAATCATTTTTATCGATTTGATTTGGTGGCATGGCCAAGGGGTAAGCAGGGGACTGCAAATCCTTTATCCACGTTCAAATCTCGGTGTCGCCTTTCAACAAGATACTTAGGATTTCTTTTCTATATCCTACTAATAGAATTTGATAAATTCTTGCCCTGCATAACTAGGGACAAATAATTTGTCGATACTGGATTTATCTAATCCCTAGTTCGAGAAATAGAAAAAGTTGTCCAGTGGGATTTAAGAAAAATAAAGAAAAGGGGTCTAAGAGTTGTAGTGACAGTTCATTCAACAGCAAGCTTAGGTTAAATAGAAAATATGTAAGGTTTAAACTGTATGATAAAGGATAGTTATGTATCTTGTATATATTATTAGTAGCATAATCATGAGTATAACCTCAAGAATCATCAGATCGGCTTGAAACGGCTAGTTCAAATCATTGATCTTGATCTACTACTTCACGAGCCAAGCATTTACATCCAAACTTATAATTTTTTAAATTTGTTTTACATAAGATCAAGAGATCGAGAATTGTTGAAATATGGACCCACCAGCATAACTCACTTTCAATCTCTTGATTTTGAACAAAACAAAACTAAAAAAAAAAAAATTTGGACATCAACCTTGGTTCGCGAAGTAGATCAAGATCAATGGTTCCAATTCATGATTTGATGCCAATCATATTGCTTTAGGTTATGTTCATGAACCTAATTGGTGAGCTTAAGCTCATATTAACTTCATTCACATAATCATAGTGCTTTTCCGATATAATTTACACAAAAAGAAACTAAATTGCAAATTAAATAACAAAAGGGAGTACCTTAACATGATAGCTAACATAAGCATGAAATGTTAGCAAGTTCCAAACCGTTCTGTCTAGCTTTTTGCCCTCCACATGCCGAGGATTTACCACTGTGTTAATAATTCCACCAAAATTATATTTTGCATTGCAAGTAAAACAATTCAGAAGGTGTCTACCATTCCAAAACTGACAGGTAATAGGATGACTGGCACAGTGCCTGAAAGACAGTACTGACAACTGAAGTTGCAGTCCTTGGTTTCTGTTGGCACTGTATAAAGGAACTTACGTAGTAAATTTTAAATTATTACCAAAAGTAACAAAACCAGCGTTTGCAGAAAGTGCGCTTCCAGGGGCTCCTTTCAACTCAGGAGGAGGTGATTGTGACCACATACAAGTTGGTGCATTATTCAATGCAGCTGTTCGCCTTGCCTCAACAAATTCCTTTTTAGAAAATAATCATGTCATGTGCTTTTTCATGTGTCAGAGAAAAAAAAAAGTTTATAAGAGAGGAAATGTAAAATTACTTGCAAGAAAGAAGTTGCCAAGACAATATCAATCGAGTCCTGGAATCTCATAGGATAAATCACTATAACTCTATCCGCCTGAAATTCAACAAATAAAACATGTTATCTATTAAATCCTTCTTATTGTTTCTATCAAGACTGGTAAGTGATTAATTACCTGGGGAATGACAAAGAATGATTCATTGGGACGATGAACAAGTGCCACAGGTTGCCCTGCTTCAGGCCCCACCATCTTCATGCTGAGATTTTTCAAAAAGACCTTGAGTGGGGCCCCTAAAACCACTTCTCTAATAGATGCAATGTGTACCAAGATAGAATTCTTTTGTTCTGGAAGAATATAATGGGAAGAAAACTTAGCCGAGTAACTTTATTTTCAAGCTCTAGTAACAAACTTTTCTCGATGTCTACTGGTAATCTCTAAAAGAAAATGTGAATGTTTTATCATTAGCCATTGAATATCAGTTGGATGATTAGTTTAACAAAACCATACTGGTATTGGTACTGGTAACAAGACCAAAATGACCTTGGAAAGGTAACTCTCAGGACCTTCTTCTGATGGCAATTTCGCCAAATTGATTTTCAAAGTGAGATCAAATCCATCTTTTGGTGGGTCCAGGATCTGTACAACAGGTCCATATGCAGCCTTTATAGCCTCAATTGCACCAAATGGGAGGCCATCAAAAGATACCGCCTCTTGAGGTGGTAGAGGTAATGCTACTGATAGAACCAACACTTTGGGATTCCGCATAGAAACCTGATAATAGAGCATAAACTCAATTTAGCATAAAATTGAGGGAACAAGTTGCAAAATGCAAAATGCAAGAGAGAACCTGGATGTGGTAACGAACATCATCGAATTCTACCGTTTGACAGTCGATATCAACTCCCTTGTCTTGACTGTTCAAAATAGATAATCAATGATTTTGATTTTGTAGTAGAAGGGAAGTAAAGTCGAGAGAGAGAAAATGAGACCTGTGAAGGCGATCATTTAAGATCTGAAGGAGGAAGCGAGATGGCGACTGAAGGAGTATCATCGATCGCTTCCTTCTGCTTGAAGCAGCTGCACTATTGATGAGAGAGAGAGAAGGAGAGAGAGAGAGATCCGACAAGCAATTTTTCACAATCAGCCCTCAAAAAATGAATTCATATCACCTGAGGTAACAGAAATTTTGATTTTAAATCTTGACCGCTCGATCTGTTTGGGCACATATTAAAGAGTCGGTGCGTTCATCACTGATCAGACGGTTTGGATCTAACATCAGATATTATGTTACCTCAGAGGATATGGACTAAATTTGGTGCCGACGCTCCCAAAAACCTTTTCCGTCTTTGTTCTTAGTCCATTCCTCTGAGGTAACAGAATATTTCTTTTATTTATCCGTACCGTCCTAACAGAATCGGGGGTCTTTAATATTCGTGCAGATTCTGATTTTAAGTTTGGATCTAAAAGGAAATATTCTGTTACCTTAGCTAATGTGAATTCTCTTTTTTAGTTTGGTCCTGCCCATTTATGAAAGGTTTCAGACAGTTAAAATTCGTTTTCACGATATTTACCTATCAAAATTTTAATATTAGTTCAACCAAAAAATTTCCAGACTTTTTTTTATTTTCTAGTAAACTTTGCATACTGAAATATAGAATTTATATACTTGTAGTATCTAGGTGAAATAATTTTTTATTTTTTTAAATTCAGATAAGAAAATCAGAATATTGAAAAAATATATTATTTTCAAGCCATAATACAGAAGAAGCACCGTCCATTTTATTATTTTAATTTAATTTAATTTCCCAAGGTTGCATAATATGTTTCGTCATTTCCCAGGGGTGTAAGTGTAAGTGTGTAACGGAATAATAGAAAGAAAGACTTTGCTTAGCACCAATCTCCTCTCTGAGGTAACAGAATATTTGAGTTTTGATCCGGACCGTCTCATAATCCGGGACAATCCATTGCTTCAATATTCGTGCGTAAACAGATTGGACTAAATCTTTGTTATCTCAGGTGAAATGAATTCCATCCGAGATTTTTATTAATATCCAAAGTTTAATAGGAATATACTGATCTACCCATAACCCATGGCCCGAGGTACTTCGAAAAATGTCCATACCGGCTAAAATCTGGCTGGTTTCTCTCTTTTTTTTTTAAATTTTTTTTAAAAGACACTATAAAGAGCAAGATAATGAAATCTAACACAGAAAATTTGAACTTTTTGTTTAAATTATTTGTTAGATTACTTCTTTTGATGTATAATTAGCATATTTATACACGTTAAATTACTTGAAATTATGTTGAATTACATTAAATTACGCTAAATTACTTGAAATTATGTTGAATTATACTAAATTACATAAATTACGCTAAATTACACTAATTTCGCTAATTATGGTAAATTACGCTAAACTACGCAAAATTACGCAAAATTAAGCCGTTTTTGTGCCATCTTTCATAAATCATAAAAAATAGTAAAAAAATTCCAAAAATAGTAAAAATTGGTATTCTACAAGTTCACTATATAACTAATTTACTGAGCTACTTAGATTGAATAATATAAATGAAAATCTTAATCGGAAACTTCAACTCAAGTTTTGAGACTATTCCCTTTGTTTTTTGGCAATTTTGAATTTTGAAAACTGGCATTGCAGGTACTAACGCGTGCGTATTTTTGCAAGCTTTCCGAAAAGTGGCCATTTGCTGAAATCGGACACTCGAGAGCCGTTTTATGGTTGTTTGAAGTTTCGTCGTCGTTTTTCGCCTTCTCAGTAAATATATCATCCATATTCATATGTAACTTATCGTAATTTACCGTATTTTAGCGTAATTTAATGTAATATAGTGTAATCCAACATAATTTCAAGTAATTTAGCGTATTTTAATATAAATATGCTAATTATGCATCAAAAGAAGTAATCTAACAAATAATTTAAACAAAAAAATTGAATTTTCAGTGTTAGTGTCTCTGAAAAAAAAAGAGAAAAACCGGCTAGATTCTAGCCGGTATGGATATTTTTCGAAATAGCTTAAGGGCAAATCTGTATATAACTATTAAACTTTGGATATTAATAAAAATGTCGGTTCCATTGTAGTTTTAACTTCATGCAGCGCACGGATCATAAACAGCGCTGTTTTGATTCTATAGTATGTGCGCTGCTTGAAGCCAAAACTGCTCTGTTACATCTTTACCCCCAAAACCCTCTCCTATCTATCGAACTCCATCTCTCTAGCACTCTCCGCCTCTCTCTTCCATGGCGATTTGTAGGAGCAGGAGAAGAGGCGGAGGTCGGCCTCTTCTACCTTCAACCATTTCCTTTCTCCCTCCCAATTATCTATCCTTATCCTCCTCTTTTTGGTATTTATTTACTCTCTCTCTCTCTCTCTCATCCATAGTGAGACTGGGAATTTCTCAATCTTGTTTAACATTTATCTCCATTTATCTCAGGTACACTGATTTCAAGATTTATACATTCAACCATGTCTTGTTTAGACTTGGATCAGCCCATTCTAGGTACAAAAAAAATATTATTATAAATCTGCATTTATATCCTTATTCTGATTTGTGTTTAACACATTTCTTTATCATTAATTAGGTTTCTAAAAGTTTGGTTCTCTCTTGGAGCTTGCTTTGGTCTTGTTGCTTTACTCATATTATCAATGGTAAGGAGGAGGATGCACTTTATATTAATTGTTGTCATTTGTATTCTAGAAATGTTATGTCATCATGTTTTGTATGTTAAGATGCTGGTCTGGAACTCGTGGGGCGCTGTCAGTTTCAAAGGAGGAGCTTTCTTGCTTGACAATTTTTTTGTAAGCAATTTGTCAGTATTTATTATAGTTTGTATATCATAGGAACTTTGGTTCTTGATGAATTATTTGATTTGTGATTTTGTTTTCATATACAGAGTCCTGGCCGAAGCATATCATTTTTGGATTTTGCTCTTTTGATATTGTCTACTTTGATATCTATTGCATTTCATGAATTTGGCCATGCTTTTGCTGCTGCAAGGTCTCTCTCTCTCTCTCACTTTCTCTCTAGTGCTCACGAATGCACTGGCATGCTTTTATGTAATTAACGTATATACAATTGTCGCCATAAACTGGCATTCTGGTACATTTTAACAGCCATGTTCAATTTCCCTTTGTGTTTACTCAGTCTGTACCAGAATCCATAAAAACAACCAGAAGTAGTAAATCAATTTTTTTTTTTCTTTTAGATCAAGAAGAGGTTTATAATTTATATATCATAGTGATTTCCTACTAATTAATTATTCAATTTTTAACCGCAGTGAAGGCCTGCAAATAGAGTACATTGCAATATTTTTAGCAGTACTCTTTCCAGGGGCATTGGTGGCCTTAAACCAAAGTTCACTTGAGAATTTGTGTCCTTTTGCTTCCCTTCGTATATACTGTGCCGGCATCTGGCACAACATAGTGGTAAGTTTTTGTGTTTAGTTAAATATCTTTCTATTTCTCCTAAGAAACCAATAAAGCTATTTTGGATCATGAGGAGTTCTTTGTTGTAGTTGTGTTTAGGTTGCGCTTTGACTATGCTGTCTCTTCCTCTGCTCCTATACCCTCTCTATACACACGGTGAAGGCCTTGTTGTAAGTCCCTTTCTTTTGTTGCCGCAAAAGCACCGCTGTTAGTCTGTATTTGCAAAATACACCAATTTTCATTTGTAGAAATTGTAAAAAGCATACAAGTTGACATTTTTGGAAATAGAGATCCAACTTTTGTCCTTAATTCTATAATCCTGAAATATTAATACAGTAGATTTCATATTCAACAAAAATAGTTTCTCTTCTAAATTCAATTCCTCTTCTAATTCTTTTTTGTTTCTTATTCTTTCTGATTTCTGTAAAATTCTAAACCTAATCATTTATTTACTAGTAGAGAATTAAGCAAACAATTTTTTTGTGCAAAGATAGTTAGAAAGAAGATTCTTTTCAAGATAAAAGTATTTTTCGAGACAAATTATTTAGTTAAAATTTGTCTTGTCATTTTAAAATGTTTTTATTTTTTATTTTTTTAGCAAATCCCATAATGTGATGGAAATCTGCAAATAAAATGGCAGAGTGTATTTAGAAGTCCTTTTTCTCATTTGCTAATTTCTCTGGTGCTTATCTCGTATCACTCCATACCAGAGTGAAAATCATCATTATTATTTTTCAATAGTTGTTGAAAGTTATATTAGAATATGTATATAGTATATTAACTCATTACGGAGCAGGTTTTGAACGTGCCAAAATACTCTTCCTTATCTGCACATCTATCACCTCTTGATTTAATTGTAACCGTTGATGGATTGAGAGTCACAAGCACTGATGACTGGTTCCAGATCCTGACAAGAAATAAATCACAAAATATTCACGAAAAGGGCTATTGTGTCCCAATCTCATGGGTAGAGGCTGGAGATATCCTGATGGCAGGAAACCGAAATGGAGAGTGTCCCCAAGACTTCTCTCCATTTCAGACCTTGTCCTGTGCCAATTCGAGCCTCGTAAAGAGTGACAAAATGGAAACCCTTAGGCATTGTTTGATTGCAAAAGATGTTGCTAGGCTTAGGAAATGTGGATATATCGGGGATCATTGTGCATGTTCAGAGGTATAAATGAGTTTCTTTTCTTTCTTTTTTTTCTCATTAATAAAATTAAAGTTGAAGTTGAACTCAAAACTCAACCAAATTAAAGTTGAAGTTATAGTTACCTTTACTAACATAAATAAAATTTGACAGGAAGAGATGTGCATGACACCAGTCGAGTACCCTGGGATGTCATGGGTCGAGATATTTTATCAAAGCCCATTCACCTCAAGATGTGAGCAATTGACTTCGAGTCTTGATCCAATTGCAAATCAAGATCAGAATCCTTGTGGCTTGTCATTTGTATACATTGGTGATGCATCCTTTGTGGCTCGTTCTCTAAGTCTATCGCCGTATAGACCTAGATTGGGATTGTTTATTAGTTTAAGTGTGTATATTCCCTACTTAATGGAGAAGGCTTTGCATTCAGTATTTCATGTCTCACTGGCTTTGGCAGTGGTCAATTGCTTACCAGTAAGTCTCAGTTTCTTATAATATGATATTTTGGTATTTTGCAAGGGCATACATTGACTTATGCTGATAGGGAAGTGGTACATAGTATATAGGTTAGGAATTCAGCTCATATCAATTATAGTCTTACCAATCTACTATGCCTATAAAGATTTGCCAGTATCATATAGCTTTTCATATATACATACATGTGTTTGTCTGTGTAACTTTTCATACACTGATTCATTTTTATTTTCATTATTTAGGTGTATCTTTTGGATGGTGCATCAATTTTGGAAACCGTTGTTTGCTATTTCAGTCGGCTTACACAGAGGGAAAAACAACTTACCCTTAAAGTTGGTCTTTTGGTTGGGACCTCATTGTCCATAATTTCCTGCATTAGGATGCTTTTTAAATTATATCTCGTGTCATGTAGCAGGAGGTAAATTCTCGGACTCTAGGTAATTTTATACACAACCAAAGTTGTACATAGAATAAAACGTTTGGGTTTTAGACTTAGCATTATGGTCGGATATTTTCAGCCCTTTTTTTAAATGTGCCTTTTTAATTTATAGAGCCAGTAAGTTTGTGCCTAGCAGCACCTTGTTCTAGCATGAGATGAGCATGACCTTTTAGGTTTTGTGTTCAAGTGCCAGCTTAGGCTGTGGTATTATGATTGATACTTCCTTTCCTATTGAATTGACATGTAAATTTGAACCAATGAATATCTTTTGTCTGAATCATCAAAAGGAAAGATTAAAACGGAGTAATTTTGGATGTGTTTAAAAAGGATTATTCTCATTTGTCATATGTCATACTTACCCTATTATTTTGAGAAAATAATCATATGAGCCTTAGCAACTTGCTGGCTGTTCATCTCCAATCCATTACTACAAGGTCCATTAGATATTGGTCTGGTAAAATCTGGCAATTCAAATTTAGTCTTTACCATATTTTGATTTTGTAGTGTTGCTGTAGAATTTCAAGTTTAGAAAACAGAAGAGGGGAGATACTATTTTCTTCTCTCTTTCCTTCATCTTATGAAAATCAATGGAAATCACCAAAATAAAATAAGTACAATGAAAATCTGTCACTTCCTTAACTAGAGAACATAGTTTCTGACTTTCTGTCATGTACACAAGAGGGATTAGATTGTTCACTGTTTTTTTTTTTTTTTTTTTTTTTCAAATAATTTGGATGCATAATATTTATGGTACAGTGAGACAATGTCCGTTTTGATATGATTACAAAGAGTACGCTAAGGCTGTGAGACAAACGCCAGTGCGCCGGTACAGATGGAAATATATATATATATAGTTATATACTTTGATTGAATCACTCTCACTCTCTGATGAGTACTTGAGGGGAGCAGTCACAGTCAGATTCTCCTTTGATTTCTGAAACAGCTAAGCATTTGACGTGCACTGAGCACATGCATGCCACTTTAGTCATGCCGGGTTCAGATTCTGACATAAAATGGAAAACCACCTTTCCCTTCTTTGCAAGAAGCCTCTACATTTTAGAAGAAGACACCAATACGGCAATATTAGGATGCTTAATTTTCAGCATCATTCAAAGAAAGAAAATTTATTTCTTTTTTTTTTAATTATGAATATTTATAGAGAAGGGATCAAGTTACAACAGAGTTACAACAACTATTTTTTTCACTTTCAAAGTCCAAATCGTCGATCCAAACCGTTCAACATGATTATCTAAATAAAATGTGCTTGCAGATCATATTTTACATTTTTTTGAATTTTTTTTACTATTTATTAAGATGGGTATAAAATTTAATGGTCTGAATATGACTATTTTTTGTAAAATACTTAATAAATAGTTAAAAAATTCAAAAAAAATGTAAAATTTGATCTGCAAGTACATTTTATTGTGGAGATCATGTTGAACGGTTTGGATCGACGATTTGAACTTTGAAAATGAAAAAAAAATAATTGTTGTAACTTTGTTGTAACTTGATCCCTCCTCATATTTATAATATAGTATATATTCATATTATTTATAGGACTGTCTTGTGTCCATAATTTTTGAAAAATATCTTGTAGTACGTACGTGTGGTGTTGGTGTCGTGTCGAGTGTCGATCGGATAATTTGTCGGTGTCTATACTACATAGGATGGTGGTACTATATGACATGCATGGTGCCAGTGGTAACTGATATGGAATCAATGTGACTGCTACTTTGGAAAGGACAATATCTCCAAAAAAGAAAAATGACAAGTTCACTTATTGTGTTTGAAAACAGAGGCATCGTCCATATATGGTCCTTCATTAGTTCATTACCATGTTATGTTAACCATGCATAAAATATATTTATACTGGCATGGCATGGCAACCTAAAAATAAAAGAAAAATATAACCAATTACATAAGCCTCATGACCTCTGTCTTCTTTAATTGTAGACAAGACCATTAATTAATATCATTGAAATTGGAACTATTTTTTTTTTTTAAGTAAATTGAAACTTGTTCAACTTCATATATATATAGATGCAACAAGTTCAATCCAATACTATAAAGCATGTCTTTGGAATTTTGGTTACAAGCTTATGTGAACTAGATTATCTAAATCATCTCTTTCACTTGTAATAAAATTGCACAAGTGTCCCAATGCATCTAGGAATTAATTAAAGGTGGCAAATATTTGACTAGGCTAGCTAGTTAGAGTATCATCCTCCTGCCACCAGAGCCTTGCTCTCTCTGGCAATTAAAGTACATTGCAGCTACAGGTGATCCGAGATTATAAAGTGCCGCAAACTCACGAGAACTAAAATTCTGGCGCCAACCTGGCGAGTAGACGGTCTGACGACCCAGTTGCCGAAAGAGAATGAAGACGAAGCGATGGATGCCCATGCTTGGTCTCGGGCTCTCGTAGCAAAGAAGCTCTTGTCCTAGTACTCACATCATAAACTTTGACATTAGATACTTCAAACTTAAAAAGGAAAGGAAGATTATTTTTTTAGTAAAGAGTACGTACCGAAGCTTGCTCCTGTTGTTGCAGGGATGTCAGTGACCAGCCTGTTATATATATATATTATCAAGATTCATCAGTTTAGTTTGGAGTTATAACAAGGAAGAACATTTCATTTATATATTTACTAAAAAGAATTAATATTAATTATAGATGGCTCAATATATAAATTAAATGAGATGATCACCAATGCAAGTATTCTCTAAGATTTGGGTTACTTGGACTTGGAGCATCTGGATCAACCAACACCTACATCAATCATTGTATGATCATATATAAGATATATAAATAGTTAGTAAGCTAAGCTAGCTAGATTAGTGATTCATACAAGTGTGTAGAAAGTTCTAAGGTCGTTGCCACCAATCTCAACCCTAGGCTGGTTCACCACCTTGGAAGGCTTAAATTCCCTCCCATTAGTGACATCTCTTGATCCGTATGATACCTTCAATGAAATGCTTCTGGCGAAGCGGTCGACCACATCGCCCACCACCCGACCAAGAACCAGTGGATCCGTGTCCTCTTGCATTAATTCCTTCCAACTGGTAAAATGTGAAGATGGATGTACATGTGAATTGGAGGTTAAACTTGGACTTTGGAGGCTGTATATAGCTAGCATGCATATGCATGCAGTACTAGCTAGCTAGCTACCTTTGGCGCTAGGTCTTATATGTATATAATCCACAGTGGAGTTTGGGTAGATTAAATTAATGCCAACTTTATGAATTATTATTATTACAGAGATGAAATTTGGAAAACTATATATCTTTAGTATGGTTGGATAAGACATTAATCTTAGCTTCATGAGAGAAGTGATTTTCTGTACCATTCACTTGATTTGAAAAATTCTGTACCATTCAGATTAAGTGATTTTCTTCCTATCTAAATAATAGTAAAAAAATTCTAAAAAATGTAAAATTTGGTTTGCAAGTACATATTCATATGGAGATCATGTTAAACGGTTCGGATCGACTGTTAGGATTTTGAAAACTCAAATATTAAACCGTAGTACAGAGGCCCTCTATGCTACGCGTAGCACCGTAGCCAACTCCATCTATATATATATATATATATATAGTGCTTGGCTATTATGCTTATATAAGCATATGCCCACATATGCTTATAACTCATTTTTGTGTTTCCAATGTTCAAATGGTCGATCCGACCGTTCATCTTGTTCTCCATATTAATATGTGCTTGGAGACCAAATTTTACATTTTTCTGAATTTTTTTACTATTTATTAAGCCACTTTGAAAATTGCTGATCATATGGTCCAGAATTTTGTTGCACTGTTTTTACTGTTCACCCGGATCAGCAATTTCAAAGTGGCTTAATAAATAGTAAAAAAATTCAGAAAAATGTAAAATTTGGTCTCCAAGCACATATTAATATGGAGAACAAGATGAACGGTCAGATCGACCATTTGAACATTGGAAACGCAAAAATGAGTTATAAGCATATGTGGGCATATGCTTATATAAGCATAGTAGCCAGCCTCTATATATATATATATATTTTTTTTTTTTTTCAAAGTGGCTTAATAAATAGTAAAAAAATTCCGAAAAATGTAAAATTTGATCTCCAAGCACATATTAATATGGAGAACAAGATGAACGGTTCGGATCGACCATTTCAACATTGGAAACGCAAAAATGAGTTATAAGCATATGTGGGCATATGCTTATGGAAGTAGAATAGCCAACCTCTATATATATATATAGAGCAAAACTAGGGTGTGATGTGCTCACGCCGTGAGCACACCTCCTACAACATGCATTTTTAAAGTTTAAATAGTCGATTCGAACCTTCCAACGTGTTCTTCATATTAAAATGTGCTTGGAGACCAAATTTTACATTTTTTTGAAATTTTTTACTATTTTTGATGAATTTTTGATTAAACTAAACAATAATTTGAAATTTGAAAAACAAATGATTTTCAAAAATTCATCAAAAATAGTAAAAAATTTCCAAAAAATGTAAAATTTGGTCTCCAAGCACATTTTAATATGAAGAACACGTTGGAAGGTTCGAATCGACTATTTGAACTTTAAAAATGCATGTTGTAGGAGGTGTGCTCACGGCGTGAGCACATCACACCCTAGTTTTGCTCATATATATATATATGTGTGTGTGTGTGTCATGCATGGACAACATATATAAGTGGGCATCCCAGTTTAAGTTAGAGTGAGATTTAAAGAAAGAAATTAAAGAAGAAAATGAGAGTATTGTAGAGAAAAAAAAGCTTGCATTGTCATAAGAGAAAGATAATTAGAAAAAAGAGACTTCATGCGTTGATTATTTAAGTGGAGAAAGAAATATGTTAAGGTTCCCTGCTTGATTTTTTTGCAAAAAATTCAAAGAAAAATCAGGATAAGAACTTCAAACAGGCGTAATTTTTTTTGCAATAAAGTTTCAAGTAAACGGTACGTAGAACTCTTCTTGACCCTTAAAAGCAACTTTTTAAATTTACATATAAATGAAAGAAAAAATAGGTCTTCAATGAATATCTTTCAAAGGTGATTGTGTTATTGATTCAAATTAGGTCTTCAACTTTTAATTTTTTTGTGTATTTTTATTTATTTTAGTTAGAATGTTGTTAATTAATGTAACAATTTCTGTAATGTAATTGTAAATGTTGTTTATATTGTTAAATGTAATATTTTTGGTATGTATTGTGTTTAAATTCATAGTTTTTTTTTTATAAATATAGTGTTTTTCAAACCTAGTATAACACTATAACCGTATTTCTTTTAGAAAAAAAATGAATTATACACGGTTTTAATTAAAACCATGTATAATTGATGTTTTCATACACAGTTTTAACTTAAAAAACCTTTGTTTTTGGAGAAATGTACACGGCGCTATAACCATGTACAATTTACCGATACTACACAAAAACAACACAAAATAACACACAAATTTAGTAATTCAACAAGTCTCAGTCCACATCATCATCATCATCATCTAATTAAGGCGTCGTCAGACGTTGGACTTAAGAGGCTGCCAAGCTCAAAATCTTTTGTGAAGAGGTGTACTGCCTAAAGTTAATCTGGTAATTATAATTCCTTAACATATATCATATACTTTAGATTTTTCATTATTAAAGGGGATTAGGGGAGTACAAATTTTGTGAAGAGGTGTATTGGCATGCATGTGAGTGGTTGATATATCTACAAGGTGCAGTTAACAGGTGAGCTAGTTTTGGTAGCCTATGAAATTATTGAGACATGACAAAGCCATCACTTGATGGTTGATGCATGTTTCCAGTACCATGTGGTCGGAAAGCACGACAAGATTGATATCTAATCAAATTAATTATCTTATGGGAATATTTATTTTTGTCCAAAATTTTCTGAATGCAAATTTATTTTAAAAATTAATGTTATCTTCAATAAATATTTCTTTTCCGAGAACGAATAAGTCTCGAAAACAACTCTAATACAATTAAAGTCATACCACATCACTATTATATTTTTCAGCTTAATGAAAGATGGCTTGATTGAAATAAGTGGAATATATACTTTTTTAGTAGGTAAAAAAAGCTTGATGAATTCAACTGACCCAAATTTGTTAATTTAATTAAGAGCGAATTAAAAGACTAATCTTCTTGTCGATCGGTATTCTTATTCCTTGAACTCTGATCAATTCCTCAGTAAGAACTAATGGTGGCTAAAAAGGTGAAATAGGATTACTAATTGCTGGTGCTTGGTTGGGGCTTGGATGGGCAACTAAGCCCCAAGCTCCTAATTTCTAAAGAATTGAAATCTGCTGAAATCCATCATTCGTGAACAGTGTTCCTGGAATCTCTAAAATTTCAAATCCAGTAGTCCAACTTTTTTTATGCACGCATCTCAAAATAGTTAATTTTTCTGTGCATGCATCTAAAAACAACTTAACGGCTGGATTGAGAAAAATAAAGATTTCAGGAACACTGCTCACGAATGAGAATTTCAGCAAATTCGTTTCCATTTCTAAAGGGTATTTGGGCAACTAAGCAATTGGGACTGGGGTAATTGGGAATTGTTCAGCAAGGTGGTATTTTTGGATGTGTGGGTTGCTGCAGTTTCTCAGGTAGAGAGAATCTTACACTTATGATTCATCATCTCTCAATTTAAGTTGTCTAATAATTTAATTATTTTAGTTTTCATCTACTTTTGTTGAATAGAATCCAAACAAAAAGAATTTTTATATTATCCTCCTGTACTTGTACTTGCATTTCCAAACAGCCCCTAAACCAAAGGGCAAAAACCAGTACATGACAACTTACAAGGCACAATGTACAAGCAAGACAAATTAAGTGTACATATCTGATAACTAGGAATAAGAATCTCTAATTCAAAACCAGCATAAGTTGAAAGAATTTTCATCACTCTTCCATGGCATCTCCACTCTCTACAGTCTCAACCTTGTGCTGAATTTGTGTTATCTTGGTAGAAAGTACCACTGCAAAACCAGCAAATAATGAAGTATCCAGTGTAAGTTCAGCACAAACTTCACAATTAAATAAATCTTCATATACTAACAGAAAATAAAATTAAAGCTCTATGAAGTTAACCTCGACAGTGCAACTACCCAAATATTGAATTACAAGCCCCAGTTAAGCCTATTGCATCCATTAACCCTCAATAGCAAAAAAGCAAGCTCACCCTTAAGCCAATTTTGACTTTAGTAACAAAATTTACTTGAGAAACTCAGATTTCTCAACACTTGAACTAAAATCATGATGTTAACACTTGAACTAAAATGCAAGTAGTACAACAAAATATCTCTGGCTACAAGCACTTTATTCACTTGCACACAAATAGAATGCAAGAAGTCCTACCAGTTTGGCCCTTAACAAAGGTGTAACCCTTCGAGCTAATGTAGGTCCTGGGATTTGGCAATTGATAGTTCCTCAAGTACTCTGTTTTACCCTGCTTGGATTGAAAATGATCAGAAATGTTAAGTGCTATTTATACACATAATTATACTGCATGCTTGCAATAAAAGATTTAACAATTAATAGCTTTCTTTTTTTGATAAAAAGATAAAAACTAATAAAAAAATGTAAATCATATGATAACATACATATATCTTTGTGTACCTTGGTAATAACACAAACATCAACATTGCTTCCACTGCCCAAGTCATTGAAGATACCAGCACATATTGCCTCGGCAACTAGTTCTATACCCTCTTCTCTCTGAAACAAAGGACCAGAAAGTTACATAACAAGTAATGTTAATTCAACAATTTACTAGTTCTATTGCCACCAGTACATTCCAGCTATTTCATTGGCCTGTTTGTTGCTTGCTTGCATATCCCAGGCATATGTGAAAGTAAGCCCTAATCAAAATTCAAATTTGAAGAAAATAACCCAAAAGGATAATACAAAGGGTACCAGCAGGACTTGCAATTCTATGTAAAAGAAGGTGAGCTTACAGTTAAGCCTTCTTTGTACTTGGACTCAAACACAGACATAGCAGCCAAAGAGCCCGAACCCATAGTTGCAAAAGGAAGAGTGTCAGTTGATCCATGTGGGTAAACCTACATTCAACAGCAACCATTATAGCTAGCAAATATGAGAGTTCATTATAAACTTGCCTCCGGATTCTTACTATAACTTCATTATAAACTTGCCTCCGGATTCTTACTATAAACATTATGGCTCAGACACTATGCTAGATGTGGTTTTATGCAAGACACATCATATTTTGGAAGGGTACAAGTGCAAAGATATTATGTTTTTAATTACAATACTTAACTGTATGGAGATGAGGTCCTGTAACATCAACCCCACCAAGAACCAGAGCGGCACTGACATGACCTTGGTAGCTGCAATTGAAGTTCTACAGATTTATTTACATATACTACAGTGGTTCTCAAATAGAGGTAGGTTAAAAATTGCAAAATAATTCTTTTAGTATTAGTTAATACATGCCAAAGTACTTGTTATGACAAAGATTGGAATAAAGAACAAAAAGGAGTACTTGAACAGATGTGATTTGAGGAGAGTAAGAGCAGTGACGACTCTTGATTCACGGCCAGTGGCATATCGGTGAAGCTGCAACTGTGAGCTGACCATGTCTAGAGAAAAAAAAAAAAAGATAATGAATAATAAATTTATACTTATATAATATATATACAATTTTGTCTAAAAAAATTTAAAAGTACGCATCGCAGTACCAGATTAAAGGTCAGTACTGGTTGATAATGGTTGCTTCAACATAACTGGATGCTCTACTAGGGCAAATGATGGACTCTTTTAGGTAAACTAGCGAAAAGCTTCCTTTGCTGTTTTCTCAGTTTAAAAGGTATAACCATGAGGTACAAGATACTACTACCAGGTGCGAATGGAAAATAAAACAAAACAAAAACTAAAAAATTAACATAACTGGATGCTGCACATTCTGTGTACCTCATAGAACCCAAACACTCTGGTAAAATCTGTCTACAAAGAAGTATCGGAAGTATGCAACTCTAAAAGGCAAAAGGAAAAAAGAAAAAGAAAGAAAAGAGGGTGGTTGGTAGAGTTGATTTGCACGAACCAGTAACTGCCTCAGTATCAGCAGCAGTGCCAGCACCGCAACAGTAAATGTTAGGTGACATGAAATGTATCTTTTCACAATTTTTATCGGCCACAATGGGTCCCTCTGTTGCCCTGGTATCTGCGCCTAGTACGACTCCATCCTAATAGTTAGTATCATATAACATAGCAAGGAGTTGTTGTGTGAAACAGTTAGGTGACATGAAGATGGTAGATGAAAGAAAGGCAAAGGCATATGAACCTGAAAAACGAGACCGACGATGGTTGTACCAGTCTTTCTAAAAGGGGGCATGTGTAGTCCATTGTTTAGCAGCATCTCATTCCTCCTGCAGAGATCAAAGCTGAACCCACCTTTTGTTGGTAACTCTAAGTCTATCATCTTCACCATTCTCTTCTACAAGAAAAAAATAACATTACAGAGCCCCCTTTTTGGCGAATTTCAGAGAAATTGAGAGAAAATAGTTGCCATACCTGACTGACACCTCTTTTGGCGGATCGAAGAGAGGAGAGGAGAGAGCTCTTTGGCTCTTTGCTTGCTTGGGAGAGGGGAGACGGGAGAGGGACTACAGCCGGTGATACCGTTCTACTTGAAGAAATAATATTGTGCTAAACCAGGCCGAATCTAATGGGCTGGACTAATGGGCCGTTGGATGAGATTAGTAAGTTGTTGGATTGTTCTTCAGGGTTTGAAGATATGTTGGATTATTATATTTGAGTTTGCTTTGCTAGGTATTTATTAACGAGTGAATTAGAGTTTGTAAATTGAAATAAAAGTCACGGCAAGAAACCAAATACAGATTGCCCAGGTACTCTCTCTCTCTCTCGCTGAGAATAAGAATAGTGTTGTCAATTGTAATTCAATCTGAATCGTCGTATAATTTTGCACAAATTATAAAGCAAATTGATCATTTGCATGCCAATAGTTAAATCCTTTTCTCTAACACAGTAAAAGGAAAAGGAAGACCTAACTAGGATTCGGTATGTATCTGGACACGTGTTGCTCTACAGTGGTAACAGCAGTAGTACTGTGGTACTGTGGGTGGGTTTATACTTATGAGGTGTACTGTTCGATCATGCACTAAAGGTGTCTGTGAAAATGTCCGACTTAACAATTGTTGGCATAACAATCAAAAACACCCAAGATGGTGAACAAATAATCACTGGATGAATCTTCTTCTTGTAGTCAACGCAAGAATGAAGAATTCAGCCTTTTCAGTTTCTCAAAACCCTAGAAATTAAAGAAAAAGTCTCTTTTGCATAATGTAGGTTTCCTTGCTTGTGTTCTCTTCAAATGGAGAAGGATGGCAAAAGCATGATATCTAAAGCTTTGGGACATGTCTCTTTTGTGATGCGTAAATGCCTCTTTTCTATCCTCTCAATGGGCCCAATACCAACCCACATTGCGTTCATAATGGATGGTAACCGCCGGTACGCAAAGAGACACGCCTTCGCACCAAGACAGCACCGACCCTGGTAGTGGTCACCGGGTCGGTTTTAAATCCCTCATATCAAACCTCCAATACTGCTATGAAATGGGCGTGAAGTATGTGACAGTCTATGCTTTTAGCATAGACAATTTCAGGCGGGACCCACATGAGGTTCAGGCATTAATGGATTTGATGAAAGAGAAAATAGACGAACTGTTGACAGAAGGGAGCTTGTTGAAGAAATTTGATGCTAGGATCAACTTTTGGGGTAATGTAGAACTTCTTGCCGAGCCGGTACGTTTAGCTGCAAAAAAGGCAATGGAGGTGACAGCGCACAACAAGGGACCGGTGCTCTCGGTTTGTGTGGCCTACACCTCGACCGATGAGATAAGACATGCAATAGAGGCATCGGTTAGAGAGAAGAGAGAGAATGTTCAAATCGATGTGAGTGATCTGGAGAGAAATATGTACACAGCTGAATTGTGTGGAGCCTGACATCATTATACGCACTTCGGGCGAGACCCGTTTGAGTAATTTTCTTTTGTGGCAATCGGATTTTACCCACTTGCAGATGCCAAACCCGATATGGCGTGAGTTCTCTCTAAGACACCTTGTTTTGTGCTGTGCTCGAGTAACAAGAGGTTCATGGGTATTTGAAAACGTGGAAGGGGGAAACGGAGAAGAACAAATGAGATTTTTTATTTTGTTTAAATTATTGTATCACTATTGTGATTTTACCGGGTTGAAATATGTAGCTTAATTTTGTGTAAACCTATATAAAGAAAATATAAATAAACAAATGTAATAGAATTTTGCGTGGTATCTCCCAGATTTGAATGGATATCTGTGAACCAATTCATAAGAGATTATTTGTTAGGACTTGCTGTCTTATAATTTGGTGTACTTAAAAGGTTACTTGCAAATTTAGTAGCAGCACTGTTTTGGTACTGTGTAGAACTGGTACCACTGGTACGATATGATGTTGGTACAATGTAGCTTCATTCTTGACTGGATATGAGTGTTTTTGAGTAGTTTTCATGTGCTATCTGTAGATGATCTGAATTTTTAATGTTCTGCTATTACATGAGTTCATACTTCATAGGGACTTGTTTGCAAAAGATACAACTATTGAAGATGCCAACTGCTCAGATATGTTTAATTTCCAATATTTGTTGGCATCTCACCTTTTAATAGAATTGTACTGAAAATCAAAATATGTTACAAAGGTGCATTCGTTTAAGCCAAGTTTAGTTATGTTTAGCATCAAATTCTGGGCATTTTTATTTTTTATTGTAACTAGTTCAATATTAATAATATCTAGCTAAATATCAAGAACAAGTACTTAATTGTTAAATGGGTGAATATATTTGTCAACATCAACAGTATGATGTTAAAATATAGCAATTTAAAAAAAAATGAATTATTTCTTAAAAATACTGTTATTTGACGAATATGTTAATATAGCGGTAGAGCTGCACAAAAAATTCGTAGTTCGTAATTCGATTCGAGTTTAATTCGAAAAAGTTCGTAAAAAATTTGATTCGAAATTGAGTTCGTTCGAAATTAAATTCAAACCAAACTTAGTTCGAAATTAATTCAAACCAAGACAGTACCGACCCTCTCTCTCTCTATATATATATATAGGGAGAGAGGCTAACTTGCTTTGGGAGTTAAAAGAAAAAATAATTTTGTTCCTATCTTAAAAAATAAAAAATAGTAAAAGAATTTCAAAAATTATAAAATTTCATCCCCAAGCATATTTTAGTATGACTATCATGTTGAGCGGTTCGGATCGACAGTTTGGATTTTGAATATGAAGATATAAAATATGAAGTATGATGAGATATGAAAAACATGAGGTATTGGAACCCTTCTCTTCTCTCTCTCTCACACACACACACACACATAGAGAGTACGGCTAACGCGCTTCCTCTAGTATATTAACAATATGCTTCCGGCCTTCAAAATCTATTGAATCGGCTTCAAACAACAAATCCAAACCGTTCAAACCAATGTCTTTAACGAGAGCTTCGTTTCCATATAAAAAATTTTAATTTTCGAATTTATTTACCATCAAGTCAAGCGGTCAAAATACGAAGGATTTTGTGCGCATTTTAATGCCTATTTTTGCTCATTTTTTTTACCACTTGACTTGATAGTAAATAAGTTCGAAAATTAAAATTTTTATATGGAAACGAAGCTCTCGTTAAGGACATTGGTTTGAACGGTATAGATTTGTCGTTTGAAGCTGATTCGATAGAATTTAGAGGTCGGAAGCATATTGTTAATATATTAGAGGAAGCGCGTTAGCCGTACTCTAGAGGAAACAAAATAGGGCATTAAAATGCGCACAAAATCCATCATATTTTGACCGCTTGACTTGATGGTAAATAAATTCGATTTTTTTATGTGGAAACGAAGCTCCTCGTTAAGGACATTGGTTTGAACGGCTTAATTGAATTTGTCGTTTGAAGCTCATTCGATAGATTTTGAAGGCCGGAAGCATATTGTTGATATACTAGAGGAAGCACGTTAGCCGTACTCTATATGTTAATATTTTTTTTAATGATTATTTATTTTTGGTTCCACTGAACTACAGAAGTTCGTTTCCAGGAATGAAGGGAAACTTAACAAATGATTAATTAAACCATATTGCAAATTCATCCAGATTCCAGAAAGAAGGCATCAACGAAAAGATAAAATTTAAGACCATATACAATCTCTTACATCTATATATATGATAATTAATATTCTATACTAAAACCCCTCCAAATATATTGATTTGTCCTATATTTTGAAATTTGGACTAAATCTAATTGTTCTGCCCTATCCTTAAGCTGAGCCAGAAGAGAGGGGCAATTTTGCATTAGTTTAATATACCCTTCAGTTAGCATTAAGGAAACCAAATTACCTTTATCAATGAATTGGAGACATTTATTCTTGAGCTCTCTACAATTGTTCATCTCAGCTAATTCCAGAGTAGAAATTAAGAACAGTGTCCAAAGAGATGCTCTCAACTAATTTATACTCACATATAGCTTTTAGCTTCTCCACTGCATAACGGTCTGCTGCCACTAGCAAATGTTGAAGGAAGGCAGTAGCCGACATCGGCACTTCACAATCAACGAGTTTCTCATTAACCGAGAACGAACTATTGTACATAAAATCAAGCATTGCTTTGAAAACTGAAGGTATCATCTCATTTATCTTTATGATGCAGTCCATATTAGATTCTACCATGGATCCAAAGAGTTCTGCTTTAAATACTGATGAATGAGCTGCCAGAATTAGTCTATGCGCAACAAAAATTTTGCCGTCGACATCAAAAGTGACATCAGTATGTTCATTCTCCTCTCTGAACTTTTGAAGGCGTTCACAAGTAAAGCCCGTGGAAATTATATCCCTAGCACTTTGTACGGTGATTGAAACACGGAGTATAAAACAATCATCTTTGATATATGTTTGTTCTAATTTGGTCCTTTCAAAAAAGTTCCAAATACCCCAGTTGCTTTCCTTAGATGTAAATGTGTGATGTAACAATTTCAAAGTAGTTGGTGAAACATTTCCATGCTTATCCAACAGTTGAAAACCAAATTCTGTTGTGACATCTACAGATCCTCTTTGAATAAGCTCTAGAAAGAGGGACACATATTTGCCTTTGTCATCCTTGTTATTGCCTTGAGGGTAGTAACAAATAGCCAAATCATGCATGCTGACCAACTTGGAATTTTGGTGAGGTGATCCACTTACCAATGCCCGTGTTTTTAGTTTTTGAATGATTGATTTTCAACAAATAAAATTTATGCATGTCGGATCCCCACTGGGCGAAAATTTGTGATCCGTAATTCCCGGGCGAAAATTTGGGCGATGGGGGGGCGAACCAAAATTATCCCCGCTGGAGAGGGATGGATGACTGTAGTGTCCAATCGCCGATCTACCCGAAGCTACCGCCGATCTACCCACTGCTCCCGCCGACGCCGCCCCAACCGTTCCTACCGTGCCGCTCCAGCTTGCCCCGTCCAGTCCCATCACCAACGGCACAGCCACTACCTTCCCCACAAATCTTGGGGTTACCCGGCGCCGCTCCAGCAGAAAGCAACATCAACCTACCTCCAGCAACCTAGAAGCATCTCACAGATCTTCCCTTTCCGCCCTCAAGCCACTCATACCTCGATGGGACAGCCCCCACTCTACCGCAACCACCTCCCCCCACCCCCTTTATTACCCCCCCTCAACCTCCCTGCCTGCCCCAACTACTTACCTTCCTCACAAGCATTCACTCCCCAACTACCCAACATTAACCATGCAACACCTTACTAAGTTCGGCTTTAAAACCCCCCAACCAACTACCTATGCAGCAGCCTTACGCCCCAACAATGGCGCAAGGCACATCCCAAACCCAATACCCCCACAGAACCAGCCTTGGAGCTACTTTCTTGACCAAAACCCCTGGTCTTCGGTTGCACTCAACCAGGGGGATGACACGACGCTATCGCACCCACCGCTGCCCTTACCACCGGACCCAAATAGCTCGGATTGGAAATGCAGGTGCTACAATTGCCTCCAATTCGGCCATGATCAAAACACCTGCCCCTGCCCAGACCGGGTATGTGCCATTTGCTGGCAGAAAGGGCACGAAGCACGGGCTTGCCATCAGTCAATGCTTTCAAAAAGACAACGCTTCGATCCTTTGGAACCAAGAGGGAATTTAGGAGAGTCGTTACTACCACCCAACAGACCCCAACTAGCAACGGTATTTCTCCCCGAAACCCGACAGATGCACAACGAGCGATACGAACTTAATGGCGCTATCATAATAGACACACGTCTCATGCCGGATCATAACTACCACGCAGTCCAATCAAGCCTCATGGCGGCCTGCAAAGCTGAAGTGCCTTTCGCTCTTACCCACATGGAGGGATTCCGGTACCTAGTTCTACTTCCATTGAACATTGAGCGCCATCGCTTCCTCAATCAGCATGGTAAGACCATCCAAACCTTTGGTCTGGTGGCCTACCCTTGGACACCGGGCGTCAACGCATACCCTTTACAGCTAAAGTACAAATGTTGGATTGAGCTCCGTCGACTCTCACCACAAGCATGGAACATGGACCATATCATACCGGCAGTCAGCTCATTCGGGGTGGTACTCGATCACGGGCCTCTGACCAATCTGCGCTCCCTGGAAAAATTAAAGGTAGTGGTGGCCCTCCCGGATTTAGCCAAAATTCTGAGACGTATCACCTTATGGGTACGTGGCATGGCACGAAACTTGGATGTCTCGGTCCACGGCTGGATCGAAGAACCCTCACCTTTTACCCAACAACCGGACACTACCCCGGACCAGTCGGTATTCGATGACATTAAGAGGGCACAGCTAGAAGCAATCGAAGCTTACAAGAAAAAACACCAACAAAAGGAAATGGTCCCGATCGAGTTCAATACTCTGCTTGATGTCTGGTGGAAGATGCCGGCCGGCCCAAAACGTGACGAGATCGAACACTCACTCCGGTAGAGCCCCTGCTTCGCTCTTTGGGAGAAAGAAGGTTTTCTCTCTGACAAAGGCAGAGGCAAGAAAACAATGGAGATCTCAAGTGCCCAACCAACTGGAGAGAAGTCAACTCCCAAACGGCTCGAATGGAGACTCAAGTTCAACAACCCACTGGAGAAGTATCAGGCACAGCTACCAAGAATTCAAATTTTTTTGAGTTAACAGGTGTGCAACAGCTGGAGGCTGCAATGAATTTCCCAACAGATATGGCCAAGGTACTTGAAACAAACACTCCTCCCAATCTAAAAAAAGGCCTGCTAATTCACGGGCCTAGCAAACCCGGGCCTTCCAAAACAAAAAATACTTTATCCTGGGTTGATATGGTGGAAATGGAGGAGGCCTCAAATGACGAGATTGGCTCTCCATCAAGCCCCGGTCGCTCACCGGGCTGCATGGACTCCCCAAGACTTCACTCACCAAGCTTACCAGCAATACCCCTAACCGAACATAACTCCCCAGAGCCGGCCGAGATACTCTCCCCCTCTGTGATCCTCTGTTTCCCTCTCCCACCACACAAACGCGCCCCTGCACGCGCACTGACCTTTGCTGAAACTGCCGGGCATACACCAACTAGACATTCAAACCCGCAACTCCCAACCCTCAATCCGCTATCCCCAACCACAAACCCGGTTTCCCCAAACCACAGCCTGAAATCCCCATACCCGGACCCGATACCACAAATTCCAATATCACCTAACCCGAACCCAATATCCCCGACATCACCAACCCCAAACCAGACACTCAACCCCCTCCCACGGCTCTCCCCAACAGACCCGCTGCTGCCACAACAACAGACCCCCCGCAGCTCTCCCCAAAAACATAACCGAGTTCCCAGCAACAGCCATGCTACACCACCAGCGCGGAAAAGGAATGGAAAAGGTAAAGCAACCGCAACTCCAATTCAATCATGTGCTGCTCAGGCTTTGCGTAGAAGTGCCCAAATTAATGGCAAGAGCCCCCAAACTCAATTCTACAAAAAAAGAGCAAAGCTTAGCAAGGGGCAGAGTTCAGCAGGCGTGAAGAAGGCAGCCCGAGACTCGGTCCGCGAGGTGCGGGTTATCGAACCTTTACATGAGGACAATCTTAGAGCAGACCCGCTTCAAGCAGACCTCATCGCGGAGGTAGAAGCATATTGTGGTATAGCGGCACCACCGCTGCAAAAGACCCAAGATGAACCAGCGCCACCACTTAACCTGGCTCAACTATACGAGGAATCAGTTATGGCAGCTTTTGACTCCGAACCAGAAGAGCTGTCTGAAGAGGAGGAGGCCGACTGAGATCTGGAAGGATTCAGAGTTTTACTGTGTTGTTGTTTTGGGTTCAACTTTTGAGAGCTTCTGTTGTGAGCCTTTATTTTTCTAATTTTAACTTTCTGTTGTGACTTCCTCTTTTTAGTATCCTTTTGAGAACTTTTGTAACCGATCAATGTCAACTTCAATGAATGAACTAAGTTTCCCTTTGAAAGTGTTATGTTGGAACGTACGTGGATTAGGAGATGTGAAAAAATGTGTTGTGGTTAAAAACTTAGTATTAGATCAGAATTGTGATATTGTTACTTTCCAAGAGACAAAGTGGGCTGGAACTTCCATATTTAAAATGAGGCAGGTGTGCCCTTCTAAATATCGAAGTTTCGCAAACTTGGATGCATCCGGATCAAGGGGAGGTATCCTCCTAGCATGGTCAGATGCATTCAATCTATTACAATCTTTCATTAATGAGTTTAGCGTGACCACAATTTTGAGTAGAGGAGCTTTTAAATTTATGATTACAAGTGTCTATGGCCCCCAAGCTGAGGAGAGTAAATTACGCTTCCTAGCTGAATTACGACTCATTAGGTGCCTCAATGATTTCCCCTGGATTATAGTGGGTGACTTTAACTTAATTCATAATCTTGGGGAAACTACGGGAGAGCCAAGAACCGTGCCGAGCATGCGACATTTCAATAACTTTATCGATGACATAAATTTGTTAGATGTTCCATTAACAGGTAGAAAATTTACTTGGAGCAACAAACGACCAAGACCGACATTCTCCCGTCTCGACAGAACACTTCTTTCGGCGCAATGGGTTGATTCGGGCACCTCTTTCAGCCTCACTGATGCACCGGCAACTACATCAGACCACCCTCCTTTAATCCTATCCTTGAAGCCTCATGACCGAACCTATAAAAGAACCTTCAAATTCGAAAATTTTTGGCTCTCCCATGGGGAAATTCATGAAATAGTCAAACTAGCCTGGGATGCAGTACCCAAAATCCCCAACTCAGCAAAGAGGTTCCTTCAAAAAATAAAAAGCACACAGCAAGCTCTCAGGTTGTGGGCAGGAAATTTTTTTCGAAATAAGGACACCTTCCTTAACAGATCTAGATGGACTTTACAAAGGCTGGATAGGGTGGAAGAATTCCGAAATCTTAACAGAGGCGAATCTAGCCTCAGAACTAAACTGCGTTAGCATATCTATAACTTGGCAAATGAGAAGGAAACCAAGTGGAAACAGCGAGCAGGCTGTCGGTGGCTAAAGCTTGGAAACAATAACACAAGATATTTTCACGCGATAGCCAACCACCGGAAGAACAACAATCACATCTCCATGCTGCAATATGAAGATCACTCACCTGTCCCCCAAAACAGAATGACCGAAACTGTACTCAATCATTCAAAGCAACGCTTGGCACTCAACACACTCACTCAAGACCATTCGATCTGACTGGGAAGGTCGGCCCATCTCTCAACAGCCAACTATCACACCTGGACCAGCCTATAACAGTAGACGAAATCTCCAGAGCAGTCAAGGGACTGCCGAAGAACAAAGCAAGCGGCCCGGATGGGTTCCCGGCCGAGTTTTACCAGACTTTTTGGGACTTAATCAAGGCAGATCTGACCGACCTCATCTTAGACTTTCAACACGGGAAATGGAATCTCAAGGCCCTGAATAGAGCAACTATCACCCTAATACCCAAGAAAGAGGATGCAACAAAAATGGAAGATTTCAGACCAATAAGTGTCATCAACACGATTTCCAAGATAATAACTAAAATCCTGGCGGATAGGCTGCAACCCATGCTACAGGAACTGATTGGTAAGCAGCAGACCGCCTTTATCAAAGGAAGATCGATGATGGAATCCTTCCTGGTCACACGAGAAATAATGCAGTTCTATGACAAAAACAAAATCCCGGCGATTTTGATGAAAGTCGATTTCGCAAAAGCTTTCGATACGGTCGATTGGTGCTTCATGATCAACCTCCTCATTGAACGCGGCTTCCCACCTGGTTGGATTGGACAAGTGTTGAACATACTCAACTCATCAGCTTCGGCAATCAGATTGAATGGTCAACTCACACCCTTCTTTCAACACAAGAGAGGGTTACGCCAAGGAGATCCGCTTTCACCACTGCTCTTCATCTTAGTGGCCGACTCCCTCCAATGCTTTATTAAAAATTGCATCCCGGCAATGCATCACACCATGTTCATGGCACCCCAGATTAGTCAGTTTGCTGACGACACGGTTATCATTGTCGAGCCCCATCCGAAAACCCTGAGAGTTCTGACCCTGATCCTGAACCTTTATGCGGGTCTGACGGGCCTAAAAATCAATAGGAATAAAAGCTCCTTTGTTCCAATTGCCTTGCCACACAATCATATCAGCACCATCAAAACAATCATCTCATGTGATCCGGCAGACTTACCAATGAAATACCTTGGCCTACCCCTGACCGTAAGGAAACCTTCGAAATTGCACTTTTAACAACTTATTAATTCGGTACGGAACAAGCTGGCTGGTTGGAAAGAAAATGTCCTATCATACGGGGGTAGGGTCACTCTGATTAATTCTGTCTTGTCAGCACTCCCACTGCATTACATGCAGGCTTTCCGATTACCAAAGGGAGTCATTAAAGAAATTGATGCGGTTAGAAGACGATTCCTTTGGAAGGGAAATGGAACCTGCTCGGGCCTCAATTGCTTGGTAAATTGGTCGAGAGTATGCACGCTGAAATCGAACGGGGGTTTGGGTTTCCTAGATCTGACAACCCAGAATGAGGCGCTTCTCACAAAGTGGATCTGGAAGATTGAGAGGCAACCCGACAGCCAATGGTCGGCGACTCTAGGCAGTTTGCACAACATCACAGCAGCAGCCCACCTAACTTCCCAACATCAATCCTTCTTCCTAACAGACCTCTCCAACATTAAACCGTTTTACACCAACTCAGTCGAATTTCAGCCGGATCGGATAAGTTGGCGCTGGACGGCGGGAGGAGACTTCTCCAGCTCCTCGGCATATCACATGATGCATCACAAGGGAATAGTGTGCAGGTACTACCGTCACTTGTGGAAGATAAAGGCACCTCTCAAGGTACGGATTTTTATTTGGCTCATGAGACAGAACAAAATACTCACTCAGCAGGTCTTGCGAAAGCGGGGTATGCAGATGACACCAAAATGCGTCCTATGCAATCAAAACATAGTGGAAGCTAGAGACCACTTATTTTGGACGTGCCCCTTTGCAAAACGGCTCTGGAGGGGTATCATTCCCCCGTTGACCACCTTACCGGTCACAGACAGTATCGTCCGGGTGTGGGTATTGCGCCGTAACTCACTGCAAGACAGTCACATATTATATTGGGACACTCAGTGGGCGGCCGTGGTCTGGGCTCTATGGCGCGAGAGAAACAGGAGGATCTTTTCCCAAGAAAGAAAGGAGATGCTTACCTTAATCAGAGAGACTCACATACAGATTAACTTATGGTACTCAACATTGTAAAGCAGTATCCTTATCGGATCTGCTGAATGGGATAGGGCAAGGGCTGTTATAGGGAGTTTTAGAGCTTTTTCCGGCTAGTTAACGGTTACTTCCATTTACAAGTAACTGGTTTCTGTTTTTCCTTTGTGTTTAAGTTGTAACAAGCTAAAATTGTAACTCCCTGGAGGTGACTCTGTAAATTTTCTTTTATCAATACAAATCGTTGGTGAGCAATTGCTCACTGACCCTCAAAAAAAAAAAAAAAAAAAAGATTTTCAACAAATAGCATCCTGTAGCGTTCACCATGCTTAACAAATCCATGACTTGAATACAAAAAGAACCAGTGAGATATAATTAAGGAGCAATTAAATGAGAAATTATCCTTAATAAAGGTAGAAATTAATCATGAGTTACTATATTGATACCTTGAGAATGAGATGGGAAGCAGGGCTTGTTAAAAAAAAAGAGCAATTTCAGGGGAAAGAAGAACGAGAGAGAGAGAAAAGGCAAAGCATTCTTCTTATATTTTTTAAATTTCGAACTCTATTAATGGACACTTTTTTAGGATTTGTATTATATTTTTGTCATCTAAATTTATATTAATCAAACTTTTTATTAGCCATAACGATATGTTAACGGCATAAATAACAGTTCATTTTTTATTTTTTTTTATTAATATTGTTATTCTTAAGAATTCTATTTCGCATTTTGTTTAGTATTTGTCTAATCATATTTTTTGCTCACAATGGTCAAATTAATATGCAAAAGAATAAATCTAGGAATATTTATTTAGGGTAATTTGGAAACAAAACATTGATGTATTAAGTAAACGGTAAATTTGTCATTGAAAATTCAAAGAGGTGCCCTAAACCTATTAATATCCTCGGCTTCCTATTTATAGAAACCTATAGGAATCTATGGAATTATTCATACTAATTAGAGGAAAAAAATATATTTAAAAATTCCAAAAATAACAAGAAATAAGAGAGCAAATAAAATTTAAGGTTTTTATATTTTATGAAGTACTGACATGTTATTACAAAAATAGATTGATACTAACTGCATCATCCAACTAAATTTCATTTTATCCATGGCATACTACAAGTGTAGATAAATCCGTGTATTTTTCAATGTCTCAAGTAATTAAGTTGTATTAATTGTAAAAAATTACAATGAGAAAGTGTTAGGGTTTTACAAGCCCACCACGTATCCACGCAGACAAGTATTCTCTCCAATACTGTAACAAAAGATTCCCTTGACTTTACGGTTTGAGATGAACTCTCAGCTGCTTAGAGATTTGGTCTAACACAGGGGCAATATTATTAGGCTTTGAGATTCGTGCCAATAATACTGCCCAGCTAATTATTCTGTCCTTAATTTGGGACCGTTGGAATTTAATTAATAGGCAGCTGATTGATGCTCTTAAATTTATATGATCTTCATTCTTGTAATTAATTTAATTTAAAATTTAATTGTAATGCATTGCATAAATCATGTCGGCTACCTATACTTTTTTTTTTTTTGCCAATGAATTCCAACTTCCAAGTACGTATATATAATTTACACCAAGTAAATATTTTTTAATATCTTGTCCGTCCAAGTGTAGTCAACGGAACCAATTTGGGTCCGATGCCCATCGGACTCAAAGTGAGTTCGATGGGTTCGACGACCGTCCGATCTGTTTCAAGATGCGCGCCCTCAACTTTCGTGTCTCATTAATATTCGGACGTCCCTAAACCCATCGGATTCTCGTAGTCGACTAGAAAATAAGAAATTTAATACCTATTCGGGGATAGCGCAGGGGCAGTATTATTTGAGATATCTCAGATGATGCGAATTCCTCCAGTAGCGCCTCTGGCCCGATCACTCTCGTAGTCGTAGCGCCAATTTTTGACGCTCTCTTCGCCACTCCGCCTCTCTCTTCACCATCTCTCTCAGACTCTCTCAGTCCGATCTTCGATTCCAGGGCCGACCCTTTCCATTCTTGGTAAGAGCTCCTTTCCTCCCTCTCCCTATCCCTTTCCATTATTGGAATGTATTTGATACTTCCTGAATTAATGTTGTATTTTCTTGGCAGATGACATAACTAGAAAAGATAAAGATGGAGTGTGTGCAGAGTTAATTTTTAGTCTTCCTTCTCTTGCCAGGTACTTTACTGGTTTTTAGTCAGACTTCATTTTTTTTTTTTTAGTTACTTACTGAGAAAGATGGGTGTAATGATAGGATTTGTTTCTCACCAGTGAAAATAGTAGGCGCCACCTTCAGTTATTGTCCTGGTACAGTGGTACTGTGGGTGGGTTTATATTTATGAGGTGTACTGTTCGATCATGCACTAAATGTGTTTGTCAAAATGTCCGACTCAACAATTGTTGGCATAACAATCAAAAACACCCAAGATGGTGAACAAATAATGACTGGGTGAATCTTCTCCTTCAGCCTTTTCAGTTTCTCAAAACCCTACAAATGAAAGACCGTCTTGCACGTGTAAGTAGTCGAGGATTTCGAGTTAGAAATTTGTGTGAAGACTTAAGTTGTACACTCTTTTTGGCCACTCTAAGAAGGGTGAAGGATCTCTGTACAAGAGGTTTAATCTAGAGAAAGCCCAGAAAAATTTGATAGAGAAATTGTAATGAAAAATTTGGAGTTGACGTACCAGTACTAGTATCTTGCAACCATGCTTTTGACCTACTGTGATTTTCTCAATAAAGAAAATGATGTAGATAAAATGAAAATGAGCAAACAAAATAATGATGACCAGTGTGGAGAATTTTTAGTCATAACTACAGCAGAAGTTTTCAAATAACTTTAATCAAATTTAATGTTATTCTTTTTCACTTGTAACCATTATTCAAAAGTCTCTTTTGCATAATGTAGGTTTCCTTGCTTGTGTTCTCTTCAAATGGAGAAGGATGGCAAGAGCATGATATCTAAAGCTATGGGACATGTCTCTTCTGTGATGCGTAAATGCCTCTTTTCTATCCTCTCAATGGGCCCAATACCAGCCCACGTTGCATTCATAATGGATGGTAACCGCCGGTACGCAAAGAGACGCGCCTTGCACCAAGACAGTACCGACCCTGATAGTGGTCACCGGGTCGGTTTTAAATCCCTCATATCAAACCTCCAATACTGCTATGAAATGGGCGTGAAGTATGTGACAGTCTATGCTTTTAGCATAGACAATTTCAGGCGAGACCCACATGAGGTTCAGGCCTTAATGGATTTGATGAAAGCGAAAATAGACGAATTGTTGACAGAAGGGAGCTTGTTGAAGAAATTTGATGCTAGGATCAACTTTTGGGGTAATTTAGAACTTCTTGCTGAGCCGGTACGTTTAGCTGCAAAAAAGGCAATGGAGGTGACAGTGCACAACAAGGGACCGGTGCTCTCGGTTTGTGTGGCCTATACCTCGACCGATGAGATAAGACATGCAATAGAGGCATCGGATAGAGAGAAGAGAGAGAATGTTCAAATCGATGTGAGTGATCTGGAGAGAAATATGTACACGGCTGATTGTGTGGAGCCTGACATCATTATACGCACTTCAGGCGAGACCCGTTTGAGTAATTTTCTTTTGTGGCAATCAGATTTTACCCACTTGCAGATGCCAAACCCGTTATGGCCTGAGTTCTCTCTAAGACACCTTGTTTGGGCTGTGCTTGAGTATCAAAAGGTTCATGGGTATTTGAAAAAATGGGAAGGGGAAACCGAGAAGAACAAATGAAATTCTTGTTTTGCTTAAATTATTGTATCACTATTGTGATTTTACCAGGGTTGAAATATGTAGCTTCATTCTTGACTGGATATGAGTATTTTTTAGTAGTTTTCATCTGCTATCTGTAGATGATCTGAATTTTTTAATGTTCTGCTATTACATGAGTTCATAGAGACTTGTTTGCAAAAGATACAACTATTGAAGATGCCAACTGCTCAGATATGTTTAATTTCCAATATTTGTTGGCATCTCACCTTTTAATAGAATTGTACTGAAAATCAAAATCTGTTACAAGGTGCATTCGTTTAAGCCAAGTTTAGTAATGTTTAGCATCAAATACTGGGCATTTTTATTTTTTATTGTAACTAGTTCAATATTAATAATATCTAGCTAAATATCAAGATCAAGTACTTAATTGTTAAATGAGTGAATATATTTGTCAATATCAACAGTATGATGTTAAAATATAGCACTTTCCAAAAAACTTTCCAAAAAATTGAATTATTTCTTAAAAATACTGTTATTTGACGAATATGTTAATATATCGGTTTATTTACCAATTAAGTGGTATTGCTGCACCTTTTATTACACAAGAGGCCCCACCATGAAGCCTGAAAGAGTTCTCTGGCACTCTGCGGGCCCCACTTACAGCCCCATATTAAGAAGCACCCTTCATGGTGGTGCATCCAAAGCAATGCCGGAGAGGCCCGGCAAGTTTTGTCAGAGGTGGTAATCGTTTGACATCTCACCATGCCTACCTGATATTTGGTGTTTGCTTCAAACAAAATATAGATTTGTTGAGGTAAGCAAACCAGTAGATAAGATAACTTCTTATGGGTTTCAGAGGGCCCTACATTTTACTATGGTTTAGTTCGTACATTTTGTTGGATTGAAGAAGCTGGAGCATATATGTGCATGACATGTTGGAGTTCATGAAGATTTCGTGTGGCCCTGCCTATGATTCGGTAAGGAATATATATATATATATTATTATTTTGAGTGAATTGGGATTTGGGGTGTGGCATGGACGCATGGTGCTATTGGTATGAAATGAGAAAGTAGTTGCAGGACCCTTCATTGTAATAAATTGGAGGAAGTTGTTATAATTAACGATAGGATAAAGTTGAACATTTGCTACCATCAAATTTGTGTCTATGATATCAGAAAGGTCTAATTTTATTTGCTTCTTTGCGGTTTGAATTATATTTCTTGCCCTTTTCTTTTTGGGTGTATTTAGTTAAACGGGTAATTTGCAAAGTAGTTTCTATATATGCCTCACAGAACAGTATATCTTTAAAACCAGAAATTTTTATTTAGATTTAGGCCAGAAAAGGTAAGAATAGGATAACCAGGGACCGGTACAAGAGTAAAAGGGAAATCATACTTGTACCAGTGCTAACATCTTAAACTAGGCCTTGACCTACTGGTGTTTTCTCAACAAAGAAAATAAAAAAAAAAGAAAAAAAAATGATTTTTGTATTTTTCAAATATCAGCATTAAATATCTCTTTTGCATATTGTAGGGTTCCCTGTTTGCAATTTCACCTCACAGACAGTTATGGCAAAAGCATGATACATAAGACAGTGCGACATGCCTCTTTTATGATGCGTAATTTCTCTTTTCTATCCTCTCCATCGGCCCGGTACCAACTCACATTGCATTTATAATGGATGGGAACCGCCGGTTCGCAAAGAAACATGCCTTGTACCAAGATGGTACCAGACCAGATATTGGGCACCGGGTCGGGTTTAATTCTCTCATAACAACCATCCAATACTGCTTTGAAATTGGCGTGAAGCATGCGATAGTTTACGCATTTAGCATAGGCAATTTAAGGCGGGGCCCGCAACATGTTATGATACTAATGGATTTGATGAAAGAGAAAATCGACGAACTGATGACAGAGGACGGCTTGTTGAAAAAATTCGAGGTTAGGATCATCTTTTGGAGTAATTTGGAGCTACTTATCAAACCTGTATGTATTGCCGCAAGAAAAGTAATGGATATAACAATGCACAACAAGGGACCCATTCTTTCGGTTTGTTTGGCCTACACCTCGACCAATGAGATAACACATGCAATAGAGGGTTCAGTAGAGAGAAGAGAGAGAAAGTTCAAATAAATGTGAATGATCTCATTATGCTTTTGATTCAAAATGGTCTAACAGCAATTAGCAAATTTAGTATTTTTTCTTTTTTTCTTTTAATCTCGCCTCTTCCTGACAATTCTACAAACACTTGTAAGATCTCTCTGTCTTTCTCTCTAGGCTACTCTTAGTTTTCTATTACCATAGATAATTGGAATCCCCAATACCAACACACTACTTGTAATCATCAGAGCCCTCTTACTAATCACTTGATTAGTATTTCTTAACCAATTCTTTACTTATAATAGAATCATGTCAAATTGCCTCTGATAGAGGTTTACCAATTTTGTTTCAAGTACCATCAATTTACAATGCCATCTAATCTACTCACCTTTCTCTGTCATTGCACTGAAATCAGTTTGTCTTATCATTCTCTCCTACAATGGAGGATTAGATGATTACAGAATCTAGTATCGATCAATCATGGATCTTTCGCTGTTTCACCACAAACAGTCAACCAAGTTTTAATCACCTGTTGCACTACCAGTGGCAGTTGCATTGATAAGCGCCTCCTTATGCTCTAAAGGTGTTTGTGAAAATGTCCGACCTAACAACTGCTGGCATTACCATCAAAAACATCCCAAGACATCATGACCAGTAAACCTTTTTCACTTGTAGATTTGTACTTGGCATGGTTCTAAGAGTAGAAGGGAGTATTTTTTTCTTATAGCCTTTTTTCATCTTGAACAATGAAGAACTGCCTTGCACATGCTGGCGGTCTTGCGCTGGTACCGCAACATCTGGTAGGACCCACTTATAGAAGCATCCTTCGTAGTTGGTGCATTAAAATCGATGCCACGGATGCCTGAAAAGTTCTTTTATTAAGTTACAGTTTGTTTCTAACAAAAGAGGTTTTTTGGAATAAGAAACCGGTAGGTCATATGATTTGTATGGTTCTTGGATGATATTACATTGACTATGGTTTCATTCATGTCATGTGTTTTGTTGGATTAGAGAAGTTGATCATGTGTTTGACATGTTTTTGCTCATGAAGATATGACATGCAGAGATTTGTGGCCCCACCTATGGTTAGGTAACAAATAATTTTTTTGTGAATTCAGAATTGAAGAGGCGAGGTGCTTTTGGGATGAAGCAATATTAGATACAAGCCATAATAAATTGTTCGAGATTTGTCTCCTCCATCTAAAATTTGGCCTTGGCAGTAGTTCAAAGAGAAATTGATGGGATTAGGTATGATAATGCAAAAGAGTTGAAGAGGAAGTTCGCAAGCATCGATCGGATTAATGGCTATAATATCAGAAAGGTCTTATTATATTTTTTTTTTGCTTTTTTTTTTGTAGTGAGTAATTTCTTTGATGGTTTCTTTCGTTTTCTTTCCGCGGGTTCTTAGTTAAAAGAGCAATTTGTAATTAAGCTTGAACAGAACAGTTCATCTAATTTCAGAAATTTAATCAAGAAACTACCGAGAAAAAGTTAAAAAGTTCAGGAGTAAATAGGTATACAGGATAATCCGGGTTGCACCTATACGAGTCTAAAAATGAAATTATAAATAAAAAGGTTGGAATTAATATACCAGTACTACAATCTTGAAATCATGCTTTGATTTATCGGCGTTTCTCAGGGAAGATAAAACATGTAGAAAAAGAAATGAGAAATAAGCTATAAAGTTCAATGTAATTATTTGCTTGCAACTACAAAAGCCTACAAACTAACTTAAATTAAATTTAATGTTGGCTTTTTTCTTTCTTTTCACATGTCACCATTAAACCTTTCTTTTCCATTTTGTAGGGTTTCAATCTTGAAATCTCGCCTCGTGGAGAAGTATGGCAAAAGCATGGTATCTAGAACTATTTCACACGTCTCTTTTCTGATGTGTAAGTTCCTCTTTTCTATCCTCTGTGTCGGCCCGATACCAGCCCACATTGCGCTCATAATGGATGGAAACCGCCGGTTTGCAAAGAGACATGTGTTACTTGAAGACGGTACAGATCCAGCTAGCGGTCACCGGGTTGGTTTCAAGTCCCTCATGTCAACCATCCACTACTGTTATGAAATGGGCGTGAAGTGCGTGACGGTGTACGCTTTTAGCACAGACAATTTCAAGCGAGGGCCCGAAGAGGTTGAGTTATTAATGAATTTGATGAAAGAAAAATTAGATGAGGTATTGACCGATGAGAATATGTTGAAAAAGTTGGATGTCAAGATCAATATCTGGGGCCATTTGGAGCTAATTCCCGAGCCGGTACGATTAGCTGCGAAAAAGGCAATGGATGTAACAATGCACAACAAAGGACCGGTACTTTCCGTTTGTATGGCCTATTCGTCGACCAATGAGATAACACATGCAGTAGAGGCATCCATTAGAGACACAAGAGGGAACGGTACTCAAATTGGAGTTTGTGATCTGGAGAGAAATTTGTTCACGGCCGGTTGTGTGGATCCGGATATCATTATTCGCACTTCAGGCGAGACCCGTTTGAGTAACTTCCTTCTGTGGCAATCGGATTTTACGCACTTACAAAATCCGAATGCATTGTGGCCTGAGTTTTCACTAAGGCAGTTTGTTTTGTCTGTGATGGATTACCAACTGGTTCATGCCTATTTGCAAAAGAAGAAGGGAGAAATTGAGAAGAATAAATGAGATGTTTGTTACTTGTAGTTTAAAATTTTATTTGGTTTGTGTGAGCTGTTTAATTGTTGTTAGTTGTTACTAATTTTTCCATGCACCACGTGGTTTAAATTTTAATTGTATGTAAAAATTAAGGAAACAGAGAATAATTAATGCATGGTATTATTATTATTATTATTATTATTATTATGTGTAGAAGAAATATTACTCAATCAATTATCCTCTTTCAATTTGTTTATAGATATATAACTAAGCCTATATATCACTCAATATAAGTGTTGATCACAAGCTACAGTTATCAGGTGAGCTAGTTGTAGTAGCCTATATTATATATCATTGCCTTTGAAAATATATATTAAATTCACAAAATACCACCATGAAAATTTCTGCTGAAAACAGTGAAAAATTTAAATAAAATTTAATTTGATCAAATAAAAAAATTCAATTTTCACCATAAACTATCACAAATGACTTTAGATATATTTTAGACATTTTCTACATATTTTGGAATTATGAAATACTTAAATAAATATTTAAAATAAAAATAATATACATCTTTTTTATAAAAAAACCTGAAAATGTTAACCCCTTTGCTTCTTTATGAGCCTATAGATAATTGTGTGATTTGAATTTGTTCTTATCTTTTGCACAACTCTTAGAACTTGCAACAATCTACATGAATGCTTACTTTATAAACCATTCCATAATGTTTACACAAAGGTATTAAATTTGCAAAACAGCTACTTGACTATGGGTGAAAGATGAATAAAAAGTATTATAAAAATATATATATGTATAACACATTTTAAAATATAAAATAATTAAAAAAAATGTAAATAATAATATAGATTATAAGATTCAATTAGATATGAAATGAAGAAGGAAATAAACAAAATTAATAAAACCAGAAAGGGCACCAATAATATAGCCCATTCTATAAATTTTTTTGGGGTGCCTTTTCTAGTTTTCTAGATCTATGATTAGTGGTTATTAGTTAATTACATTTGATGGGAGATGATTGGGCCTTGTGCTTGGATTACTTGACGGCCCGGCCCAATCCATATTGCAAATAATTGTATTTCAAATTTGCGTCATGCTTTTAAGTTCCAGATTTATTTAATTATTATGGGGTTAAATTTTAAATTCGGATGTAAATTACCTTTTTTCGTTAGTTTCTTTCTTTCTTTGTTAGATTGATAACCCTACTCTTGCAAATAATATTGTTGAATTAGGAAATTCAAAGTGAACAAATTTGAGGCAAAGCATTAAGCAATGTAATAAAAAAAAAATTTATATATTCCATTAATTCAAATAGAGTGCATACTAAGCAAACTTTCTTGTTCAATCAGAATTACACTTCATGTCCCAAATTTACAAGCAAGCTCAAGTCCTAACAATTATACTTGAATAAACTCACTAGCGCTTAAACTGAGTACATAAATTTAAAAACACACTAAAAAAGTCACTAAAAATCTCTTTTAATAGATCATTTAAAGTGGCCCACTGATAAAACTACAGGACCACCATCTCATCTCATCTCAGCTCTTCCTCTAAAAACTTTTGATAGAAAGAGATAAACTCATATCCCGTGAACGCAAAATTTACACACAAACAAAACCATAAATCTCAAATTAAACGACTAACGTAAAGTTAGACCTGCAATCCATTACCATTCGCATAGTAGTTTCCATTTCCATTCCCCAGAGGTTTTAGGGGTTTCTTCATGTGACCGTTCATGTGGCCGTTTATATGACCATTTGGGTAGAGTTTTGAGTTCAAATAGCCATTTGGTGTAACCTTTTTTGGTGTCGGTTTTTTTATCTTGCTGTTGCTTTGAAGAACGGTGTTTAATTGGCCCGACGATGCTGCTATTAGCCCTATGGACATTAAAAAAAAATAGTTCAAAAAGATTTACAGCATAGTAAATTGGAAAGGGCCCCAGTACATATCAACCAAAATTTGGTATATTGAAAAGAAAAAATAACATGGCAGGCTAGTTACAGTACGGACAAAGCAATTGCCAGAATATGTTGCTTTCATACTTGCTCTAACTGGTACCTTATAAACCCAACTTTTATTACATACATGTGCAGGTTAGGTGCTAACTGTACCAGTTAGTACAAAGTAGTAAACTAGCACAAGCATTTACCTAAAAACAGAGCAGAAGGCTTTCCCGGTCTTGATTTGAACTCCGGGTGAAATTGTGCACCCACGTAAAACGGGTGGTCCTGTAGTTCTATGATCTAAATCCATTTAAGAAAAAAAATAAATAGCATGTTAAATGTTACAATACAAAAAGACAAAAGCTTTTTATGGTTTAATCAAGAAATAATAAGTAATAACACACCTCCATTCGTTTTTGTGTCTCATCTTTTCCAACAAAACTAAGACCAGCCTTTTCAAACTGCGGGACCATTTCGGGATTCACCTAAAAGGATAAAATAATTAATATAGTTAAAGAAAAGAAAAGAAAAGAATGTGTGAACAGAAAATGTAGATGAAATAATTAAATGATTGTTTTTACCTCATATCTGTGTCGGTGCCGCTCATCAACATAGCTAACATTGTTATACCTATCAAAAAGATGTATACTAATTATAAAAAGTTTTAAACCAAAATATCTATAAGAAAAAGTGTTGGATATGATTTCTTACAACTTAGCAGCTTTGCTATTGCTTGTTTGGAAATAGGTTCGTCTTGATCCAAGCCTCATTGTCCCACCCATATGTGTTTTTGAACCCTGATAAATTCAATTAATTATTCTTTTGTACATGTATAATCCAAGAATACAATGTGATTGTACAACTACTAGTAAAAATTGATAAATAGATACATGGGGTCAAAATTGACAACTACCTCTGGCATAAAGATGACACATGGCGATCGGGTATCTGGGTCAAACTCAGTACTGTTTGCACCCGGTAACTTCATAACTGATCGGGCAAACTCAATCACTGCAATTTGCATCCCCAAACAGATGCCTAAAAACGGTATTTTATTTTCACGTGCATATTTGGCAGCTAGGATTTTCCCGTGTACCCCTCTATCTCCAAAACCTCCAGGTACCAATATACCTTCAGCCCCCTAAAAAAATTAAATATCATTTGTTAAGATATAAAAAGTATACTCAGCATAAAATTATTTTAAACTAAGACTGAAATTTATATTCATAGAAAAGTAAAGCTTTCTAACCTTAAGTAGGTTCCATGCTGTGTGGTAAGCTTCTGGATTCTACAAAATAAAATTACGGGTATAAGAAAAAAGTACAAGGTAGTATAAAAATTATGAATAATCACTTTTCAATCAGTGCTATTAAAAGAAGAAGGAAATATAACCTCTTCACATGTAGTTTCTTCAAGGTCAGGAGATGGGACCCAATCGACTACAAGTTTCCTATTACAAACCACAGATGCATGCAACAGAGCCTACATGAAATTTACAAGCCAATTGTCGCATATTAAAGAAGCAATACATTACATGATTAAACTGGAAAATGAAAATAAAAATTATCCAATCTTACCTTAAGTACAGAGAGGTAGGCATCAGAGAGGCCAGTATACTTCCCAACCATGGCAATTCTAACCTGAAAACAACAAAATCGAGGGACTTCAGTGAAAAAGAAACTAACATGAGAAAAATAAATGTTGAGATGTATGCCTTAATACTCACTGGTTCAGTCAAAGAGTCACATGTTCTAGCCCTCTCTGTCCATTCATCCAGCTTAGGCATGCGAGGGACCCCACCAACACTAAATACATTGCATTAATCTTTATCTCAAGTGTAATGAAAGTGGATATCAGCTTTACCAACTATATTATAGATGAAGAATTGATGTAGGTTTAAATAAAAAGTTAAGAATTAAACATCAAGAAACCAAACCTTTGTAAGTTCAATACTTTAAGAATAGAATCATGGGCCTTTTGCTCCTGCAGTAGTTCAAACAAAATATACTCCATTTAGTAAATGCTGAAAAAAAATTTCAAGGAAAATTAGAATATGAGTATGCCTATCGACTTTACCTTTAACATTAGAGGGATGTGCCAGATGTTGGATACATCATGCAGATTAACAATGTTACCAACCTGAAAAAATATAAAGTTCATGCATAACAAATTAGACTTATATAAAAGTAAAATTCTCAAAAGATGTTAAAGTACAATTTAGTAAAATAAAGTTACCGATACATGGCAGAACTGTGATAGCTTTTGCTTCACATTTTCATCCAGTACCTAAGCATAAAATGTAAATGGTCAATTAGCCAAGAAAAACAAAATATGGTGAAACAAGGGAAGTAAATGAAAAGGTGAGTAAAAGAAGGTAGATAAAACCTCGGCACTACGACATGCGAGAATATCAGGAGCAAGACCAAGACCTCTTAACCCTCTGACACTATGCTGTGTTGGCTTAGTTTTCTACACAGGCATTAAAAAAATTACTACACTAACAATTATCAGGAGGAAAAAAAAAGGAATTGAATATATTGATAAAGATGTATGTACCTGTTCACCTACTGCATTTAGAACTGGTACGAGGCTGACATGTACAAGACAAAAGTTTCCCTTACCTGAACAAAGACACAGTTTAAAATAACTCAAAATGAGTAACCAAAAATACTGAAATAAGAAATGAAATGATAGTATTCATATCACCTTGACCTGTACTAATTAATGGGTTGTAATTTTAAATGACTGACCTACGCGATAAGAGAATTGGCCGAGAGCCTCAATGAACGGCATGGATTCAATGTCCCCTGCATTAACAATGACACTCTCATTATACCCTGATTCATCGGGCCCACACAATTGCATCTAGTACTTCCCAAATTATAAAAATAAAAAGAGAATAAAAGATCGACAGGCAGGTACTAGTTGTGGTTTAATTATTGATATCTAATATTGTTTGAATAATCTAAGGCTAAGCTTTCCCCTTTTTTTCATTACAAGGTTAAGTCTTTCTGGTAAATTATCAAATTCCAAAAATAATAAATTAAAAAATAGAAAAGTGTGACAATCTATTTTCACCTATGGTGCCACCAAGCTCAATGACACAGACATCAGCGGGGCCTTCTTTACCATCTACAGGAATTGATGCCACTTGCTCAATCCGCTCTTGTATTTCATCAGTAATATGTGGCACCACCTTTGAAAGAGGAAATATCATAAAATATTACCAAATTTAGATGACATGAAGGACTTTGTTATCTTCATTCTCAAGTTTGAATTAAAAATTTTTTTGCAAAAAGAAATCCTTTGTGGGCCTTCAAGTATTGAAAATTCTCACCTGAACTGTTTTGCCCAAGTAGACACCTTTTCTCTCCTTATTGATAACAGACTATACAAGTATTAAAGCAAATTTGTAGTAAATTCCTTTTAGCATGTTTAAAGATCTATAATTCTACAAGTATAGGAATTAGGTAAGGCTGTCAGTTTACCTGATAAATTTTTCCTGTTGTAATGTTGTTGTCACGGGTTAATTTGATGTCTAGAAACCTCTCATAGTTTCCAAGGTCTAAATCCACCTTCAAAATAGCAAAAAGAAACTTACTTATCTAACATTTAAAGCTTGGAAAATGAGGTTGGTTAAGTGATAAGTGCACTAGTGGGCCCACAAGCAAATCAAGATAAGGACTGTTAAGATTTTAAAACCAATATAACCTCTCTACTCATTTACAAAAAAAAAAAAATGTATCATTGAAGCAACAGAGAAAATGGCAGTTCAGTTTTTGATAAGAACACTAGCGATTCACACGGTTAGCAAATTATGAAAAAGACTAGTTACGGATTTCCTTTGCTAACTTCCCTTCTAAGGAAATCATGTGACAGAGAAAAACAACCAAGGGACAGCAACATAAACCTAAACGAGAAATTAATTGGAAAAAAGGTGATTTTGTGGTACTGTTTCTGATTTAGTCCCTACAGTTTAGCTTTTAGGAAACCTGTCCTCAGAGGTTTTTATTTTCAATAAACTTTTTCAACAGAAAATTACCATTATAGGTCCTGTAAAATATTTCATCAACACTCTGTTTAATAATATCTTAAACTTTCAGGTCAACTTTGCAATTTACAGTGAAAAAATTTAGAAAAGAACTTACTTCGCCGCCATCATCTAACACGTATACTTCGCCGTGCTCAATTGGAGACATTGTTCCAGCATCAGTATTCAGGTAAGGATCTGAAATACAAAGTTGCACCATAAGAACAATTTTATTTACATTTTGCCCAAATATTTACTTACCAATTTACAGTGAATATAAAGCACTAACCAATTTACAGATTTACTTACCTCAGTACAAAAGGTTTTCTTGTTTGCCCTTTACATTTTCATATAAAAGCTTAATTTACCCTATTAATTTAAAAAAAAAATCCTCACCAAAATGGGTTAATCAGGAATATAAATATTATAGGGTAAAGTTTTAGAAATGTTGAAATGAAGAATTGGAGATGGCAGGCCAAAAGTCAAAAGAGGTATAATTTGATTTTAAACATAGCAGGGTAAAATGGTAAAAGGTTAATTAAATTTAAACCTAACAAAGCCAAAAGTCAAAAGAGGTATAATTTTATTTTAAACATAGCAGGGTAAAATGGTAAAAGCTGCATGATTTGAAAGGTTAATAAATTAGCTAAACTCTAGCACTAGCATGCATAACAGCATTTTGCATTAAGGTCAAGCATTTTTCACTAAAAGACAAAAGGAAGACCCAGTACCGTGACAAAGTGTGATTCAAAGCAGAAAAGTCCAAAGTCAACATTTTTTCACTAAAATAAACTATAGACACTTAGTAGGGGCTTATATGCAAAATGACTTTGGATAATTAAGCTGTATAGAGCAGATTAAAAAACTTGATCCCAATTTCACGAAGGCAATCTTAGTGTGGTCAGATACGCTTCAAGTCACTGAATCTTGGGCCCCACGAATCAGGGAAACAACTTACAAGTAGCAATTTCCTCCATACTACTACATGAAGGGAGGGAAAACCAAAAACAGTGAAAGAGACGAAAATTAAAACCTATTTTAATGGAGGTAATGCGGAGGCCACAAGCCTTGAGAAGAACGCCTATGCTACTGGCGGTGACACCCTTGCCGAGGCCACTCACCACCCCTCCTGTTACCACTACATATTTCATCTTTCTTCCTTTGAGAGAGAGAGAGAGAGAGAGAAAGAGAGAGAGGAGAGGGGGGAGGGTTTAAGAATTGAATTGAGATTTTCATTTTGAGAGGGGTTGCGGGTCGTTAAATACACTCTCATCTCGGATGCTGTGGGGCCCACACTTTCTGACGTCACACCCGGCCCAAAAGGAAGAATATTTCTTATATAGACAAATATTATAAAATAAGTGAGAAACAGTATCTCAGTTTTCTCGATGCATGGAAAGACCTATGTAATTTTTACTGATTTAAAGTTTTTTCCCACTTGCTCTCCTCTGTTGCTCGTCAATTTGAGTGAAATATTGTATCAGAATATTTCTATTTGGAAGAATTTGTGTTTAGAGACGTGATATCTATCTCTCTCAGACTCAATCTATGATCAAATCTCTCAACTAGTGATTTTTTATCGAGACCACCTTCTAGAATGTCACTAGTGCATTTATAACTGACACTAATTGATGCATGCAAATCTTTATACCTAACATACCAAGTCTTTATAAATACTAAGCATATCAACTCTTTATGAAAACTGGACAACTAGCATTAGTTGGGTTTTAGTTGAAATTGCAATCTTCTATAAATGTTTTGATTCAAAAATAGAACTAGCTAGTATAAAATATTAAGAATTCATTGATTTTGAACTTCTATTAATAACAATAAGACTTTATACTCAGCATATTATGTCTTTAAAAGATTCAAAGTGCAAGTCTTTATATCCAGCATATCAAGTCTTTATACCTAGCGTATCAAACTTTTATATCAACTGTTTAAAATGTTCAAAGTGCAAGTCTTCAATACATACGGTTTCGGATTCGGGAGAAGAGAGAGAGAGGGGGGAGAGATGAGGCGGTAGTATAGTTGGCTAGGAGACAAATATTATAAAAATTAGAGAGAAAAAGTATCTCAGTTTTTTTCGGTGCATAGAAAGACCTATAGAACAAAAATCGATTGATCGGTGGAAAATGAACCGAGTCAGGGTGCGTCCCTAGGCGATTGGGAGGTGATTTTGGTGATCCGAAAAAACAAAAAAAATCGAGAAAAACCCCAATCTCTCTTGACGATCAAGAAGGAACCTGCGACGATCCATTCTTCTCTCTCGATTCTGATCTCAGCCCGTTCCCTACACCCCCAATTTTGCTTGTGCAGATCAGAGACGAGAAATTGACGAAAGAAAAGAGGGTTTGAAGAGGACGATGGCGGCTCCTCGATTCAACCTGATAACTGATCTCGAATTACCTTTACGGGCATTATCTGAGGCAATCTCGACACTAATGGCGTCACTCCATGAGTTGAGCAAGGTTAACAAGGGAGCTGTTGTGGAGGACTCTATCAAAGCGTTATCTCGAGCTTTGACGTCAGCCCATAGATCCACGACTCTAACCTTTCAACATGCCGGAAAACCCTATTGGCGCAAACCACACGCCGACACGGGACGGCATAGTCGTGCAGAGATCGTCCAAACAAAGCTTGCAGAACTCAAAAGAGCGTCGTCTCTATTTGACCCTCTGTGCTTCAAGTGCGGTGACCGGGGACACTTAGCGACGCAGTGTTACAACGCGATACTGTGTTTTCTTTGCAATTGCCATGGCCACCGATCCTCTCAATGTCGTACAATCACCTATCTCGAGCTCTCCAAATCTGGTCCACTGCTCTCAGAAATTCCAATCGGTAATTTTTCAGAGATTCCAATCCATACTCCACAACTCCTTGGTACTGGTTACGAGTCACACCACCATTTCATACCCACTGGATATGAGGTATCGACTATGCCGTCACTCAAGAGGATGGAGACGGAGTTAGCAGAATTGAAACACAAAATAGCATTGATGGAAAAGACGATCTGAACTGGAGATGGCCATGGCAGGTATGAATGCTCACATTCATCCAAGTCAAACCAATTTGGAAATGAATGAGGTTACTAACACAGCACAACAGAGGAGTGTGATACATATTGAAGATGAGAACATAAAGGAGGTGCATGCAACAACAATTGCAAAGAAGGCAATTATAAGTCCTAAGAAAATTTCAGATAGTGAAATAAATGAAGTTGGAAGGGGATTCAAAGGGGTTGCATCAGTAAAGGTAAAAATGATGGAGATACAACAAACAAAAGAGGGTATTGAAGCTGCAAGAAAGAAAACAGCTAGTGTAAAAAATATTGAAGGGGACTTAGAAGGTGTTGACCAAGTAGATGCAACTGATGGAGGAGATACAAGAAACAAAAACTGGTTTACATGCACATCAAGGGGTTGCCGAGGAGGCCAGGATATATCCTGAGTGGTCCTTCTTTACTCTTCAAGGAAGACGAAAAGGTGGTTATTTGCGTCCATGGAAGAACAAGAGACTGAGGGTGCTAAGACTATCTGTGCTAAAGAAAGAAAATCTTACACATGAAACTGAAAATGAAGCGATCTAAGGAGGTAGTTTGCGTCTGAGGAAGAGTGGGGACGAAGGGTGAGAAGATTATTTGCATAGTTCAGCAGATTAAAAGATGATGAGGTTATCCAAGTATAGAGTGTTAGAATTGGTTGTTACATTTACTGATTTTACACTTTGTTTGTATTTCTCTTAATAATGGTTTAGAGTTTACTAGTACAAAAAGGTTTACCAGTTGTAATAATGGTTAGAGTTTTTTTTACTTCATTTTTTTGTAACTTTAACAGTTTCGAAATGAAACGGGCCTTGCATCCTTTTTATCAAAAAAAAAAAAGAGAAAGACCTATAGAATTTTACCGATTTAAAGTTCTTTTTCCACTTGCTCTCTCATCAAATCTCAAACTGCCTCTCAAACTCAATCTATGATCAAATCTCTCAACTAGTGATTTTTTATCGAGACCACCTTCTAGAATGTCACTAGTGCATTTATAACTGACACTAATTGATGCATGCAAATCTTTATACCCAACATACCAAGTCTTTATAAATACTGAACATATCAACTCTTTATGAAAACTCGACAGCTAGCGTTAGTTGAGTTTTATTTGGAATTGCAATCTTCTATAAATGTTTTGTTTCAAAAGTAGAACTAGTAGAATATTAAAAATTCACTGATTTTGAACTTCTATTAATAGTAATAAGACTTTATACTTAGCATATCATGTCTTGAAAAGATTCAAAGTGCAAGTCTTTATATCTCACATATCAAGTCTTTATACCTAGCGTATCAAACTTTTATATCAACTCTTTAAAATGTTCAAAGTGCAAGTCTTCAATACATACGGTTGCGAATTGGGATTGAGATCAGGAGTTTGATTCTGAAAAGAGAGGGAGGAGATAAGGAGTTAAGGGATCAAAGAATGTCTTTAGTGGCGGAGGAGGTGAAGGAGAGAGATCAGAGAAAAGAGTAGAATAAAGGATCGTGGCAACAGAGGTGAAGAACAAAAGGTGGGGGTCATGGTCTCTGTTAGTTATGTGTTCTAAAAGTTATTTTATGTTGATTAATTTTACATGTTATGTTTATGAATTAGACGTTATATGCATTTTGTTCCATGAGTTTTATGTTTATCTTTGAAAGTGTTCAAGAAGATGCTCTTAGTCTTAAATCATAGAACTCTATATGATAACAAATATAAATCTCTAAAACGTTCACAAACTTGGTTATTAGCATAGAACACTAATATACCATGATAAGTTTGTCATGTTGATTAAAGTACATTGTAGTTTTATAAATGTTGATAAAAGTTTATCGTTTAATAGCATGAGTATATGAAATGTTTCATATATTGAATAGACCCAACAGATGAAAACATTATATGGATTATGTTTGTGTCATTAATATTTTCATTGTGTCTCAGAATTCCAAGATATGATATGCATTTCTTTTTCACGTGAGAAGTGTATAATGTAATTAATATTAAAAGCTACTCATTAATAGTGGTGATAAAAATATTAGTTTTTTATATATAACTTGTGCGGGAGAAAGTTATGTATCAATAGTATCATTGCCCCTCATCTATAATGAGTAATGATATTTTATGGGCATCTTGGTAAGGTATAATTATAATGCATGCATATAACTGAAGTGCAGTTATATATTAATAATTTACTTAAGAGGACCAAGAAACGAATATAATACAAAGATGACACATCCTACTTTGTATAACATTCATAATATCATGTGGTAAGGAATAGACACAAGTGATGCTATTTATAACATTACTTTAAGAGATCGTGTATTGTAACATGATACTTTACATCTGTGTCATTTGGGTAACTATAATGTATAGCTAGTATCGTTTATAGTTCATGGTAATAAAATATTATTATGCCATTGCCAACATGACATAGATCCCACATAGTCACACCAATAAGGAATTAATTAGAAAGGCTAGCTCCTAGATTTATTTGACATGTGTGACATGGCTAAGAAATGAGTTTCTCTACTTAAACATGAGATAAATAATTATGAGGATAATTATGAGATATTTTGGATTTAATTAAATGATTAATGAAATTCAAATATCGAGAAAGATCAAAATGGAAGAAGCTTTGTGAGCCACAAAAAGGAGTTTCTTTGTGGGCAGCAAAGAGTTTTGTATTTCCACCGTAATTTCTGTGAACAGAACTTAAAACGAGCATATCTCATCAACCGTAGCTCCGTTTTCAGTATTCTACTACTTTTCGGAAAGCTTGCGAGAAGAACTACAATTTGATGTAAAATAAGTTGTAGGTCTATGCCGCATGCAGTATGGCTATGCCGCATGCAGTATCACGTAGTGCGCTGTTGGGCCAAAATCGACTAATTTTGGCCCAGATTAATTAAGAAAATTATAGAGAACATGTCTAGGTCGGTGGAGACTCTTCTAGACAGCATGAAAGCTATTTAAAGAGGTCCCTACTACCTAGGATTTCAATCTAATCATTATTCATCTTCCTTAGAGAGCAAAACCTTGTCTCTCTTCCATTTTGATTTCTCATGTGTTGAGAATCCACAAATCCTAAACTCAAGATCTAGTTCTATTAGAGAATTGGGATTAAGGAGCTACTGAAATAGTACTCTCTAGCAATAGAAAACTTCAGTTTCTAATTAATTTATTGGTGGATACTGTGGAGGGCTTCTACTTTGAAGTCTCAACTTGGTGCAAGGCGTTTTTAAATGCCGTTTCGACAAACGAAGATATCCAAGAGACCTTGAAGAGAATACGACTTCTCTCTACTTATCAAATTGACATTTGATAGAGGTATATCCAAATCTTCTTTTGTATATAGATTTATGATGGACGAATGAGTACACAAATATTTGTGCTTAAGAATTGCTAGCATAATAAAGTAGATCCATGGATGCTTGAAAATGATTAATTTACCACTTTGACGCATCTTGAAATCCTTCATACTCATGGTGGCATCTGGAGAAGAGAGAGAGTCTAGCAGCTAGAACTAGCCTATTTCGATCGATCGAGAGAGAGAGAGAGAGAGATAGAAGGGAGATGGGGCGGTAGTACAATTAGTTAGGAGAAAAAGTCTTAAAACTGTGGTTACTCAAAGGTGAAAAATTCGAGCCTCGCTCACTACTTTGCAGCTTCTGCGAAGCTTTTCGAAAAGAGAGAGTTCAAAATCAAATATTTTTATTTTTTATGAGAGAGAAAGAAATAAATTTAAAGAGGTGGTTACTAGAATTGAAGTTTGGGGACAACTTGAGAGATTGAAATCCATAATGCCATACCCTTCCTTTTTTTTTTTTTTAACCTTTGCAAAATCTCAAAATATAACTTTTTTTAAAACAACCACATTACTTTTCATATTTAGTATTATGTCATATCCAATGTATAACTAGCTTGGTTGCCAACCATTCTCTCCTCTGAACAATAGAAAGATGTACCAAAATTTAATTTAACTTTTAAATAAAACAATGAAATGATATACCAAAATATATAATTTAACTAGAGTGAGTCTATGATACTATGCATAGCACAGATTAGTCCATACTACGGAGCCATATTTTCATTTTGAAAATTCTAATGGTCGATCCGAACCGTTCAACGTGATCTCCACATGAATATGTACTTGCAGACTAAATTTTATATTTTTTTTGAATTTTTTTACTATATTTTAAGATAGGTAGAAAATTACTTGATCTGAAAATTCTGGACCATCCAAAAACAGTAATTTTCTACATATCTACAAAAATAGTAAAAAAATTCTAAAAAATAAAAAATTTAGTCCACAAGTATATTCTCATATGAAAATTATGTTGAACGGTTCGGATCGATCGTTAGATTTTTAAAAACGAAAATATTATCTGTAGTAAGGACCAATCCGTGCTATGCATAGTACCATAGACTCACTCATTTAACTATTATAATTTAATAGTTGGATTGATGGAACTTTTACCGATTCAAACTATAAAATGTCTATAAGTCCATCTATGCATCGAAACATATAGATATTATTTCTCTTTTTCTTTCTTATTTTATAATATTTTATATAAATAGAAAATTCTCGGCCTAAAGTCTAACAAAGAGTTGCAAAAAATTTGAGATCAATGAATCGTCATCCTTAAGGTGTAGCGTTTTACTGACAAGTGGTCCTTATCAGAGAAACAAAACTACAAAAAAAAGGAATATTACAAATTTGAAAGTAATATGTGGGTCTCTGGTTGTGTCAATGCCTCGTCAAAAGAATTAATGTATTCATTTGTTTAATTACTTCATATAGAAAAAAAAATGAAAAGAAAATAAAAGAATATGTTCTATTTTTAGTTTCTTCATCTGAACGTGAAAAGCAGGGGCGAATTCACATACATCAAATGGGGGTCAATTGACCCCATTTATTTTCAAAAACTAATTATTATATATGTTACTTTTGTATATTTTATAGTTAAATGTTAAGAGTACCTAAAAAATGACCCTCATATATAGATTTTCTGAAAATTTTATATAGTTGACTCCATTCATTTTTTAAGAAAAATAGACTATTAAAATGTGTACAACTTGGAGACTTGTAACATTTTTTACCTCCAAAATTCGGCCTCTGCCCATGATAAAAAGGATAAACTTCTCCAATAAATATACATATAATATATCCTGGAATCAGGGACGAGGTTTTGACAACAATCGTTATCAGGTTTCCCCAAAATATTACAATTACTTGTAAGAAATCAAACCTAGTTAAGGTTATCTCTTCTAAAAAAAAAACCCAAAAATTGTAGGCCCAAAAATTGAGATACTTAATTTTTTTTTTTTGTTCTTTCATTTGATGTCTATTTTTCTATGGTTACAATTTTTTAGTATATTATATATTTTAAGCAATGTGTGTTGTACTCATGTCTTGTGTACTGATTAAAACATGATTGGTATATTATATTTTTGGAATTAAAAGCTTCATTGGAATCCACACTTATGGAAAATAAAACCAGGGAATATATTCTATATTTTCTTGTCTATTCTTTTTTGTTACTTTTTGCTTTCTATCCTGCTTTTTTCCTTTTTTGAAAACATAAGAAGATGTTCTCACTACTTTTATGTGATTTCACACTTTTCACACGACTCAAGGTCAAAAGTACTTTTGGTAAAAATATATATATATATATATATATATAGAGACCGCATAACAAATTAGAGTTCTGGAATTAGAAACTTCTATTGTTGTTATTATTCATCGTCTTCATCACCATTATTATTATTATTATTATTATTATTATTATTATTATTATTATTATTATTATTATTATTATTATTATTATTATTATTATTGTTATTGTTATTGTTATTATTATTATTGTTATTGTTATTATTATTATTATTATTATTATTATACATTATTTTCCTATGTTAGTCTTGTCAATTTTTGTATTATTTTTTATTATATCATCACAATCATCACCATCATTATCATTAGTTTTAATAGTATTTAATAATTGTAATAGCTATTATTAATAGAGGAGGGTTCAAATGCAAACTTTAATAACTCAAAATTTGAAACTTTAAAGTCAAAATCAAAATAAAACTGTTAGATGTGATATATGCTATTTTCACTATGTGCTCATAAAAAATTATGACATTCCAAGTTTATTTTATTTATCATCAAGAGCTTGTAAAAATGTATTGATGTGGATAATTTCTATACATTGATTTTCAACTTATTGAGCACATATTGAAATTAAAATGTGATAATTTTTTATGAGCACATAGTAAAAATAATCACATCTAACGGTTTTATTTTGACGTTTATGTTTTAAATTTTGAGTAATTAACGTTTTAAAAATAGAGGAATGGTGGAGGCACAAAGAATAAAGGCATTTGAACCCTCCTCTAATTAATATTAGTGTCGTTTATATTGTTAAAATTTCAATCTATATTATTATTGTTTAGTATTAGTATTAGTATAATAATAATAATAACAATATTTTTTATTATTATAATGATCAATGTCCAAATTTATTACTATTATATTATAGTATAATCAATCATTGAATATACTATAGGTTTCTAGTGTGTTGAGATATTATGGCCAGATTACAATAACCAAATGATGATGTTAACTCCTGATCAATTAGATCCGTTAATGAAAAATTAATTAACATTATCTCCTTTGATGAAAAATTATTTAACATTATCACGTTTGATTAATCAATCATGTTCATACTTCCAACCTAGTTGCATGATAGCAATAGATACTTTGCTCCAAATTATAATTCTATCCTTGTACTTTTTAATTGTCCCTATGTATGATCAATTGCACTTTTTTTTATGATCAAGTAGTCGAAACAAACGGCTCACCCAATGTCTTGTTATATTAATTTCATGAAAACAAATGTTTGCTAAATTTTTAGTCTACAATTAGAGTCTTATTATATATAGTGTTGCACCATATTAAAATTTCTAAAACACAAGGGATCATTTCCAAATTTTATATTTTTCTATTTTTTAGTGAGAATGGTTCAAATGTTTTTATTTATTTTGTGTATTCATCATGCTTCTATTATTGAAATTTCTAATAACCAAAATATAAAAACTTATATGTTAAAATAAAACCGTCAGATATGATCTATATTATTTTCTCTATGTGCACATAAAAAGTATTATTACATTTTGATTTTATAAGAATAAATACATTGAAAAATTGACATTCATAATTTATCCATATCAATAAATTTTTGTAAGATCTTGATACAAATTAAAACAAAGTCAAACTGCCGTAATTTTTTGTATATGCATAGAGAAAATAATATGATCAAATCTAAAGATTTTATTTTAATATTTGAATTTAAATTTTAAGTTATCAACGTTCAAAAAGTGAAGACACGGTGAAAACAAATAAAATGAAGATATTTGAACCATTTCTTTTATTCTATTAGATTGTAAAAAGGAAAATAAAAGTTAATTATGTTAATCTCTCTTTCAATCAATGTTGAAAATAGCGCCGCTATAGTGTTTTCGGACCGAAAAAGCTATGATGCTATGGCCATATAGTGCCGCTATAGCGCGCTATTTCGTGCTATAGCGGCGCTATATTACCATAGCGCCGTTCCGTTATGACGCGATAAACACTATATAAACCTTTGCTTTCAATACATTTCTTTCCTTCATATTTTTTAATGTTCTCCTCCTTTATTTCAACTTCATGAACCAAACAAGATGTTGGAGCTTCCAAGAAAAATTAAAATTCATGGTGTGATTGATTGATATCGATTTATGAAACCACAAATAATGTCACATGCAACTCCTAGTACCCTTGCTTCGTAAAGTGTCATCAAATTTTAGGTGATGATAGGGCTTGTTTAGATGTATTGGTGAATATAATAAGAGATCTCCTGACATCCTTTCAGATTTAATTTTCAATCAAATTGCCTTCTAAAATGTCTTCAAATTCAAGCTTTTAATTCTGTAAACTTTAATACACAATTATGTACTAATTTCGAGTTTGTAAATTTAACTACCTCTCAGACTCAATTTTGAGTCAAATCCTCTAACTACTGACTTTTGACCAAGATCACCTTCTAGAAGGTCGCTAGTTTTTTTTACGGTTAGCGATTTTTGCATCAAACTCTTTAATTCTAAACTTTCTAGTTTATTAAACTTGCTTCATGTGTATGTAAAGTGTTAATTTTAAATTTGTAAATTTTGCTCCAAGTGTCCTTAAAGTGTTGATTTCAAGTATATAAACCTAACAACCAATTTTAATATTTTTTTTCTCTTTTTAGATATAGCGCTAGCTGCTACATCCTATTCTTTAAATTCAAGTTTCAAGTTCTGTACACCTTACTCCACAGGTCTATATAGGAATGGCAATGGGCCGAGCCCACGAGTATTTTGCTAAGCCCATGCCTGGCCTGCTTGTTAAAAACTGACGGCCCACCTGCCTGGCCCAATCTGATGTGCTTAAAAATCTATGCCCGGCCCGCCCATAGGCCTTTCCCCAAGCCCATGCCTGCCTGTCCTGTCCATACCCGTTGGCCCAACCATATTCAATCACATCAAATAGACCATACAAGACAACAAAACAATTCATAATATGATTTTTCTAATGGAAGAAAAAATAATTCGTAGTTTAACAACAAACAACAGTGTGATTTTGCTACTAGAGCACAAAATTATTCATAGTTTAATAGCAAATAAAGGCTGTTGTTTTGCTTGTTCTTTTTAACATAAAGACCCATGGGCTGCCTGTGGGCTTCGGCATAAGCCCAGGCCTGCCTGGCCCGCCCTTACCTGGCCCATCACAGCGTCAGACCGACCGGGTAAAGGACGGACCGGGCGAGTAAGACCGGGTCGCCGGGCCAATTGGGCTTTTCTGCCATCCCTAGGTCTATAAAGTGTTGATTAAAAGTCTGTAAGTCTAACAAGTAATCTAAATTTTTTATCTATTTCGATCTAGCGCTAGCTGCTGCATCGAGTTTATTTATTTTTAATCTTTCCAATTAGGATCTCATTTAAAAGAGAAAAACAAGTACTAGTTGATGTTCGTAGTTTTAAATTCATAATACTAGATTGTCAAAAATATTAACGAGGTTGAACGGAAAAAAAAAATATATATATAAAGAGAGATGAATGATGAAAAAAAAAATTACAAACAATCCAAATAAAAAAAGATACTAAAGTCTAAAAAAAGTGGACCTGAGGAGATGTTCTTTTTGTTGAACCCACAATAGAGCTCACCATTCATCATTTTTTTTCTTTTGTTTGAGATGTTCTTTTTGTGCAGCCCATAGTGCTAAGAATCCCTCTTTTCTCAAACCCTAGACGCGACTCACGTTAAACGGAACTCAGAGTGATTTTATGCACGTGATCTCCTCTCCGACTCCCCACCCAAACACGATGAGCAGCCCAACACTCTCCTACTCCAACATGCAATTGTCGGACTCCTCCATCTCCGTTCGTGAGCTAGTCACCCGTGGCTATTAGTGGTAAGCAACTAAGTATTAATACTATTTTTTTATCATGTTGAATGTTTTTATCTGATATTCGATTAGTTAACAGGTTTCAATCTGATTAGCTAGCTATTTGAACACGATTAATATTGTCTTATATTGACAGATATTGAGTCTGCTTTTGTCTACATCATTTTCTCTATGTACACGTAAAATATTATGACATTTTGCTTTTTCTATTAGTATTAAGAGTTAATAAAAATAAGAATAAATTTATGATGTGCTATAAATTTAATTTTTTTGTGGTGATTCGATTAAGTAATTTGATTAATCATTTGAATATGGAACATTGAACTTTGAGTCAAAAGCAAGGTTCTAAATAGCGATTATAGCGCTATAACTTTTAAGGTCCGAAAAAGCTTTAGCGCAGCTATAGCGCAACCATAGCGTTATAACTTTTGAGGTCCGAAAAAGCTATAGCGCAGCTATTGCGTAATTATAGCTAGCTATTTAGAACCCTGGTAAAAAGTGATGGAATATTATCTTTCTGAAGTTGTGCTAAATGTGCTTTTCAAAGTAAAATTGAATTGATATTTTCCCTCCAATTCTCGATCTAAATTATATACACCTGCCGATACAAACAAGTCAATTTCATGAAAATAACCAAAATCCTTAATCAAAGCAACAAACACATCAAGATCATGTGTTGTTTCCTTGCTAATTGAACGTACAACAACAGACAAAGAGGTCAGTGACTCATGTTCTCAAACTGTATGAGGACAGGTGGCATGCTAATGTAAAACAGTCACATGCCCTGCAAACTTTGATGGAATCAATCCACAATAACTTAATGTGTCTCCTCAAATCAAAAGGGTTAGAGAAGGAGAACATGCATGGTCAGGTGAGGTCTACTATGGGTCTATAAATAGAGAAAAATATATTCTGCCCCACCGAATCTGTATCCTCTGCATTAATTCATAATTTGAGTTCATGCAATTCGGCCGTTAGATCAGAATCCGAATCAATTCAATCTGAAGTGAAATGTACGGGATTCTTTTAATATCCGTGTTAATATGAATCGGACAGTTCGATTCATTCTTTATTAACTCAAATTTTTAAGTTAATCTCTTAATATGCCTCCAAACTCGTGTTTTTTTACTCTACTTTATATTTATCTCTTCTGTCAATCTCATTTATATTTTCGACGATATGTGAGGAATCTTACACATCTAAAACACGAAAATATTGTAGTTGATTTTTGTCTTTCAAATGAAATCTATATTAAAATACATTTTTGTTATATTCGATCTCCTTTTATTTTTTTTATATGTTATGTATAAAAGCTTATATGCTAGATATAAATAAAGACTTGATATACTAGGTATAAAGATTTGATATGCTAGGTATAAAGTCTTACTACTATTAATAAAAGTTTAATTCAATGAATTTTTAATATTTTACACTAGCTGGTCATACTTTTGATACAAAGTATTTATAGAATATTTCAATTCAATTAAAGCTCAACTAGCATCAACTGTCCAGTACTCTTCATAAAAAGTTGATATGTTCAGTCTTTATAAAGACTTGTTATGTTAGATATAAGTACTTGATATGTTATATATAAAAACTTGCACGCGCTAACTAGCACTAGCTGTAAATGCACTAGTGACATTCTAGAGATGATCGATCCAAGTCAAAAGTCGCTAGTTGGAGAATTTGATGAAAAATTGAGTCTGAGATATTCCCCTATAAATATATCATGACATTATAGGATTGTTATTAATAATTTTGAACTATATTCTGACCTTGGTAAATTAATATTAATCAAAATATACATATTTGATGAAGATTTGTGCCATAAAAAACTCAGCTAAATTTTTAAAAACGTGGTGATGATGTATTGCTCTAATACTACTATAGGAGACGAGCATAAAGGCATCGTAATTGCACCAAAATGGTTCCTCAAATAACAATTCTTTTCATTTCCCTTCTTTTCACGGTAGTTTTATTATTAATCCTAACTCTCATTAATTTACTGATTGATGCATCATATATGAGTCATATGAAATCGATGTTTCCAGATATAATTTAAGCACTTAATTGTGTATGATCAAGTTTTACTTAACAAATTAATACCTAATTAAGGGATTTTTTTGTATCTTTTTACCGAACTAGCTAGCTAGTTGAATATATATATATAGAGGAGGGTTCAAATGCACCATTATTTGTACTGCTCCAATATGCTTCTCATCCTTTATCTCCATTTTTAAAGTCCGAACAGTCGATCTAAACCGCTAAATATGATCTTCATAATAAAATATGCTTGGATACCAAATTTTACTATTTTTTAGATAGGTACAAAATCACTTTTTTAAGGAAATTCTGGACCATCCGATAAAGTGATATTGTACCTATCTAAAAAATAGTAAAGAAATTCTAAAAAAATATAAAATTTGATCTCCAAACATATTTTATTATGAAGATCATGTTGAACGGTTCGGACCGACTGTTCGGACTTTGAAAATAGAGATAAAGAATGTAGAGCATATTGGAGCACAAAAATTATGGTGCATTTGAACCCTCCTCATATATATATATATATATAGAGAGAGATATAGATATAGTATGGCTAATTTGCTGCTGGCAGCATTTCAGCCAGCTGCTGCCGGGGGCATATCTGTCATACTGATGTTCAAACAACAAATCCAAACTGTTAGATGTTCAATCTATATTAAAATCTACTTGAAGACCAAATTTTATATTTTTTGGAATTTTTTATTATTTATTAAGCCACTTTGAAAATTGCTGATCACATGGTCCAGAATTTGCTTGCACTGTTTTTACTGTTCACCCGGATCAGCAATTTTCAAAGTGGCTTAATAAATAGTAAAAAAATTCCAAAAAATGTAAAATTTGGTCTCCAAGTAGATTTTAATATAGATTGAACATCTAATGGTTTGGATTTGTTGTTTGAACATCAGTATGGCAGATATGCCCCCGGCAGCAGCTGGCCGAAATGCTGCCAGCAGCAAATTAGCCATACTCTCTCTCTATATATATATATAGAGAGAGAGAGAGAGTTGGGCTACAGTGTTTCGCGAAGTAAAGCGAGTGTTTTACTTCACACTCACATTTTGCGATTTCAAAGTTTAAAATGTCGATCCGAACCATTCAAATTGATCTCCATTAAATTGTGCTTGGAGACCAAATTTTATATTTTTTTTAGAAATATTTTACTATTTCTTTAGAATTTTTGAAAATTATTGTTTTTGATAGTCCAGGATTTTTTGAAAAAACAGCGATTTTAAAAATTCTAAAAAAATAGTAAACAATTTCCAAAAAAATGTAAAATTTGGTCTCCAAGCACAATTTAATATGGAGATCAACTTGAACGGTTCGGATTGACGTTTTGAAGTTTCAAATTGAAGCTATAGACGTGTAGTAAAATACTCGTTTTACTTCGCGAAGTACCGTAGCCCAACTCTCTCTCTCCATATAATAAGTTGCATGCATGTAGGCATCCAAAGTAGGCTTGATTAAATATAGCAATGTACCTCAATCATCGCCGTAGATGATGTTTACAATATCTAAATTCAGTTAGGATTCTCTTTTCCCCATGTTCTCTCCTTCAATAGTACACAATCACCCTCATTCAATTCAATTTGTGCTAAAAACAAACAACTCAAAATTTGGATATGTTTGCTACATGTTTCTTATATTTTTATTAAAGTTATTTAATTTAAAGAGATTTACTAACAACCGAATCGTCTCGAACTCGTCAACCAATAAAAAGTTGCCACGTGTACAAATCATGTATACAAAAATTAAATAATTTTTATAAATATAGCAATATTTTATTGGAGGACGAATCTAGAGATTATTTTATCTCCGACAAGAAAAATTATTATCCAATTTTAAAATAATTTTCATTGACATGCACTATTCAAGACAAAAGTCATTAATTTCCTGTTTAAAATAAGAGGTCGACTGGATTTTTCTTTCAAATAATTAATTTGTTTATTTATCCAATGTATGTTGTCGCTATTAATAATCATATATTCTCATCATATATATACTTGAACGCATGATGCAAGTTGATATTTCATGAAAAATACTAATTAATTAGTCCCACATCATTGATATTTTCATGCATCCTTGTAGAAACAAAAAAGTACAAAATGATTAATTATTCCCACATCAGCGGCTTAATTTACTCTTAATGCGTTGAATAAAACAAAAAAGTACAAACATTCGATCCGAACCGCTCAACATGATCTCCATACTAAAATGTGTCTGGACACCAAATTTTGTATATTTTGAAACAAATTACTATCTTTTTAGATAGGTACAAAATCAGAAGTTTTTGTACCATCCAAAAACAGTGATTTTGAACCTATCTAAAAAAATAGTAAAATATTTCTAAAAAAAATATAAAATTTGATCTCAAAGTATATTAATTTTAATATGAATATCATGTTGAACAGTTTAGATTGGATGTTTCAACATAAAAATAGAGATAAGGATGTGGGACACAGACAAAAAAACAATGGAGCATTTTAACCCTTCTCTATTTTGTATTATTCTTTATGTGCATCATATATACATATAATATTAGATCATATTTCAAATGTTTGTTGGTAGTTGTCAATAAATTTACATCCTTTAGGGTCTGTTCGGTGGACACATGGGCAGGGGAATGGGCACAGGAATAGAAAAATTTTGAATTAATTTTTACTGTTCACGTGGGGAAAAAAATTCAGTCCGAGTAAAAAAAAATTTCCCACGTGAACAGTAAAAATGGAAGTGCAGCTGAACAGCCCTTAATATAAATATACCAAAAGATCATACTATTGTTTCATTGTGCATTAATTTACAAAATTCACACGGTATATAATGAAGTTCATCCTCTGTTTCATTGGCAAGGAATTTAATTTGTTGATATCATTTATTTTATCATACATGAAAGCCTTCATTTATTGCTAATCAAATAGAAAACTAGTTGACCCCATATAGCATATAGGAAATCTGAATTTAATTAATTATAAACTAGAAATGTATTAATATATATAGTTATATACATATAAATATTAGCAACCGGCCATGGGCCTCGTGCAAGTAATTATTTATGGATAATATGCGGTTCATGATGCCTACTAATTAGCAATTTGTGAAGTTCATGCATGCATGATTAGCTGTCCTAAATTTCTTTCAATTAACTTGTTTTCTTGATATAGTCATATCATGATCTCAACATTCGGAATTCAGATAAAATTACGGCATATTAATTCCAATTTTTTATATTTTAATTCCAACTTCAAACTTTGTCAGACAAATGCAAGTTGGGTATGTCTGGATGTATCAAGAATAGGAGCTATTCGGAATAGCAATGTGCATCCAAACTGCTATTTTTTATTCCTTGTAAGTTGGGTATGTTTAGATGTATCAAGAATAGAAGTTATTCGTATAGCAATGTATCAAGAATAGGAGCTATTCAGAATAGTTGGACTAACTGCCATTTTCTATTCCTTGTAAATGTTGGAATATCTACTATTTTAAAATGTGAAGAGAGAAAGAAACGCTTCCTTCTCGAATTTCCTCCAGTACAGTCCTGAATTGATAAAATTGACACCACTTCTGTTATCTTCATGTCATGACAATTTGTTTGAAACCCCATTTACCTATTTTTCCTCTTAATTAACGCTTTGTTAATACTATTTCTTAACAATTACAGCTATTTACTATTCTAAATGTACAATTCAAACAACATTTTTATTAATCAGAATAACATCATTTTCACACTAATTTGAAAATCACTATTTTTTTCTCTATTCACATGTATTATTCTCAAATTTCGCTATTCTAGTTATTTTAGCTTACATCCAAACGTATCATTTAAAAGAAAAAAAATAATGCTTCAAATTATGAAGTGAGGCTCTATGATATATACAAACTACACATTGATTCGCACTATGAATGTATATCTTTGTTTTTTAAAGTTTAAACAGTCGATATGAAAATATAATTGTAAATCAAATTTTGAGCCGAACTACCAAAATACTGATACATACTTAATTATAACTAAATCGAAATAATTACTGTCTAAGCCACAATAAATATTGGTTGACTTAGAACTCTTTTAACTTATTGTCCGAATCACCTTAATTTTTTTAATTTTTGAAATAAAAGATGAAATAAAATCACTCGATTGTAATTAAATATCTACAAAAGAATTTTCATTTAGATTTTGAACATACAATCTTCCACATAAATAACAAAATCTTAATTAATTAGTCACTTGACCAAATATTAGTTCTCATCCGAACCACATTAATTAAAATAAATACCCCTTTAAACTAAATTTAGCACTTATTTAAATTAAAATGGGCTTGCCTACACGTGTATTTTGTTTAAGCTAGCCTAAAACGTGAGGAAGGTATTAGCAATAATAATTTTGTGAGTAACATTAATATTCTTTTTTTTTTTAATAAATATTTTGTTGTGTCCGTCCTGCATGATTTATTATTAAAATTAGCAGGGTAATTTTTAATACAATTGCATATTAGATCTACTAATTATATATTGATCTCCAAGTTCATACAAGCTAGCATGATTTTTTGGCAGTTCAGCTAATTAAATAAGGAATCAATAACAAGTTAAACCTTAATAAATTAGGGTGTAGATTTTAACAGCTAACTTTTGGCTCAAAGCAGCAAAGAGGTTAGAGAAATTTTTAAAAATGACCATTTACTCCTTCTTTAGGCTACGTTTGGATGCACTTTAGAATAGCTAGAATAGCTACTGTTTAGAATATTAAATAAGAACAGCTACTGTTTAAGAACAGTGCTAACACAAGCTATTCGGAATAGTGAAAAAATTATTTGGATTGCATATTAGGAATAGAGTTTGGAGGTAATGAATAGAGTAATAATTTATGTGTTAGATTAAATCTTTTTATCAATACGTAATATAAAAATCTTTTTATCAATACGTAATATAATATTAATTTAATTATTAAATATAATAAATATTAGTTTAAATATAATACAATGTAATATTAATTTAAATATTCAATGTAATATAATATTATTTTAAATATTAGATTGGTATAAATAAAATATTAGAGTAAATATAATATAATATTAGATTAAATATAATACAATATAATATTAATTGAAATGTTAAATGTAATATAATATATTTTAAATATTAGATTAGTATTTAAATAAACATATATATTAAATATAATATAATACATATAATATTAATTTACATGTTCAAATGTAATATAATATTTTTAAATATTAGATTAGTGATTAAATAAAAGTAGTTATATTAAATTATATACGAATATCATATTAATTTACAATGTTAAATTGTATATAATATTATTTTAAATATTAGACTTAGCATTTAACTAAATATTATATAACTATAATACAATATAATACTTAATTAAATGTGTAAAGTATAATGAATATTGATTTTAAAGATTAAGATTAGTATTAAAAATAAAAGATTATATTAAATATCATACCTAGATTAAATTTGAATACATTATAATATTAACTTTTAAATGTTAAATATAAGATAATATGTGATTTAAATGATTAAATTAGTATTAAATAAAATATATATTAAATTAATATAATATTAGAAATATATACAATATTAGATTAAATATTACATATAATATTAATTTAATTATTAAATGTATAAAATATTATTTAAATATTAGATTAGTATTAAATAAAAATATTAGATTAAATATAATATATATTAGATTAAATACAATACAATATAATATTAATTTAAATATTAAATGTAATAAAATATTATTTTAAATATTAGATTAGTATTAAATAAATATTAGATTAAATATAATATAATATTAGATTACATAAACAATATAATATTAATTTAATGTTAAATGTAATAAATATTATTTTAATGTTAGATTAGTAAAATAATTAGATTAGATTTAATATAATTAGATTAAATATAATACAATATAATATTAATTTAATTATTAAATGTAATAAAATATTATTTTAAATTATATTAGTATTAAAAAAATATTAGATTAAATATAATATAATATTTGATTAAATATAACCAATATACTATTAATTTAAATGTTAAATGTAATAATATTATTTTAAATGTTAGATTTGTATTAATATTGAAAGCTCCAATCACTATTCCAACTTTTTGTTAGAATAGTGGAACAACGCTATTCTTCTTGTTCCGTATAGCAAGTAGTACGTTTGGTTGCTCAAGCTATTCGAATAGCAATGCTATTCTAAGAATAGCACTATTCTTAGTGCATCCAAACATACCCTAATAAATACCTCATTAATTGAGTATAATCAATTAATAATTCTTTAATAGATTTGTACCTCATTAATGCTTTGAGTGCACTATTTCTCTCTTCTTCGTTCAGAAATTCTCAAATCAAAGGTAATTTAAAATATTTAACTAATTTTATTTTCGAAGGCAACAAGTGTAAGTTTCTCTCATCAGATGTGGACGAAACGTTTGTTTTAAGCAAATTTAATTAAATTTTGATGCTTGAAAGTCTAGCATAATAATAAAAAAAATCATTTCTACAATATTTTAATAGGTCATTTGATTTTTTGCTTTATTTATTTTCTTTTTTTTTTGTTTAATAGATGAATATTGATGAGTCGGCAATTCCATTTGAAAAGAGGCCGAAAAACTTGAATTACTCGGTTTCAAATAAATTGTATGTTATTCGAACTCGAACCCGTTAATTTATTCAAACCCGTAAATTGTATGTTTTGCCTACCCCTGACTCAAATCCTGGCTTCGCCACTGCCTATGTCAATCACTCTGGTTAAGAATTTTCCGAGTGTTTTCATTTGGATTGTACCTAGAAAACAAATAAGTATAAGAAGCCGCTTTTTGATGTCGTTGGGGTCTCATGCTTTAACACCTCCTTTTATGCCGGATGTGCATTTTTAAAGAATGAAAGAGAAGAAGATTTCATATGGGCACTAAGCATGTTTAAAAAGGTTCTTCCAAAAGAGACTCAACCTTCGGTTATAATGTCGGATAGGCAACAAGCATTTACAAATGCAGTAAATGTGGTCTTTCCAGCTACTACCCATCTTCTCTGTGTGTGGCATATAGAAAAAAACTTAATGACGAATTGTCGAAAAAACTTTGATTCCAAAGAGGAGTACGATATTTTTTTATCCATTTGGAACAAGGTAGTTTATTCTTCAACCGAAGCAGAATTTGATCAAAGTTGATTGGAACTTCAATCACTTTATAAAGAGAAAAATGCTTCACTACAATACATAATGAAGGTGTTCTTTAGTGTTTCAATTTAGTTATATGAAATATTATTTTATTCATGTAGTTTCCGTTGAAACTTAAAATTAAGAAAACTCAAAAAATCAATCAAGTTTGAATCCGTTTTGTTACAAATTAATTATAACGGGCCATATACTTCAAAAATCTAACAAAAAAAATTAAGTATCTCAAAAACCCGAGCATACCAAGAATAAAAAAGCATGTAATTTCCGGTATGCTTGAATTTTGAATTCAACTGCTGTATAGTGAATTTTTATATCCGATATATATATTTAGGTAGACCAACAAAATGTTTGTCTCTCACTTCCAACTTTATACCATGAAATAAAAAATTATTAGTGGATGCGTGAATTTTTGTTTTATGGAGACAATTTGCATGGAGAGATTAACAAAATGAGTAGTAATAATTTAAAAATATAAAAAAAAAATTCAAAAAAAGATTTTGATATAAGACCTTATAATTGCTTACAATTGTCTAGTTTTAAATTTAATGTTCTAACTCAGGAGTATTATAGTATTATTGGAACTTTGTAGGATTTACTGCCATTAAAAAAAAATTATTGGAGCATGGATGGATAAGTATTTGCATATAGGCAATCATGCATCCTCAAGTAGGGGTGTTCATTGGGTCCGGTTTAGTCGGTTTTGAACCGAACCGAATTAGTTTGGACTAAACGGTTCGGTTTTTTAGATTTAATGGTTCGGTTCGGTTCGGTTTGATTTTTAAAACCAAAATATAATTTCGGTTCGGTTCGGTTTGAAAAATTTGAAAACCGAAATTTTATATATTATGAATTTGGTCCGGACCGCCCCGGTTTATTTCTTAATACCCTGGTTTATTTCTTAATCAATTGCTTTAAATAGTTCGGTTTATTTCTTAATATCCCAATTTATTTCTTAATACCTCGGTTTATTATAAATCAATTGCTTTAAATAAAAAAAATTAATATATTTCGGTTTGAACCAAACAAACCGAAATAAAACTTTGGTTCGGTTCGGTGCGGTTGCAATGCTAAATTGGTTCGGTTCGGTTTTATTTTTGAAACCGAATTATAAGTTTAGTTTGCCTAGTTCGGTTGGATTCAACCGAACCGAACCGATGAACACCCCTATCCTCAAGAGCCGAAGGGGCACATGCAAAACTAAAAATGTATCTGCAAGTTTCAACAGGTACTTACTTTTATAGAAAAAAATAAGGATCTAAACCATTATTTTTATATGGTAAATGAGAAGAAAAATGTTCATGTCCTCAAAGTGAGATAAACTTTGATAAAATACAATTAGTATCTTTATATAGTTTTTTTCAACCGGTGATTTTCAACAAGTAAAAGATAAAATATTTGTTACAATCGAGAACAAATTCAATGAAATAAAGGTGAGCCTCTAAGAGAAAAAATCTGTATCTTGTATAGTTGTGATATTCTATTGTTCAAGAAACTATTAATGAATGTCTCCATTTATGCTTTGAAAGAGTTGTACAAGCAATATGAAAAGATAAAAAATAGAACATTCAATCACGTTTGCACGGAAAATTTTGAGGCGACAATGGGTCTTCCATGTGCCCATAAAATAATGAAGTTCACCAATTCAATGTTACCGCTGGATTTGATTCATCCATAATGGAGAATTGATGATAGATCACTCTTGCATGCTCCACCACCCAACTCGACTAACGATATTGATAATGAAATTATGAGTTTATTTAATAAGTTTCAATCCAAGTATCAACAAGGAAGCTGCTAAATAACTGATTTCTAACTTTATGTCCAATTCAGAGTTGATACTCGAACCAAAAGTTCCACGCAACAGGCGCAAGCTTTGGCGACCAAAAAAGCAAAATGCATGGAGTTCTACCAAACGAGATCCATCTAAATTTGAACTTGTGGAAGCATCGAAAAAACACAAATCATGCACCAACAATGAAGCCCCTCAAGCTAATGAAGCGGTGGATGAAAATGAATCTTAAATTAAATGAATTTCCTAATTTTTAAATTTTTAGTTTTATTGTTAGTATAATAATAAAATCTTTATCGAAAACTCTATTTGAATCATTATTGTTAAAATAAAGTTTTTAGGAATAGTAGTTGTTATTTTTATGCTATTACGTTATAGATTGTAACGGCTCAAAATTTGTATGTGGTATGTTGGTTGATCTATTGTTAAACTCATTCTTGATATAAAAAATAAAATAAAAATATACTCGTTTGGTAGAACTGATTCTTGAGAGAATAGTTCCATCAAGAGTAACAAAGGCATGCAATCCTAAATTTTATTTTTGAAATCAACTTATTTAGTTCATGATCTACTTGTATGCGTATCTTCAATAATTAATTATGTAGTTCACAAAAACAAAAGGAAAAGACAACAAAACAGTACCCAGTTAGAAATTTTGAATTGTACAAAAAAAATGTATATAAAAATCAGATTGTTGTTATATGATGTTGAAAAAAAAAATAACGACAAAAATTCAATATTTAATATAAAATACACGGGTCGTTTTTTCTAGCAAAAATAATGTTTTTTTGTAACAATAAAAAGGGAAATACAATATTCTCAATTCATATGTATATCTTTGAATTTATTTGAAGAGATATTTCCATTAAAAGGTGATGCTCCATTAATGCTTATGGTCTTCTAATATGCTGTTATAATAGTTTCCTTTTTAAAACATGAACATAATATGGACTTATCATAAAAATAATAATTTTGTACTTATTTAAAAATACAGTAAAATAATTTCAGAAAATATAAAATTCGGTCTCCAAGCATGTTTTATTGTGAAGATCGTGTTGAGCGGTTCAAATCAATTGTTCGGACTTTGAAAACGAAAGAAAATGATGAAGAACATGATTGGAACACAAAACCGATTTGATTTACTTTTATTATGAAAAATAGTGATTTTCAAAAATTCTTAAAAAATAGTAAAAAGTTCAAAAAAAATATAAAATTTAATCTCCAAACACATTTTAATACAAAAAACACACTAAACACTTCATATCGACTCGCAAAAATAAATTTATACCATCAAAGCCTTCATCATACCAGTCTGACCTTTAGCCTCACACTCTCTCTTTGTATAAATATCGGGAGCAGCTTGGGTCCGATGCACTTTAAAATTCGTGCACACAAATTTTAAAGCAGATGCGAAAGTTACGGACGCGAATCTTAAAACAGATCGAACGGTCATCGAATCTATCGAACTCACTTGGAGTCCGATGGACATCGGACCCAAACTGCTCCCATATATATCAACCTTTTCTAAAATTCCAAAAATGCGGATTCCGATGCAAAATTTCAGTGATCTTTTTGGGATTTAATGCATGTGATCGGTCTTCACATCATCACGTGCAATTGCGAAGGAATATCTATATATATAGTAGAACTAGGGTGCTCTCGAGTTCACCAAGTTCAGTCCAAAATTCATCAGATCGGCTTCAAACGACGAATCCAACCGTTGAAACCCGTTTACCTTACGAGTGATGCGTCTATATGCAAAAATTTTAAAGTTTGAAATTAATTTTGCATAGAGTCAAGTGATCAAAATTAGAAGGTTAATAAATTAATTTTAATGCATTCATTTTTGACGTTTTTTGACCACTTGACTCTATGTAAAATTAATTTTAAAATTTAAAATTTTTGCATGTAGACGCATCACTCGTAAGGTAGACGGGTTTCAACGGTCGGATTCATCGTTTGAAGCTGATCCAATGAGTTTTGAACTTGAGTTCACCAAGAACTTGGTGAACTCGAGAGCACCCTAGTTCTACTATATATATATATATATATATATATATATATATATATATATATATATATATATATATATATATATAGAGGAGGGTTCAAATACCTCAATTTTTCATGCCTCCATCATGCCTCCATTTTTAAAACTTTAATAACTCAAAATTTAAAACTTAAAAATCAAAATAAAACCGTTGGATATGATCTAAATCATTTTATCTATGCACGTGTAAAAAATTATGACATTTCAATTTTATTTTGGTTGTCACCAAGAGCTTGTAAAAAACGTACTAATGTGGATAATTTCTAGACGTTGGTTTTTCAACTTATTGATTCACATAAAAACAAAATCAAAATGTGATAATTTTTTATGAGCACATAGATAAAATGATGTAGATCATATCTAACGGTTTTATTTTGATTTTTAAGTTTTAAATTTTGAGTTATTAAAGTTTTAAAAATGGAGGCATGGTGGAGGCATTGGAACCCTCCTTATATATATATATAATTATGATTATTCTTCGGAACTCATACCTTCTCCATTTATTAAATTGATACAGGTAATGATGTGTATATATTAACAGTAATATAATCGAGTAAAGTGCAAAATATATGCAATTGTTAATTAATTGTGTATATTTTAATAGTATCTGGCATGTTAATGTAAATATATAACTAACTAATTTTACAAATAGCTTTGTGCCTTTAAGATATATAAAGATGTCTTGCCAAGGTGCAATCTTAAACTACTTTAGAAGATGAACTTTTTTTTTGGTAAATTTTCAAAAAAAATAATATTATCTATCAATTCAAGAGAATTCATGTCCTTACAAAATTTTATCAAAAATAATAAAAAAGTAGAGTATATATTGAAAGCCTCAATATAGATTATAGAATCATGCTCTTTTGACAAATCATTTATATAAAAAGTTTACACAAAAAAAATCATTTGTGTAGATAAGATGGTGTCTATAACGAGTAGAACTAGAGTGTTTCTAGGTTCACCACGTCTTTTTGTGAACTCAATTTTAAAATCTATCGAATTGGCTTTATATGACGAATCCAAACTGTTGAAATCTGTTTATCTTACGAGTGATGCGTCTATATGTGGAAATTTAAAATTTTCGAATTAATTTTGTACAGAGTCAAGTGGTCAAAAAACGTTCAAAAAAAGTATGCATTAAAATTAATTTAAAAACCTTCTAATTTTGACCGCTTGACTTTATATTAAATTAATTCAAAAGTTTAAGTTTTCTTCATTAGACGCATTATTTGTAAGATAAATGAGTTTCAACGGTTCGAATTTGTCATTTAAAATCATTCCAATAAATTTAGAGTTGAGTTCACAAAGAAACTTGATAACTAAGGAACACCCAGTTCTACTCGTCTAGGATTGGGATCTGCTGCGATCCGAAGTTGGGTACAGTAACCCTGAAATCCCTGCTTTTTCAAATTCAGCCGTCCAACTTTTTATGTGCATATGTGCAAGCATCTCGAAACAATTCAACAGTTGTATTTGAAAAAATAGAGACTTCATAGTACTGTTCACATGTGAAGGATCGCTGCAGATTCTCTTCCACTCGTCTATGACCACTATTGGAAGAAGAATTTACATCTCCTTTTCTTTTAAAAATGGAGAGGAGCATAGAAGTCTATTTAATTTGTTTTCATAGACCCAACTGTCATAACTGACAAGTCGGTGACAGTTTTAAAAGAAATGGGAAACTGCCAAACTGAAATAACGACAATTTCTGCGATTCTACCGTATCTCTCTCACTCTCATGTTTGTTTTGTTTGGGAAAAGCAAAAAAAGAAAAGAAAAAATATAGTATTTTTATTCTCTCTCATGCCTTAACAGTGAAAATAAAAATTAGTTTACAGTACCGTTGCAGGAATCCAGCTCTTAATGACACCACGTGAGCTGGTAAACTCAGTATTGATTGAGATATAATTGATGTGGGGGGCGGGGAGTGGTTTGGGGAATCCCTGAGTTAACTGAAATTTAATGTTGAGGTTAGATTCCAACCGTCTAATTTGTTTTAGCACAGAAATTAAAGCAATTTCGCGTATTTTATCTCGGACCAGACCGGACCGGACCGGACTGGATAAGTTCAAATCTAAACTCAAATTTGACTGGAATCGGGAGGTTCGGATACCGTAAAGTAACCCAATTTATGAGTTTAGATCCGGACCGTCCGATTTGAATCCGGGCCAATCTGGTATGAGATGGAGCGTATGGGGCCCCTTTAATATGACAGTCCGGATCTAAACTAAAAAAATTAGATTACTTTAGGAGATTCGAACTCATTGGGGTTGGGGGGATTCATATCATCTAACTCAAATTTTGAGTTTAGATCTAGACTGTCTATTTTGTTTTGGCACGAATATTAAAGAAACTCTCAGGGTTAGGGGGGGGATGTGAGTCTGATAGGCATCTGATCAAATTCAACTTGATGTCTAATTAGAAGTGTTTGATCATTGTAAGAATTTGCACATGCTTGATACACACAAATCTTTCAAGTCACTCAACTATTTAGTATAAATCAAATATTTAAATTTACAATTTTTCATATGAAAAACATTATCTTTGTTACTAGATCAAAGACTAAATTCTCTTTATAAAACAATAGTTAAGATAACTACAATAACACTGCTAAACATCTACATCCCAGGTATTATTAGAATTTCTAATCCTGTTTCAGAGATGAAAAAAATAAGATAGGACTTGATCATGGATAGCCAACAAATCAAGGAATCATAACGATTGTTTGCAATCTTCTTTTATTTACAGCACTAATACTTTGACTACATCGATATATATATAATAGATAAATATAATATGAAAAATATATTCTAAGAAAAGTAGTTGGAGGCGCCGTATTATGTTGCTTGCTTCAGAAAAAAAAAAAAGTTGAAGTGGTTTTTTCATGAAAGAATGTCATTTTATCTTGAGACAAGGAAAACAACGGTGATCAACAACAGAATTATCAAATCACTATCAAGCATTCAGTACGGGTCCGGATCCTCTAAAGTAACTCAATCTTTGAGTTTTGGATCAAGACCGTCCGATTCGAATTCGTCGCTTGAGATCGTCTCGGCATTCTAATTCATCGTCGGAATATGTGTGCTCACTTCGGGAATGGATTTTCACAGATTCAAATCGGATGGTCTATAACCAAAACCTAAAGATTGAGTTACTTCACAGGATCTGAATTCATTCTGTACCTCTACAAGGAAAGTAATTATATATTAGCTGTCTCGATATTAGGTCACATGCCGTGTCGTGTCGTGATCAAGTCAGACTTTTATATTTCGTAGTGTGTCGTGATTAAATTCGGATTGACGGTTATAGCATGTTAATAGACACAACATATTAGTCAAGTCGCGTGTCGTGTCCAAACACAACTAATCACATTTGTTATGTTTTAATCACGTTTAATTATTTTTTTCGTAATTTAAGTTAGTATATTGAAAATTCAGCGTGTGATCAAGTTATACTGGTTTTGATGACATGTGACCTACAAAATACATGTCATACTGGGAATCAATTTGGGTCCGATGCCCATCGGACTCTAAGTGAGTTCGATGACCGTCCGATCTGCTTTAAAATTCGTGCACACAACTTTCGCGTCTGCTTTAAAATTCATGTGCATGAATTTTAAAATAGATCGGACAGTTTCTAAACCCATCGGACCTAAATTTAAGTCCGATGGGCATCAGACCCATGGGCATCAGACCCAAGCTCTTCTCGTCATGCTATGTCAATTTTATAAAAAATAAGGACACATAAGTCAAAACACGTGATCATGATATATTATCCATTACATACTTACCGTACAAATAAATGCTGTAGCAAGATTGGCGGAGAAATATGAATTTGCGGTCACGGTCAGGGTTTGTCGAATTTGAAGGGGGTTGAAAGAAATTAAAGGGAGAGTGGACCCGCACGCTGTGGATGCGTCGGCACCACATCACCCGATGTCCCGATCTATCTATCGAATCTGAGAATGGGATCCCACCTGATCCGGTGCTAGAGTGCTAGCTACCAACCCCAAATTAATTAAAAATGGTACCTCCTCCGACATGTCATTTCTACTCTGATCCACCTCACATCCGCGTGGAATCAATCGTGGTTCGTGGATGCATGCCTGCCGACTGCAATTGGGTGGCTTCTCACCCTCACCGCTCTCTCTAACTTCAGATTTTCTGTGACACACTAATGGAGTCATTTGTGTTTATTGCGCTACAAACTGCAAATGATAGGTACAGGCACAGACGACCTACAGCTCAGAAATTATTGTATTATCTTATAAGAAGATTTAGTAAGATTCAGTACGGCTATATATATATATATATATATATAGATGAGCTAGGGTGAGACGTGGAGTAAAACAAGTTTGTAATCCACGTTATATTTTTATTTTGAAAATCCAAACAATTATCTGAACTGCTCAACATATTTTCAAAGTGGCTTCATAAATAGTAAAAAAATTCAAAAAATGTAAAATTTACTCTCGAAGCACATTTCAATATCGAGATCATGTTGAGCAGTTCGAATCAGTTGTTTAGATTTTCAAAATAAAAATATAGTGCCATGAAGCAAAAACTTGTTTTACTCCACGTCTCATTTTAGCCCAATTCTCTCTCTCTCTCTCTCTCTATATATATATGCATTAGTTTATATGTATTACTCTACTATTATATACAAAAATTCATTGATTTAAATATTTCAGACCGTCTAATAACAACAGTTTTTTATTTATTCAAAAAATATTGAAAAAAATTCTGAACAAATGCAATAATTTATTTATTAGTTGATAAAAAAGTTCATTGACTTCAAACGACAAATTCAAAAAATATTGTCAAATCTTAATGGAAAGAGATTAGATGCATTTACATACAACAGTGATACGCTTACATGTATCGATCAGGCATAGAAAATCAGATATGGAAAATTGATTTGAAGGTAATTAAGTATCGGTAATTAATTAAAGTATCCTGGACCGTTACGACCGTACACCTAGCATTCTGAAAAAGAGAGAATAAATGAATTGAATAATAGATCCTTAATACCAACTTGGTTGCGGTGGATGTGGACTGTTGGATAATTTAAATCTATATAAATATAAATCAAATCCAACGGTCATTATTCATGGTCCCTGCTCCAGTGAACAGCAAGTTTCCATCTAACTCAGTCATTCACACGTGTATCCACCAAATGCTAGCGTGTCGGCGTACATCTAGGCGAACTATTCTCGGATGTTCTCTGGCGCATAATCTATAACCAGATAAGTTATTCTCTGCTCTTTGCATGGAAAATTTAGTTTTCCTTCGTAGTAATATGGTACGTGAATAATTAGCGTATAATTCATTTTTTTGACGTTTCCAAACCGAACACCGAATAAAACACGAATCACTAATTATTCGTGAATAAAATCCAAATTATTCCCGAATTATTCCTTTGGGGTTTTGCTTCCTTGTGATACTGAATTATTCCCGAATTATACCCGAATTATTCTTGAATCACAAATTTTTGACATCGCCGAACCGAACTTGAACTATTCATTTGTCACTATGTTTTCTTTTATAAATACTTTTGATAAGAACAAAATTGCATGCCACAGAGAATCTGAGTATGGTCAATGGTGTCTGGCGCTAGGTCCAGGAGGGATTAGATGACGCCAACATGGCCCCTAGTTTTGAGAAAATATGAACAGAGACAGCCAAGTTATCTTTTCTTACTTGAATTAATTAATAATTTTTTGGTGTGAAATATGCCTAACTCTGTTTGAATTTTGGGAACTAGAAGTTTAAATTTATTTAGATACGTACTACCCACACGTACTTGTTACAAATTTATTTAGTTTGTCTTCTTTTAGTTCTAATTTCCTTTCTTTTTCAAATGTCAATTTTTGGATTGATTGATAATTGATTGGTCATATCTTCATTTCTTTTTATTTTTTAATTATTGGTTGTGGAAAAGAAATAATAATGATCAATGAATTAGTTTCCTAATAATAGAGTGCAAAAGGTTTCAAATTACGTAATGACATAATATGGGTCAAATTACATGATAAATTAAAGAAATATATTAGTTTATTTTTTATTATTGAATAATTATTATTTTTATTGGTGTATTTTTTTATGAAAATATGTCAATTTGTATGATAATTTTTTTATTTTATAATATGTTTCCAAGGTAACGCACTGGCACAATACTAATAATAAATCAAGAGATGATAATTTGTGATCCAATTTTGGTGGTTGGAAACATTTGTCCATTTGTATTAGAAAAGAAGGTATTATAGTACCAATCGAAGGGGATAGCGTGTCGGACCGAATTTTGTGATGTCATCGTCATCGACATGTAGGTGCCAATGTGACATGATGATAATAGTCATATTAGATGCCATCTCAATTCAAAGAATATTGTGTCATACATGACTAGGCATAGACTTCCCAAGAAAATTTCTTTATCCAAATTACAATATATGTACCAATTCTATTTTGTCTATAAATAAATAATGATATATATATAGAGCTGGGCTATGGTGAGTTGTGTTGTAAGAGGTCATTTTTACTTCACGCTCATATTTTTATTTTGAAAATTCAAACAACCGATCCGAACCACTCAACATGTTCTCTATATTGAAATGTGCTTGGAGACTAAATTTCACATTTTTCGGAATTTTTTTACTATTTATTAAGCCACTTTGAAAATCGCTGATCCGGTGGTCCAGAAAATTTTACTGTTTTTTACTGTTCACTGTGGATCAGCGATTTCAAAGTGGCTTAATAAATAGTAAACAAATTAAAAAAAATGTAAAATTTAGTCTCCAAGCACATTTCAATATTTAAAAAATATTGAACGGTTCGGATCGGTTGTTTGGATTTTCAAAATAAAAATATGGCGTGAAGTAAAATAACGTTTTACTTCACAGCTCACCATAGCCTATATATATATATTTGTCTATGGATGTTAGGGATGGATATTTTATGAAGGTATAATTAGCTAACAAACACCTATGACTCTAGGAGTGAAAACGGAGCAGATACGGAGCGGATAGTGATAAAACCATATTCACATCTCTTTTTTCATTTTCGGATACGGAGTGGATATCAGACATATCAAACGGATACGGATACGAATCCGGATTATATTGGATATTTATTAAAAAAATATTAAAGTTCATAATATTTATCTAATTATAATGGTGAATAATATAAATTTTTCATAATATATATTAAAATATATGATATATATCTACTATTCGGATACGGATAATTGAAACGTAAAATCATATTAGTATCTTTATCCACACGGATATTTGGATATCGGATATCCACATCTAAGTTTCGAATACGGATCGGATATTATCCATACCGTTTTCACCCCTACCTATGAGTATTGAAGAAAAATTCCACAGTTAACACACAATTATCATGTTCAAATACATCATTTAAAAGAGGAATTGAATTAACAACAAAAGAGTGTAGCTGACATGCAAGCATTATCTGCCTCTTAAATTTTTTTTTTTGTTTTTTTTGCGTGTGTTTGTTAATTTTTTTGTTGACACAGTATGTAGGAAGAATGAATTGAATATGAGTATTGTTTAATTAGTTGTTTATATAGGGAGATGAGATTCTTAATTATTTTTCCGACGTGTCATGTTTACATTTCAAAGTTTAAGAAGATTTTGACTATTCTCATTTTTGTCAAATGGACAGAAAGGCCTACTGTTGTTTTTCACTTACAATAGTTTTTGAGTCTATAATTTATATTTCTCTTAGGATTAACAAGAATGCTCAAACATTACCATATCTTTTATATATATATATATGCTCAAACTGATTTTAATATAGCGAAGGAAAAATATGACATAACGTGACTAATATGTCTTGATTTGATTACGTTATATCACAATACGTAATTAAAATTTATTTTTACGTGATTTGATGTTATGTGATTAAAATGATGGATAATAATCATGTCAGTCACGCTACGTCATGTGTGGTCACACGGTTATCACATGTAACGTGACTGATCATATTTAATTATTTTTTCAGGCATTAAGTTAATTCGTAGAAAATAACAACGAAAGATCGATACTACAAAATAAGAAACAATTACAAGATAAATTATAATAAAGAAATAATATTGATAAAAATAATCATGTTACGTGTTACGTAATGTGGTCATGCCAATTTGTATGACGTGACATGACGTGAGTAAAATGATAGACGATAATTATGTCACGTAACTAATACATGTTACTGATACATGTTACGTAACAGAATTAAGAGCATCTACATCTCTAGTATTATTAGAGTTTCTAATATGAAGTGGTAATTTCTAACTCAGTTTTAGTAATGTGAGAGAGTTTCTTATTTAGCAACTATGCAAGAAAGTTTCTTATTAAAAACTGTTTATAAACTTCATGCTGGTTAAATGATTAGCTAAAATTTATTTTATTGCTGACGTGGCTTAATAAAAACTCTAAAATTAATTTCAGAAATGTGAGAGTTTAGAAAGTTTAAAGTCCTTAATTTCTAAAAAATGATTAACAGTTATTTAAAAACTCATTTGATAAATGAGTTTCCGGAATGTAGATACTCTTAACAACGGCATGATAATTTCATTCACTACGCTATAGTGAAACAAAGTTATGGTGAGAGCAATTTAGATCCTCCCGGTACCGTAATAGAGAATCTTTTAGAATTAGTTCATCTGGACCGTTCTTTTTAACTTGGCACGAATCTCAAAGCCCAATAATACTGCCCTGCACTAGTCCGAATCTCAAACGGCCGGGAGTTAATCTCAAACCGTAAATTTCGGACCTGAGGAATCTTTTTTCTGGTGGAAGAGGTGGGCCATTGGGCCTACATTTTAACTGCCAGAAGCCCATAACCTAACCCAACCAGACGGTTATATTTGCTACTCCTGGCAAGACAGTAGGGATAAGTATCTATTACTTGCTGCTCAACCCACGTTCCATGTTCCTTTGCTTCTGGTGTTATTTGTGGAAAGGAACAAATCTTATCCCTTAAAACTGTTGGCTCCCCTTCTTGCAATTCTTCCCACCCGCTGTTGGATTGTAATTTGTAACCGGGCTCTTTAAAACCACTTTTGAATCCGACACCGCATGTGCCTCTGACCACCACACCACCTTCCATTTAATGTTCTACTTCCCACTTTCCAAGTTTCTTTCATTTTTCCTTTTTTATAACACCGCACAAAAAGCCCACAGCAGTACACAACACTGGGAGGGCCTTTTTATATTGGGCTTTGGGCTGGCCCAGAAGAACATGTCATTTCTTAGTTCAAATTTCGGACCAATTCCTGGTCCATTGCAAGGTCAGACGGTCCGGATTTAAACTAAAAAAATTGAGTGAACTCAGGTGATATGAATTCAATAAATTTATATTTTTTTTAAGTAAAATTTGACAACAAAAATTTCCAAAAAGATTATACTCCAATGGCTCTTCGAATTAATTTTGTATTAATGGGATTGAAAATTTTGTACAACTTTTTTTTATTTTATGCTCCAATGAGACTCCAAATTACCCCTTCTTTTATCAGAATTCGTATCCTCTGCATTAACTCAAATTTTGAGTTAAGATATGGACCGTCCGATTGAAATCCCCTATAGGCGTGGACCGGATTGGTCCGAATTTTGATCGTACGGTCCAGAAATTAACTCAAACGGTCAGTTACTGCAGAGGATAGGTGATTCCTTTTTTCAATCCCACCCTCCACTTTCCCCTAATTACATACCACTCCAGATCTCTAATTCATTCCTTTTCCTGTTACAACTCGGGAACTCTTCTTCTTCTTCCTCAGATCTATCAAACCTCTCTCTCTAGAGAAAGAGAAGTAGAGAAGTGAAGGAAATAATTGTGAGAGAGTAAGATGCTTCGCTTAAGGGCATTTCGCCCGACGAGCGACAAGATCGTGAAGATCCAGCTTCATCCCACGCATCCATGGATGGTCACTGCCGATGCCTCCGATCGCGTCTCCGTTTGGGACTGGGAGCACCGCCAGGTTTCCATTCAACTTCATTTTTTTTTCTATGGAATTACGATCAATGCATTGTAAATGTTTATTGATCTGATACACCCATTGTAAACCTTTCAGATAATATACGAGCTCAAAGCGGGAGGAGTAGATGAGAGGCGGTTAGTTGGAGCAAAGCTCGAGAAACTAGCAGAGGGTGACACAGATTCCCACAGAGGGAGACCCACAGAGTCCATTAGAGGAGGCAGGTAACTCAATTTTACCCTTCTTTAGAGCATCATTTTTCTAGAATCGGTGCTGTATTGCATAATACCATCTTATAAGTTAACTGTTGATACTGTTTCAGTTCATACCATAATTAGGTATACAGTTCTGTATCATACTGGTATCAAGCTTACAAGTCCATCTGGGATGACCCCTTTCACTTTGATTTGTGTGTAATGGTGCTTTCCTCTATTAAGGTTCTAGGTACTGGTTGAATAGTTGGTCTATTACAGTCAGTGCTTAGGTGACATGGAAAATTACAATAATGCCCTTACACTGATGAACCATCTTTCTCTAAAAGTGTGAAGCAGGTTGGTTTCTTTGACGATGACGTGCGTTACTGGCAGCACTGGAGCAGCCGGGCTGCGGCTTCTGAGGCCCCAACTGCAGTGAACCAAAACTCTTCTGCTTTTGGTGGTAGCCCAGTGACATCCACTAGAGGGCGACACTTTGTTGTGATTTGTTGCGAGAATAAGGCCATTTTTTTGGATCTTGTTACCATGCGGGGACGGGATGTACCCAAACAGGAGCTTGATAATCGGTCTCTACTTTGGTATGTGAAAAAGGTTCTTCTTGTGAATCACTAAGCATAATAGGATAAATGTTATGCTTATTCTTTTGTTATTTCTTCTGAAAATATGACCAAATTGTCGTTGTGTTCTCTCTCCAGAGTGAGGTAGGGACATATTTTAGTGTTCTTCTGAAGAGATCAGGAGAAAAGGAGGGGTTTTATAAAATGTTTATTAATATTTAGTAGTACATGACCCATTTGGTTTATTAAGCGTGCGCAAGCCTTTTCTTTTCTCCTTTCTAT